>CM075818.1:40374058-40856611 GCA_037975025.1 Excoecaria agallocha
AATTTAGGCAATTCCCCAGCTTCTGTGATCAATCTGGCTAACAACAAGTTCACAGGGAGCCTCCCAGCTAGTTTTGGTGTAATGAGTTCAAAATTGAAGGAGATATTGTTTCTGAACAATCAATTAACAGGGTGCATTCCTCAAGGAATTGGGGTATTCTCAGAGATACAAGTGTTTGATGTGAGCTATAACTCACTGATCGGTCATTTGCCAGACACATTATCTTGTTTAAAAGAGATTGAAGTTCTGAACTTGGGCCACAACAAGCTATCTGGGGAATTGCCAGACCTGGTCTGTGATCTAACAAGCCTGGTGAATTTGACAGTTGCCTACAATTTCCTTTCTGGGTTTAGCCAGGATTGTGCGAAACTGTTGATGAGGAATGTGGGTTTTGATTTCTCATTGAATTGCATTCCTGGGAGTGAATTGCAGAGACCTCAGCCTGAGTGCTCAGTTATTCCAGGAGGAGATTTGAGTTGCCTGAGAATACCAGCCGCACAGCCTCTTGTTTGTGGGTCAGTTTCCGTTGGAGTTGGGGTAGCCATTGGTGTTAGTTTAGGCCCATCATCTCCATGAATGTTATTGTACAACAGTTTGGTTAATGCCTGAATGATGATGGTTCCTCTTTTAATTCATAACAATTATTTTATTATCTTCTTATCTGGCTAATATCTGTCATTGTCATTGATAAGTCCTAGTTTAGAAATAATGTTGATTTTGATGATGTTTACCGAATATATGAAATATGAGCTATTGGATATGCAAGCTTTTGCTGTAATGCAAATCACACATTGGTTTGAATTCATGTTAAATTTTAAGGAAATTAAGAGGATTAATTTCCTAATAATAATTTGAAGCTATTTTTGCATGCAAGAAATTAGGATCTGGACCAAAAAAACAATGCAACAAAGTTTTTTCTTTATATAGAATTGAATTATTTCATTTATCTCACATCTGCAGTATAGGAAGAGTACTTAAAATCTAAAATAGATTGAGAGTACATCACCAAACCACTTTAAAGTCAAAATATGTAAAAAAGAAAGAGACAGTAGTTTTTAGTAACAAACGCGAACACGAAAAACATGGACAGACAATAGATTAAAGAATTCAGAACCAGCCAATGAACTAATCCCATCATTTTCCATCTTGAGTTTTTTTGGACAAAGAATTCAAGGAAAACCCATTAAATTTTTGTTTTTTTTTTATCAAATTAAACAGAAAGATAATGGAGAAAATCTGTCTTCTTCTGGCTTTTCTCCTCTTCCAAACATTCCAAAATGGAACAGCACTTCGTTTTGGTGCTGGTTTTGAGGTTGAGATAGGCAATGCCGGTGGTGCTTTCTGGATCGGCGGTGAAGTCGACGACCCGAGCCAAGCCCCAAACCCAACCCCGACCAGAACGGCAAACCTAGTCCCAGCCTCAACCTTGCCGCCGACACCAAACCCACCCCCAACTCGGAGTCCTGATTCAAATCATCATCAACATGCTCACATAGCTTTACAATCATGGAAATCAGCAATTACAGAGGACCCGTTTAAGATTTTGGATACTTGGGTTGGCCCGGATGTGTGTTCTTATAAAGGGATTTTTTGTGATGAGATTGATGAATCGGGTCCTGTTGTTATCGGGGTTGATCTCAATTCTGCAAATCTTAAAGGAAGTCTTGTAAAGGAATTATCTTTACTCAAAAATATCTCTCTCCTTCACATTAATAGCAACAGATTTTCAGGAGAAATTCCTGAAACTTTCAAAGACCTTGCTTCTATCCAAGAATTAGACCTCAGTAACAATAATTTGTCAGGTTGTTTCCCCAAGATTGTTCTCCAAATGCCTAATCTTGCTTATTTGGACCTTAGATTTAACAACTTCTATGGACCCATTCCTGATGAACTTTTCAACAAGAAATTAGATGCAATCTTTCTTAATAATAACCAATTTGATGGCTCAATTCCTCAGAGTTTGGGGAATTCTGCTGCTTCTGTGATCAGTTTTGCTAATAACAAATTCTCTGGAAGCCTTCCAACTAGTTATGGTCAATTGGGTTGTAAACTGAAGGAGGTATTGTTTCTGAACAATCAATTAACAGGATGCATTCCTCAGGAACTGGGGCTTTTCCAAGGAATGGAAGTGCTTGATCTTAGCAATAATTCATTTATGGGTCAGTTGCCAGACACATTATGTAGTCTGGGAAGCCTTCAAGTTCTAAACTTGGCAAACAACAAGCTCTCCGGAGTAGTGTCTGAACAGATTTGTGATCTAAAAAGCCTTGTGAATTTGACTGTTTCTAACAATTTCTTTTCTGGGTTTAACTCAGATTGCAACAAATTAGGTTCAAGGAATGTGGGTTTCGAATTCGCATTGAATTGCATTCCTGGAAGTCTTTTGCAAAGACCGAAACTTGAATGCGCTGTTATTCCTGGCGTGGATTTGAAATGCCTGAGATTACCAGTTATGAATCCTCTCGTCTGCGAGCCAGATGACCTACCGGCACCGTTTCCATCCACGATTGGGGCCAATGGATTACTGTAATAGGTTGGTTACGGTTGCGTTGGTAATTCACACCAATTGTTATTTGTAAACTCCTAATTCATTCATTTTTTTTTTGCCAACTACCCAGTACATATTTGATTCATAATGTAAGATATTACTTGTTTTGGAATGCCGATTTTGGCTTTGAATGAAAGAAATTATCTTGAAATTGACTCATACTGACATGATATGTAGATTTTTTCAGCATATATGTAGGCTAATACTACTTTAAAGAACAATGTATGGCTAATTATAAAGGAATTTATCTATCATATTAATAATAGACGGTGAAAGGAAGAAAAGGGCTCACAAGGTGAAAGTGAAAAAATACGTATAATGGTAATTTTTGACGTGCATGTGTTATGATACATCTCCCGGTTGCTGTTAAGAGAGTAGAAATAACAGATTGGTGAAATTGATTTTACGATGAAGAACTAGAGACTATTAATACAAATACAATTAAAAGTTAAAACCTCAAGACTAGAGAAGATAATGGAGTACAAAATGGAGAAAAATATGGTCAAGTTTACAATGACGTTAACAAAATATCCGCACACTTGTAGCTGAAGTTTGGGAGAGATAATAGAGGTCTTACAGGCAAATGGGCATAAACTGTTCCTTGAAATATTCATACATGTACACTGGAAATAATTGAACAGAGTTACAACGGTCTGGTTACATTTCAATATCGTTATGACATTACTCAATATAATACATTGGATTTGGGAGTTTAAAGGACCTCTCAGCCACTGCAAACCCCAACAAGTCGCTCCATTGATCTCCTGAGCTCCCATGTACTCTATAGCCTTCATTTATCAATTCCTGTCTCTTCTGAGATTTGTAGACAGTAGCTGCCGTCCCCTGATTCAGCTCTCCCCTGTGTCATAGACCTTAGATTACTCTTTAACTCCCTTTTAATTTATAACTAACTATAACAGAAAAGGACCTTAATTCTTGCACAGACCTAGTCGATGAATTTCTTTCATGGATCAAACCAATCACAATTTGACAATAGCAAAAAAAACTATTTTTGAGATCACTTGAAATTCATGTACCCAATCTAGGCAAGCATTGTGAAATGAAAAAATTAATTCTAGTAGTTCATATTACAATCACCTACCTCAAAATTAGTCTTTCCCAATTGGTGTATCCTGCAAAAAGAAGATTTTTCGCGGTGGCATTTCTTTGGTATTCGCTGCGCCCAGTCAGCAGAAAAATTGTAAACCCCATCTTCTTTAGCTCCTTGTACAAATTCAAACTTGCTGGCAAAGCAGGTGCTTCAGCTTCGTTTACCCACTCGTCGAAAGATGATTCATTAAAAAGTTCTGATCTATGTCCAGAAACAAGGTACATTTAGTAACTTCAATCAGCCAAACCAGGTATATCAATCAAGAGAGTCTTGAAAATCATTTGATCTAGCAAATCAGATCGAATTTCTGTACATGGTTTGCTTCTGTCTACAAGATCATCTATAGTTCTATACGGTTAGACGTATGTTTACATTTTTGTATTTGTTGATGATGGAATGATATCCTTTGCGGTAACAAACTAGCTGCAGAAATTCATGTTGGCCTCATTCCTCAAAACGAAAAATCATCTCAAAAGTTACAATAAAGGTATGTTTCAGAAGAATTGCGAATAAATTAAAGTACGTTCCAGAATAGCAACTTGGACAACTAAAACAGTCTACTGCTACTGAAGAAGCAATACCAGATAAAAAGCAAAGTTCAGCACTATTACAGCCTCAAAAGGGGGGGAAAGCCACATGAGCTAATATTGAATAAATATTAATAAAAAGTTTACTGTTTAAATTTAAAATCAATAAATGCCATCGAGGTCAAATGACGCTGATGGTACAAAGGATTTTACCAATCGATATACATTAAAAGAGCAAATTGAGCAGGGCCCTTGTTTACTTTCGCAATGATTTATTTCACCTTGCACATATATATCTAGCATCTTTACATCACAAGTGTACAAGCAAAAAGTCCAAGCCATCTTTTCTGCTACTGGTAAAACAACTGGCATATGATGCAGTGGGTCACATTATAATTGAAATTGGACGCCAAGCAAATCAAAGTCTATGCAGGTTCGTGGCTAGAAAAAAAGTTGTATGGTCCTAATAATGGAGTCCTAACACTGCAACGTCATGAGAAAAGACGGAAAGAGGTTTCAATTATAACATGCTCCTGTCAATGAGAATTTCCATTTGTACAATTATAGACGAAATGTACGAGCTGAGAGAAACCCAAATGATAAAATTCCAAGTAAAATGCTGCTGCTATAACTATGTAGTTTTAGCAAAGGGGCAATACATAAAGAATCATCCAAACTTAGCCTTAAACACCACTCTCAACTCAACTCTCATAACATCTACTCATTACCCCTAAGCTGCTGCTGCTACAATAAGATGCAGTTTTGGAATACAAAATTTGTATCATTGCCCTCCTCATTCCATACAAAATCTATATGAATATTACAATAAACTTCCCAGTTCCACCATTAATATGTCCTCATCAGTGATCACCGTAACCAGAATCACCTCACAAGAGTGGGTTCAAAATCAATTTAATAATAAATTGTCTGCATACTACTAATTCCGAAACAAAATACCCTCCCTTCCCCTAGATAATCCCAATTAAATAGGAAGTATCTTCCAATATATTACACATTGAAGTGAATTATGAAGTCAAAAAGGCATGTGAACTATAATTTGAAACAAATAAAAAATAAAAATGGAACTATTTTCTTTCGATAAGTGGGAAAAAGAAATTTATCCCCCTGTTATTCATGTATGTTAATAGTAAGGATTGAAAGGCCCACTCCTCAAATTCCAATTGGTGAATAGCTATAAAACGACAGGACGTGGATAATGGCATTAGCAAACAAATTCATGGCTAAAGGTTAACCAATCGCAATCGACAACATAATCCAACGGCTAAAATTAACACACTTACCCAAATCCACGGGCCTCATAGTAAGGAAGATTGGAGAGCAGAGTTTCATCAATATCGAACACCCAGGCATCTTTCCCATCGCCGGAAATCTTAACGGTCTTAGCGAAGGAAGCCGAATCGGAAGCGACGACCACGGAGTCGGAGAGGTAGCGTTCGCCAGTCATATAGTTTTGAACGAAGCTTTCGCATCGGGGAGGAACGCTGACCCAGAATCCGGCGTTGTTGGTTTCGACAGAGAGTCTCCAGCTATCGCAATATAGATCGTTGTCTCCGCTGCGAGCTTTACGATGGTGAGGTATCTGAATGACAGATTGAGAAATGGCTACTGATATTAAATTAAAGAGAAGGAGAATTGAAACAAAAAATACGGGAGCTGCCATTGGAGAAGGCAGGAGGATGATTTGTCAGGTGACAGAGTTCCGTGGATTTTGGTCCTTCGCCTCCCACTAAAATGAGAGGTCAACAGAAATGGAGATAAAATTATAAAGTTCGTATCTTTGTATGGTTCTGGTTAAGTTTAGGAGTAATATTTTGCAGCGCAATACGCACCGTTCTTTTAAATTATGCATGGGACTTTATTATTAACCAGATTAATGAATTCATCAAGTAATTTAATTATATATATGGTTCTTTACAATAATTTTGTGTTTAAATGAATTGATGATCTAATTTAAGCAAGTATTCCTACCAAAATGAATTTAGTAAGTCTTGAACGTTTGTTGGGAATTAGAAGGAAATTAGGAATTGTTTAATGGGCGCTTAAAAGGCTCTTTACTTGATGCAGTCATCGTCTAGCCATTGGTGGTCGGATTAAATGGAAAAGGTTTGATTCATTGCTCGCTATGGTTGTGGCTAAGATCTTCGAACTGAGTACCATGCTTGGCGAATGCAACGATTTAAATGAACTTATAAACTTTCAGCATTTTGGGCTCCATGCCAGTCCTAACTGGCATTGAATTGAACTTTTGATTTGTGCAGTAATAGGGACGATTGGTCATTATGTCTAAAAATCTGAAAAGGGCGAAAGTGCAAATCATCCCTTAAAATTTGACAAAAAGTTTAACTTAATCTGTAAATTTTAGTTTGGCACGATGTCAATCTAATATTTTAAAATTATAACAATTTGTTCCTTAAAATGATATGTGTTCAATTTTTAAGTTATGGATATTCAATTTTTTTAGTGTCATTCATTATTTTAAAAGTTAAATTATTTTAATTTTAAAATATTAGAAATAATATTATACCAAATTAAATTTTAAGAATTAAATTGCACTTTTTTATCAATTTTAAAATTTGAACCTTTAACCATATGGAAAACTTAAGTTTTAGCTTCAACAAAACAAATAAAAATTGTAAACGCTAATAAACACTAAAGATGGACAAAAGTAAAAGGAAAAACACACAGAGGTAGAGGAAATATAAATGAACAAACAATTGCATTTAGTTTTATCTGTACAATTTCAATCTATGGCTATGAAAATATATAGCTAAACATTTACGCATAGCAAACTTTTATGTCATACACAGGGGAAAAAAAAAAGCAAAGAAAACTTTCCACAACGTGTTCGACAAAACCAATCAAAAGCATTTCAACTACCGAAGCGAAACATCTTATATAATTTTCTTGGAGTAAATTCAAGAAATGAAAGAATATACAAAATTTCAAATTGAAAGTGTTTCTTTGCTCAAACCAACAGTTATTTACTCCGTAATGAGCCAAAACTAATCGGTTTTCACAGCAGGGGAAAAAAATAAGTTAAGAGAAGGAATCTTGGTCATCATGGCAAAGCTCCTTCTTGAGCTTATGAGAGAAAAGGCGACAAGCATCCATGCTTAGATCAATAGCAGCTGAAAGTGCGATAAACAGAGCAGCATCAGCCATACAAGTCACATGCTGCACTCCTACTTGAACCACTGGCTTGCTTACCTTTCCTTCGCCTTCCACTGTCGAACCCATCACAAACCCTTTGACCGGTGACCTCGAATCCAACCCCGAATCCCTCATAATTCTACTGTCAATGCAAAATTGCCCGCCTTTCTTCACACTCATTGTAGCTTCTGCAATTCGGATCCCTCGGTTGTCTGTTACTAGCTCGAATTTGTAGCCTAAGCCATCAATAGGGCCTCGCTCTCGCCATGCCTCGAGGCGGCCCCATGGCTTCCAGCTGCTGACGGAGAAACCATGGGGCCTCAGGATTAGCCAGGCTCCTGGGTTTGATCGAGACACCCGGTCCGTCCCTGGAGATGGAACAAATGGTGTGATCATTGAAGCTGCTGCAACTGGAGAACCTGAAAGATCATATATCATTATCATCCATCCTTTTCTTTCTCTTCCGGCACGTTCTTTCTCGCCGGAGAATGTTCTCCTCCACCCTCTGGGGTTGCCGACAGTAAAATCTGATGGGAGAGATCTGCATGCAAAAAAAAAAAAAAAGAAAAGAAAAGAAAAGTTAGAATTTTTGCTTAAAATACAAGATATAGAGAACTGATCAAGATTCGGAACATGTTGCACATGGAAGAAAATCTGAGATAATCGGTTTTGACAGTTGAGGAGATTTGCAGCTGTCTCTTTGACGAAACTGCTAATCAATTATTTTAGTTCGATTGTTTAGTTTTTTCAGTTATAGCTCAACGGAATGATTTTATCAGAAGCCTAAATTAATAATTCAAGGTCATGCATGATCTGTCATGATTAGTATACAAATTTTTATCAATTATCATGTTCAAGTCAGTGTTCCAGCGAAACTCCAAATCAAGAGCAAGATAAAAATTAAACTTCATTATGAGAAATCCAACTCTAAATCTGCCACATTTTTAATCAACTGTAACAAAACATTAATAGAATTAATGACAGCTATTGTATTTCTAATGAACTTCATATCAAGGAACATAATATGAAAGAAATGATAGATAAGGTGGTACCCGAATTGGCAGACTAGGCATGTGGATTAGGTTACCGTTTTACAAAGGAATGGACAGCCCACATGCCTTTTTTTTATCATCAACTAAAATTATTGTAAATAGGCCCCATAGTTAATAAGACAAAACATTATTACCAGAAAAGAACATATTAACTAATTAATTAATCCAATTATTATAACCCCACCACCACCACCATCAACAGCTCATGTTATCAGCCCCACTTCTACCCCACTAAAATGCACCTTAACACTATGAAAAAAAGTGCAGGAAAAAGTAAAATTACCGAGATCTTGAGTTCCGGTCAGCACTGAACTTGCAACTGAAAACCGGCTGCCGTATATTCCCTTGAATCTGAAAAACCACCGGGCTACACTCCGGTTCGCCACCGAATTGGAAAACAAAGCGTGGGTCCGGTTCAGACCGGACCAATATATGAAGCCAAGCGGTCGGTTTATCAGGCTGGTTGCCAAGTTTTAGCCATCCACTGTGATAAACTTTCGGGTTAGACACAGCATTACCCAAATCAATACTGACCTGAACACGACCCAGTAACTTCCCACCGTTGACTCCACAGGTCCGACCCATACGGCCAGTGTAGACCTCCACATGGAGAGTGAGCGACTTACCGGAGAGGCGGCGAATGGCGGAAGCTTCGAGGTGGAAGCCGAGGGCGGAGGTGGCGGTGTCTGGTGGAGAATCATTAGGCGTTAAACAAAGAGGAAGAAGAGCGGTTTGTGAAGGGAAATTCTTAATGCGTAGTTTACAGAAACAGGGCGTGGTTGATGGGTGAACCCCGGAACCTGCAGGTTTGGTGGCGAGAGGAAGCTTTAGAGCTAAAGATTCGACGATCAAACGAACAAATGGGCATGGATCCATGGTTAATTAAGTAGCTGTTTGTTTGTTCTAAGAGAGTTTGAGGTAGAAATATAGGTGAGTAAGAGAAGAGAGCTTCGAAAACATCTACGTTGATGGACTGGGATGGATGTCGGGTCGCACCTGTTTTAACGTTTTGGTTTCTCTCTCTAGATTACAGGCTGCTTCTGCGTTGTTTTGTGGGGCCCTAACCTTACTCTTTTTTCCTTTTTTTTTCGCGGCAAAAGACGACATTCTGAAATATTTTCCGATACTATTTAGGATTATTTCTTGTGGAATTATGTGAGGCCCCACTCCCGAAATTAGTCCGCTTAATTATTACTCTCTCCATTTTTTATTATCTGTCACTTTTAAATAAATTTTAAATTTTATTTTTTACTGACTTTTAATATAATTTATTTTTTTTTAATTTATTTTTCATTTTCAATAAAGTCAAAACCAATCAGATTTGATAATTTAGTTTTAATCACGTAATTTAATACTAAATTTAAGTTTATTTATTATTTCTTAATTCTAATGAAAATAACAAAAGTGATTGATAAAAAAAATGGAGGGAGTATCATTTAGCTTTAATTTTCCATAATTATGGTTTTTTTAATATCTATAGTAATTAATTCAATGACAAATTATTTGTCATTTCTAATTCACATAAATACAAAAAATTGCAACTAATATTCTCAGAATAATTTTATTTGCGTACATTTTTTTTACTAGTCATCTCTATATTTAGACAGAATATATGTAAAAGTTGTTTAATATGTATAGATATCAAAAAAAAATATTAAATAAAATATTTAAATAATTTTATGCATAGCTTGTATGTATGAAATAGAGTAGTAGGATAAAAAAAATATACTCAAACCGAATAATATCAATAATTATATAAAAAAATATTTTTAAATAATGAAAATCGATAAGTATGCAAGAAATTAGAGGAAAATACAAAGAAAAACAGAAAATGAAGGCGAGAGTGGAAATGAGAAATTGGAAAGTGGGCAAGTGTGGGGTCAACACAGCTGGGAAAAGGCTGGCATCGCGTTGTCGTTGGACAAATAGAATTTGATAGAATGGAAATTGTTCTGATCCCAAATATACCAAATCCCTTCTGAACAAACAACAATTTGCTTATTAATATTTTATTTGAACCGTTTATGTCCTACGTGGCATTCGCTGGCGCCTCCCTTCTCCAATCGCCCTTCCGGAACGGCGATTGTCGACGCGCTGCCCGCTTATTCTCCGGCTATACATGGTTTATATCATCTAATTTATATAAAATTACAAATTATCCGATTTGTTTTTATTTTATTCCCTCCTGGAATTTATCCTTGTTGTGCATAAATACTCCTGCTGTCTATCTATCTTCAAAATTAATATTCTGTAATAATTTAGTTATTTTTTGATAAGATCATCTTGTGGTATAGCCTTGAATCGGATTAGTAACCGATTGGATAATAAATAAATCAAAATTTTGTATATTATTAAGGAATAAGTTGGATCGAATTTATGACACAAATAAAATCATTGTTAGATGGGTCATATATTTTTTTAATTAAATTTCATTAAGAATATAAACTTATGTATGTTTAACCTATAAAATAATTATTTTTATATTTATATTATAGAAAAACAATTATGAAATTGTAAATGTATAAACCAAATCATAAGTTCTTAAAAATGGGTCGAGTCATCTTAATTACAAAGTAGTTATGAATAAATCGAGTCATATGTATCACATAACATAATAAGTTAAATATAATCATTTGTGGGTCAAATGCATCAAATCATAAATGATATATATCGAATCCAATTTGAACAATATTTTTTACAGACGAATTGGGTTGAATTATGTGAACCTAAAAAAAATAAGATTGCTTGATCAATTGTACAACCTAAAATTAAAATAAAAATGTGGATGATATAAATTAATATTAATGTAACTAAAATTATCTTCTACTATAATTTAAATTTGTTTGGAATATATTTTAAAAAATCCATGAGCCATCAATTTTATATTTTTGGTTATAGCCAACAAATTAAAATGATAAATTGATTTATATCATAATCCGAGCGGAATAATTTAAAAAATAGTTAAATTAAGAATAAACAAAATTTGAAATATAAAGTTGTAATAGAAAAAATTGTGTTGTAAATGTGACAATAGGGTGACGAAAACAACATTATGATTACACCTGTAATGCAACTACATGGACTTTGAAAATGTTTCCAGTCAAAACCTTAGAAATAGGTAATGTAATGATAGGGGGTCAATGGAACTTGTTGACCAAGGAAAGCATTGAAATTTATTCCAGTCACTTTTATTTTTTTATTAAAATTAAAAAATAATAAATAAATTTAAATTTAATATTAAATTATTAAATTTAATTAATTTTAATTTTATTAAAAAAAATAAATTAAAAAAATAAATTAAATTATATTAAAAATTTAAAAGTGACGGACAAATAAAATTTAAATTTTATTTAAAAATAATAGATAAAAAATGACGGAGGAAGTAATTAATTGAATCACCACCATTACTTGCTAATGACGCCTCTTGGTGGGTAACTCTTCATTTTCATTTCTCATTTTACTAAATTCACTGGATTTTTTTAAATATTTTACTTTTTATAATTTTTATTTAATATCAATTTAAAGTAATCGAGTCAGTTGAATTTATATACAAAATGATTGAAAAAAATTATTAGAAATTGTGGAAGGGGGAAAAGGGGACAAAAGCTACGGGTGGATGGAAAGTGGTAAAAGTGATAAACTTTCGTATCCTATGTAATTGTAATTCTAAAGGGGTCAAAACTAATGGGAAATTTATTTATTTTTTCATAACTTTTAATCATTAATACAAATATAATTGAGAAAAAGGGATTTATTAATTTTTTATTTGACCATAATTTGAATTTCACCACATTACATTTTCAAATATATATTATTAATTTTTTTGCAATAATAATTTATTATTGACTAGATAGTCTAGATTCATAATTAATAGATGAATTGGGTTTAGATTTAGTATTCATTGGCTCAATTGATATTATCCATAAAACTATCTGTTATAATCTGACAGTGACTATTACTGGAGTAGAATGATATATAAATGAATTATTCAATTTCGAAATATATTATCCAACCGTCAAGCTTAAAGGTACCCAAAATTTATAGTTAATTATGATTAAGTGACTTGAAGCTAAAATGCATATTATATAGCTTAATAAAGAATAAAATACATGTAATAATGGCAAAATGGTATTGCTTTGCTTACTAGCATGGCATTGATGTATATGAATACATTATTATTTTGTCTCTCTCTCTCTCTTTATATATATATATATATATGTATTTTCTTCTTTAATTTTTACTCAAGAATAATTTTACTTTCACTTTATATTTTTTTATATTTTTAATTATCATGGATCTAATATTGTGCTCATGCTAGCATGATTAATTGTTACTTTGTCAAACATCATAATTTACCATTTCACTTTCGCTTTGACATGTCCTTTTTGCTTGTTTTTTAAACCTCGTACTTCTCAATATTAAGTACGCTAAAGGTATAATTTACCATATAAAGTCTAACAATAAATAAATAAATAACCCCATAATATTTATTTTAATGATTTTTTTTAAAAATTTATAAATCAGGAGCAATATTATATCACTATAGTTATTTTGATTATTTTTCGTCAATTGACTGCTGATTTGATATTGAAATTGATTTGTAACAAATCGGTTCATAACAGGTCAAACTCCATGTGTAAAAAAAATGTCATGTAATAAGAATAAAAGTGCAAAAAAATCCATAAATTATTCTAAAAATGATAATTTGCCCTTTAAAATTTACAAATTAGGGTAATTTAACTTTTGCTGATGTATCATATTTACGACACAACAGCAGTTAACTAATAGAAAATAGTTAAAATAACGGATTCATCAATTTTATGATAATATTGCTCCAATTTGTAAAATTTTTAAGAGATATTATACCAAAATAAATATTAAAGGTTGAATTACCTTTTCTTTGTCAAATTTCAGATGCTTTATCCGTTCTCTTTTATCTATCACTTTTGAATAAAATATAAATTATATTTATTTGTCATTTTTAAAATTTTAATATAATATAATATAATTTTTTTAATTTATTTTTCTTTTTCAATAAAATTAAAATCAATTAAATTTAATATTTAATTTTAATAACGTAATTTAATATTAAATTTAAATTTATTTATTATTTATTAATTATAGTAAAAACAGTAAAAATAGCCGGAAAAAAAAAAACGAAGCAAGTAGTAAATTGCACTTTCTGCCTTTGAAATATATAATCTTACATTATTTGCTGTGAGGATTATAATTACTGAATTTAATAATAGAATTTAGTTTTTGAACTGCGAGCCCCACACCAACACTAATGGTATTCGTCATTAAATTAATACGGTACTATTCTCTTTTCTCGCCTTCAAAGTCTATATATACATGCGACAAAGACCCACCAAATGAAACTTCTTCTAGTTTTTCTTAAATGATGTGGGCCTTGAAGCACACATCCAATCCAAAACATGATGCTTTTTTCATTACTAAGCAACCACAGTAAAAATAATAGCACCCAATTTCACAGACTGTTCAAAAATGGGAGGGAGGGCCAGGCTTTGTTAATTATGAAACGTTTAGTCAATGAATTAGGCTTTTAAGTTATTTGTTATATGGGACAGCCAATGCAAAGCCATGTGAATTAAGGTGTAACTGTCTTATCCATGCTTAATGGTGGGGTAATCCCAATTTCACAATCAAATATTATGGTAAAGCTAAAAGGTCTCGACTCTCGGAAGGCTATGCTACCATCGGTTGGTATTTTGTGGTTAAATCAACATGTGTTGTCGATCCATGCACGAGACTTTCGGTTGCTTTCTCTGTTTTTTGACCTTTTAGAAATAAAAATTTGATTGTTAGACAATAATTAAATGATAGCTAAGATAATGTGTTACCTAATCTAACTCTTAAAAATAAAAAGGCTAAAAGTACAAATCGTTTTTTAAAATTTGACAGAAAATACAATTCAATCTCTAAAATTAAAAATTAAGACAATTTAGGATGTATTTACTTACAGAAAATAGTTTTATATTTTCTTAGAAAATTAAAGTATTTATTTTCTATAAAAAATTTTAAAAATTCGTTCATTTATCAACAAATGAAAAACTGAAGTATTTATTTTATGTATATATGTATGTATACATACGTATGTATATAAGCATACATACATATATATATGTATTACATAAGTATATGTACGTATATGCATATGTATGCACATAAATATATATACATATCCATATGTATATATATGTATGTACATACATATGCATACACATACATATGTATGTACATACAATCACATATAGATATATGTATATGTATATATATATGTACATGTATATGTATGTGTATGTATATGCATATATGTGCATAAATATATATGTATATATATGTACATATGTATGTATGTGCATATATATATATATGTATATGTATATGTATATGTATATGCATATGTGTGTGTGTGTATATGTATGTATATGTATGTACATACATATATATATATTCATATGTACGTATGTATGCATGTACTACATATACATATACATGCATATACTTATATATGTATGCATATACAAACACATACATATACATGTATGTATGCATGTATGTATGTGTTAAGATTATTCATAAAATTTGGAAAATATCTTTTATTAGTTTTCTAATTTCTTCTTTATTTTGAAAAACTGAAAAATTCATTTTCTGTTTTCTATTTTAAAAAATTGATCAAAATAAATATAATCTCTATTTTCTGTGAAAAATTTTTCTGAAAAATTGAAGCAATTTTATATAAGTGAACAGGATATTAGCTTCTAAAATAATGGCCAACACTGAAATATTAGATACGTATCATTCAAAAATTAAACACGTATAATTTTAGGAATTAAATTATTTCAATTTTAAAATATTAAAGATGATATTGCGTAAAATTAAACTTTAAAAATTAAATTGTACTGTTTGTCAAATTTTAAGCGCTAGATTTGCATCTTCGGCCAAATAAAAGTTACCATACTTCAACTAAGGAGGAATAGGAATGGAAGTTTTCTCCAAAGCCCACAGTGCTATTAACAGTTAATGATAACAAAGTTAAGTTGGCAATGGGAGACAAATGACAGAGATTGATTGGAGATTAGATGAATCCATTCCCCTTTTGGGTCTAATAGGGGACCTTAATACTCCCCGCAATTATTCATTTAATCATGAACGTCAATTGGCACTGATTACTTTGCAAGCAAACTTATCAATTTCATGCAAATTCCCCATTAATTTTTTACGATAATTGTGATTTAGGACCACCTACAACACGCCATTGTTTTAGTTCATTGTGTTTATTGCACTACAAATATATAATATAGCCGTTGAGCAACTATTGCAAGTTGAACAATTTGTATTTTAAAATCTTATAATTTTAATCTCGAATTTGACAATTTGTTCCCTCAATACATGTAATGCAACCATAAAATCAGATGATATATTCGGTTTTCCATTATAATCAAACTGAAATAGAATTTAATAAAAATTATTCGAAACTAAACGGTTAATAATTTGGAAAATTTTATTAGAGAAATTGATAATATTTTAAAAATGTTTTTTTTTTTAATTTTTTACTTTTAATGAATTGATAGTCAAATTTGTATGTTTTATTAAAAAAATTTCTTTTCAACTGAATTAGATTAATTGAATTCAGTTTTCGGTTAAAATAAAGTGCTAGATGGAATTCCGATGATTTAGATTATTAAGAGTTAAAATTGCAGTAACGGGGGATTTCTGTTCTGGCCCAATGATGGCCCAATTCAAGCTTAACGATTAAGAAACAAATGGAAACTTCCGGGCCGTATCAATTTCCTCGTCATTTCCCAGAAAATTCGACTTAAAACGGCGTATAATTTCGCAAATCAATTTCCAACTGAATTTGGCTTTCGAATCCGAAGGGGAATATTTTGCGACTCAGACTTTGGTGAATCTGAATTTAGCTCTCTGCGTCTCCAATGTCTTCACCTGCTGAGTGCGTAACCTTCTCATTGTCCTTATTTTTCTATTAATGTATACTCTTAGGGATCTCTTCTTTTTTTAATGATTCTTTCATTCAATTCGTTGCTTGTGTTTGAACTGTTTGGGGTTCTGCTGAACTTAATTATAATTAGGTTTGATTAGCTGATTCTTGGAAGTTCTTTTGCCCTAAATGCTTCTAAGTATTAGTAATTAATCCCGAACTGTGATAAGAATCTGAGGCAAAGCAGCAGAGTCATAGGTTTGGGAAAATGATAAGCTTGTCTGCGGTATTCAACTTTTCAGCTAATTCAATGAAAATTGCAAACAAGAAAAGGAAGCAGCGTGAAACTAATTTAGAAGGTGCTGGTTAGTTGGTCTTTTAAGGAGTAGCTGCCCAGTTTGTCTTTCAATTACAAAATATGTTAATTTGGCTGAATATTATAGTGAATTTAGAGTGGTATTCACTTATGGATTTGGACTTATCATGATCATGACCAAGATTCTTCTTCTTTTTCTTTTATTTTTTTGTTCAAACTTAATGACCAAGTAAATTTTTCCTTGTGTAGCATTATACAATCAAACCAAACAAGCAAATAGTAGAAAACAGTGGTACACCATACAATCTTTTGAAACAGTGACAAACAGTCATCTAAAAAGGGGGTTAGAATCGGTGAGATGTTTTATGGGCATCTGATTATGTAATTTGAATTGACTCTCCACTGGGTGCTATAATGAGACAGAAAATTACGAATTGAGTTGGTAATGCGGCAGTTTTTCTAATGCTAATATTGGCTACTTTACTTTCTGGATGACTGGAATTTTGTCTCTAATTTCTGAGGTGTTCTATATGTGTTAGCTTTTTATCTGTGGCAACTTCTGCTGTTGATCTAATTGGAATCCCCTAAATCCATCTTTTGTTGTCTACTTCTTTCAGATACTATAACTCTCTTCCACCTATAAGCAAAGCTTATGGGACTTTGTGCGTACTTTTCACTGCTGTCTATCAGCTTGGGGTACTTGATGCAGTACATATTGCACTCATATATAAACTTGTGTTTTACCGTTTTCAGGTACGAACTCAATTGTTTGTGGGTTGTTGCATTTTTTATTATGATAATAACCATATTGCTTGTTAATTTGATTTGAAACAATTTCAGTTTATTGTGATTGCAATTTTGAGATGTTGATATACCTGTTACTCTTCAACAATCATCTCAGTCCTGATAGGTGCATAAACACTTTAATTCTTTTAGTAAAAGAATGAAATATAGCTGTAGCTGGCATACATGTAAAAGGCAATGTAAGCTTGAAGTGTTAGTTAAAAGCCTCCAAGATGAGTTGTACTAAAATTTATCTTGATAACTTGTGTACGTGATTGCACTTTTTCTGGATCCATGACTTAAATTCCCAACACCTTCTCTAATTTCTTATCCTAGAACACAAGTACATGTATGATCATCGATTCATCTTCAACTGAAATCTCATGTTTTCGTTGAATATTTTCTTTCTGTTCAAAACCGATCCTTGCAATTCTTCTATGAGTGTAGCATTATATGCATTTTCAGGTATGGAGGCTTTTTACGAACTTCTTTTTCCTGGGAAAATTTTCCATCAATTTTGGGATTCGCCTCTTAATGATGTAAGTTTTTGGTTGCTCTGATATGGTGTGAGTTCATTGCAACTTTCTTCTCCATCAGTCGAAGATCTATGAAGTTGATAAAATATGCATATAAAAGCTGGTTCCAAGCACCAGTTCCTTCTTGTTTAACTTTCTGCAATTGTGCAGAGCAAGATACGGTGTTCAACTGGAGAGTGGACCATTTGCTAGGCGCACAGCAGATTTCTTGTGGATGATGATTTTTGGAGCCCTTACGATGTTGGTATGCTGTTACTTACATCATTGGTTGTGATTTTTTATCTGGTGGTTGAAAGTGTGTCTTCATTTGAAAATTCTGAGGAGTTTGATTTGCACTGCTTAATTGATAATGAGGCTAACACAGCCTCATTACGCTGGAGAGATTTGAGATTGATCTGATATGACATTTTCTTTTCGGTTTTCTAGGTACTGGCTTCCATTCCTATCTTTTGGACCCCATTTTTGGGGGTATCACTTGTTTTCATGCTGGTCTATGTCTGGAGCCGAGAATTCCCCAATGCCCAGATCAACATATATGGGCTTGTGACTCTTAAGGTATGCTTTTAGTTTGTATTCTGTTCCAATTCTGATTGGTGTTTTTATTCTGGTTTTACAGCTTGGCTTAGGTCTTCCAGAGCTGATATGTAATATGTTCTCTCATTTTGTTCAGGCATTTTATCTACCATGGGCAATGCTTGCTTTAGATGTCATTTTTGGTTCGCCTCTTATGCCAGATCTGCTTGGAATCATAGCAGGGCATCTTTATTACTTTTTGACTGTGTTACATCCTCTTGCAACGGGAAAGACCTTCTTGAAAACTCCAAAATGGGTGTATCCTTCCATTCTTTTATTCCCAGTTGGTGAAAGTAGCTTTGGCTTTTTCAATACCATTTGGCACTTGCATTCAATGAGAAACAATCATCAGTAAAATTTGTTTATGCACATGACTGCGTCATTTTTGAGACACACACACTATTGCATTAAGAGGTCACTACACTTATATCATCTATTTATTGAGTTTGACCGACTCATATCTAATCTACCTTGTGTGCAGTTGTCTTCTTGATCATAAGACAGCTTCTTCATAACATTAATATGGTAACACTAGGTTTATCATCATCAATTGATTGTTCTAGTCAAGAGCATGCTTGTAATTTGATTTGATGTTATTACTATTTCCTGAACTGTTATAGACATAAACTGGTTGCAAGGTATAGAATAGGGGCACCAGCTCCAACAACCAATCGCACCGAACCTGAAAGGAGAACTGGTACGGCATTTACAGGGAGAGCATATCGGCTCAGCGACTAGCTATGATCCTCTATTACCAGTTTTCTGGATCGTAACTTTAACCCTTTATTTCAACTGCCTCCTTAGTTGGTGGGGGTGATGGCAGCTAACAGAGAGAAAAATGTATGTGATTCAGTCATGTAGAGGAGATTTACAAGAAGGTCCTGACTCTTACAGCCTAGCATTTCTTTTCCTTGTTTTCTACAAAATTTTTTTAATTGTTGGAGTAGCCGAAAGTTATGGACAAATGGATTTATTGCAATGATTTTTTTTTTCCTTGTCTGTTTCTCTCTCTCTCTTTATATATATATATATATATATATATATATATATATATATATATATCTTTGATTATGCCATTGTGGAATGGACAAAAAAAGAAACATGGGCTTGGTGAATGATGCGGTGGTTGTCTTCGTGGGCTTCTGACCAGGTTGAGAAACTAAATGGATATGGGCTTCGTATTATTGGGTCGGGTTTTGTGTAATGATTGTTGACTACTGCAAATATATTTTATTGCTACGATTAGAATTTGCATCTTTCACATTTGGAAAAGGGAATAATCATAATCGAGAATTTGCCAGAACAAGAGCTCGCTATGGGTCTTGATTTCTTCTTCCTAGTGATGTAATCATGCGATGATATGTTGTGTGAGATTGTTTATATTCAACAGGAGTTCCTATGCATGTTTCAGTTAACCTTTTTTTTTTTTTTTTTTCTTTTTGATAATATTCACATAAAATATGTCGAGAGCAAATTTCATAACCCAATTGTATACTGTCACATATGTCAATTGGTTGTTTTGCCTATGTGTTTATTTTCATTTTAAACTTCAAACTGACCAAATTAGCCTCCACCTTTTTTAATTTTTTAAATTCATTTCTCACTATTTTTTCTTATATATATATATATATAGCGCCAAGCGGCATAAATAGAGCGAGCCACGTTTAGGTTGGTACTTGGGAGTCAACTTTGTCCAAATTTCAATTATGAAGAATGATAACTTGAAGATGGCCAAATTTCAATGGTAGAATATGGTTTTTTTTTTCTTAAAAAATATATTGGCCGGATATAGTTGTGTTTTGGCGAATTCAATATAGACGTGGCTTCCTTTTCCTCCCTTTGCAGATCCCTATAATTCAGAGGAGAAATTCTTCACCGAATCATATATTTTTTAAAATTCATTTGTTTCTTAATTGTCATACTCGAAAAGCAAGAAAATTAATGGAAAAGGAAACGAATCTGAAGTAAAGTAGGAAGCCAGAATGTAAAATAACAGAAGATGAATGCAAAAAAAAAAAAAAGAAAAATCTGTTAATTAATGGGCATCAGAAAACTTGTTGGTGGGCAACTGTTTTTAATAAATTGTAGGTCGGTGGTAGTGTAGCAGCAAGCAGGAAACCTAACATGAATAAAATCAGAAGAACTGAAGGGCTATAAACTGCATGCCAACAAAATATGTCACCCTTTCCCTTTGCGTAGTCTTGAAATATATATATGTTAAATAAAAGCGAATTGGTCAAAGAGGAAGGGAGCAAAATACGCAGTAAAATAAAGGCCAGGTAAAACAAACGAAGGCTGAAATGACGGAGAAGTGAAAGGTAAAAATTAGAATGGAGATGAATGGACGGTCCACAATCCACGAATCAATAAAACTACCAGATCCGATTCTTCATTTCTCAAAGCGCTCTCCCCGCAATCATCGCCCTTCATTTCACCCGAACAATAAAAAACCCTTAAGAGCTCCACTCGCTCCAAATCACACACTTCACCCAATCGAATTCGAAATCACAAACACACTCTACGCTTCAAAAATGTCGTGGCAGACTTACGTAGACGAGCACTTGATGTGCGACATTGATGGCCAAGGTAAGCATCTCGCCTCCTCTGCCATCGTTGGCCATGACGGTAGTGTCTGGGCTCAGAGCTCCAATTTCCCTCAGGTGACTCTTTTTTATTCATTTCGTTTCTATTGTCGTTGGATTCATAACCATTTCGTATCATAGTTTTTTTTTGATTTGGCATGTTTAATTGCAGCTCAAGGCTGAAGAGATCACTAACATTATGAAAGATTTTGAGGAACCCGGTCACCTTGCCCCTACAGGCTTACACCTTGGGGCCACTAAGTACATGGTTATCCAAGGAGAGGCTGGGGCTGTTATCCGCGGAAAGAAGGTGACGACCTTCATTTTTGTATATATATATCAAATTAACAGTGGTGTCAACCCAAAACTTCTTATTCTTGTTCAATTTGCATTCTTGCATCGCATTACCATTGAATTGAAGCTTTGGGTGGTTTATTTTGGCAGGGAACAGGAGGGATCACCATAAAGAAGACTGGTCAAGCTCTTGTATTTGGTATCTACGAGGAGCCTGTGACACCAGGACAGTGCAACATGGTTGTTGAGAGGTTGGGGGATTACCTCATTGAACAAGGGCTGTAGGCCTAGTCCATCGCATGTCTTTCCAAAGCATGAAGGCCCCTCTTTTTTTCTTTTTTGTCCATTTATTTTTTGTATTTGATCTCCGGTACTCAGTTTGCAACCTTTTCTGCGGAAAGCCTGGAATTGGCACTGAAGATGTTGCAGACAGTAACTATGCGAGAATTAAATTGGTTATTTGGTCCCGTTTTGACTTCATAAATTTTGATTAATGTGAATTTATGTGGCTATTTTTCTGAATCATTTTGTGATTTGCTTGTTTAATTACAGAAAAAAAAAAAATTCAGTATCTACCAATTCAGCAGCGGTGCTTTATTGGCAAGGAATTGAATAGCAATCAGTGAATTATAGTTGTGAGTGGTTAGAATGTGGAGAACTAGAAATGCTTTACTACCACTACCCATTTTGACATAGAAAGAGCAGCATCACCACCCTACACAGAATGATTTTATGCCATAATTATCTCGCGATATTCCTTTCAGAAAGGACCAATTTGCTTGCTCCTTTTTCCATATAAAAATGCCCATAATAGTCTAAATGATACAGCAAATTAATACAAAAGCAGAGAGGTGATCAAAGGGGGAATGCTGAATGGTCAAAAGCTAACAAAAACACGTCAGCTTCAGCCTTCAATATTATAGAAGGCTCCAGACATAGCCAACACCATCATGTCAAATTATAGATATATTCGGTACGAATTTAGATTAATCAAAGTCGTTGGGTTAAATTTTGAATATAATGATTTAACAGTTTTTTTTTTTTAATTTTATTTTTTTCCATAAAGAAGATGTGGACGTAGGATGTAAGATAAAGATGATTCAAGTCTGCATTTTCTTTCCATTCAAGTTCTATAGTTTTCAAGAAAGAAAAAAAAAGGAAATTGAAATGATAATGCATAGATACGGTATATAGAGATTTCAAAAGTCCGACTAACATCTTTTGCCTTTTTTCGTTTGATTATTATCCGACTAATTTTCTTTAATCATCGATAGGGTCGTCCGAAAGATCTTTTGCTCTTTTCGGTTGCGGGCCCATGTGCTCTCTTCTGAATTATAGCTGTATATTCTTTCTGATGGCCTGTATTTTGTTTATTTTTCTTTATTTTGGTTTATTCTATCTTCAAAAAAAGAAAAAAAAAAAGAAAAGAAATTATGACCTTAATGGCTTTCGAAAATACGTTTTATAAAGAAAAATCCAATTATATTATATTAAAGGGGTTTCTTATTCAATTTTTATTCTCTTTTCTCTGAAATAATAAAGACCCATCCCTCCCTTTGCATTGCACCACCGCCCAACCCAAACTTGACCCGTTTAGTTTGTATTTTCTTTTTCCATAATTGAGCTGTCAGTATTATCATCATTTTCTTTAATTATTACAATAAATTACCCAAATATCTTTTTTCCATAAATATATCAGTTTTTTTTTTAATCTGAAGAGAAGCATCCGATGTATGTCAAAATTAATATAACTAATCAATATGAATGTTTATTATGATTTAGATATAACATTTAATTGTAATTAAATAAAACTAAATACAAAATTTTCACATTATTTAATCTGAGTGTTAGCCGATTATAATTTAGTTAGTCTATATTTTCTAGTATCATGAAAAAAATGACTTGAGTAGATTATTTTGTAAAAAAAAAATGCTATTATTACTATTAAAAAACAAATTGATATTATTAAATATGACGGTGCAAAAAAATTTCTTCTCAATGAATGATTCCTTTCCAAAAAAAATAGTTTTTTTTTTTAAATTTTATCTCAAGCGTTAATTTTTAAAATTTTAAGAAATATTAGTGCATATCTTCTTAGTAAATACAACTAGAAAATAGATAATTACTCCCTTCATTTTTTTATCTGTCACTTTTAAGTAAAATTCAAATTTTATTTATCTATTATTTTTAAATTTTAATATAATTTAATTTAATTTTTTAATTTATTTTTCTATAACAATAAAATCAGAATCAATCAGATTTAATAATTTAATTTTAATTACGTAATTTAATATTAAATTTAAATTTATTTATTATTTTTTAATTTTAATAAAAATAATAAAAATGATTGATAAAAAAAATGAATGGAGTATGAAATATTTATAAAAAATTAAATAAGAAATATTATATATCATTTTTTTTAATTAATTATGGCTTTTTTTCTATGTGTGTGAAAAATGGGAGAGAGTAATAAAGAATTTTACAGGGGAGAGCATATCTGATACCATACCATACCGCAAAATAATTATAGTCTATTACTCTGTGGACCACCTCTCGTCCTTTTAACGCAATCTCGCTCTCTCTCTCTCTCTCTCTGTAGATAAGAACTCCATTTCTCTCTTTCTCTCTCAGTTCTGCTCAGCGTCGCAAACCCACTCTCTCAAATTCAATCCAAATCGAAACAAATTAGATTCTCTGTAGTTTTTCTTTCCAAGAAGAAGAACAAGTTAGAGCAGTAGCAAGATGTCGTGGCAAACATACGTAGATGATCACCTCATGTGCGAAATCGAGGGGAATCACCTCTCTGCCGCCGCCATCATCGGCCAAGACGGCAGCGTTTGGGCTCAGAGCTCTACCTTCCCTCAGGTCTTTCCCTGCTTTTTAATCCTCGTTTTTTGGCTCTGGATTCTTCCAATTTTGTTCTCTATTTTGGTCGGTTCGGTTTCTGAGATTTGATCAGTTCGACTTTTCTTTTTTGATTTTGATGTGCGTTTTTTGTTCAATTAAATTAGCTGCTGGAGAAGATTTTGATCTTATTCAACGATTGAGTCGGCTCTGGTTTTTGTCTGATCTGATTTATTTGGTATTCTTGTTTGTGATCTGTCCTGTATTCTTAGTTGTGTTGATATATGGGTGTGTTCGATCTTTGGATTAGCTTCATTCTGCTTGATAATTACTTTAGCTTGTTGTTAGTTCGGAGATTGAATGCCGCAAAGTTGAGTTATGGCCGCAAGTGAATTTGATTTGAACTTCCGTTTGATATCTGAGAAGGAAGAGGAATCTAAATCCGTGGGATTATAAAGTCTTGGATTTTTGTGATCTACTGCTTGTTGTAACACTAAAGATTTATCAACAATGGAGATCCCTTAATTTGATTGCTGTAGCTGCAGAAGATGCATGTTGGTCCTTTTATTTTTTTTTATTTTTTAATTAATACGCTCATTTCCTTGATGTTGATCCTGATTTAGTTTAAGCCTGAAGAAATCACTGGCATTATGAATGATTTTAATGAACCTGGAACACTTGCTCCAACTGGTTTGTATCTTGGTGGCACAAAATACATGGTGATCCAAGGGGAGCCAGGAGCCGTCATTCGAGGAAAGAAGGTGATCAGCTCAATATCTTTATATTTGACTTCACTTTGTTCATAGTGCTTATTTGCCTTCTTTTGCATTTAGCATTACTGGCAATGTCTTGTTAAATGTAAATATGTAAAGCATATCCTGATTCAATAATGCCATAAATTTGCTGTACGTTAAAATTTAATTTGAAATTAATATATCCGAAAAGACTCAACTCTTATTAACTAGAAACTTCTCTGGTTTATTACTGCTTAATACATTAAGCGATTGGAAATTTACCCGAGTCAGTGTCTGTTTTTGTGGAATTTTTGTGCACTAGGACATACCTTTGTGATTTTGTAATGCATTGTAATATATGTCTGGTGCATCTACCTTTATAGAATTGTATCATCATCACTTCTCTGATTTGAAATTCTAATGTTAATGTCTTCTGAGGCTTTATTACTTCAATTTCAGGGACCTGGTGGTGTTACTGTTAAGAAGACCAATCAGGCATTGATCATCGGCATCTATGACGAGCCAATGACTCCAGGGCAGTGCAACATGATTGTCGAAAGGCTCGGTGATTATCTTGTTGATCAGGGTCTTTAATTGCCGTATGCATGCTGCTATTTGTTGCAATTTTCTTGGCTTCTATACAAGCTGAATGCAGTGAAATAATACTATGAATATTAAAAGTCAAGGGAACACTGTGTGGAAAGAAAAGATTTGGTGCTTGTTTAAATGAATGGATATGATGGCTCTGTTATTGTACTAGTTTTATTATGATAATCTGATGATTGTCGAGTGAGGTACTTTTGTCTGAAATTACAGTGGATTTCATCTAATGGATTTGGTAATTTTATTGGCATTAATTTGTAAGTATTTCGGTCTGAGAAATGTAGTTTGGTTATTTGCTTAATTGTTTTCTTCTCAAAAAAGCGAATAACCTTAATTTCTTGATCAAAATCTCTTGGTGGGGAGGGGGGCAATTGGTTGCGCCCAATAGATTCGAAATGTGGTTGAAATTAGATTTGATGGGCAAGTAGGGTTTTGCATTGCAACTTTTCCAAATATCTGCCTGGGGATAAAGGGTTCATCTTTCTCTAACAGGCAAAGATATGACAATTGCTTGATGGGTTATCGTATATGTTTTAGTGGAGAATGGAAAAGACTAGTTGTAGGGTCATTGGAACTACAGAAGTAGTTGAAATGCTATCCAACCTTAATTCAACCCGGTCAATTGAGAAAGGTGTCAGATTTTTCACCCGTGACAAGAGTAAGAATATAGATAATCACTTCAAATGCAATGTTGTATATAATTAGTTCAAATAAAATCTGGAAAAGACGAACTATAATTTATATCACGATTTCTCTCTTTTAATTTGCTATTTTAATATGCTATAATCTCAACCGATGAGTATTCAATATTACATTATAATTTATTTGACTGAACTTTTATTTTTCGAGTGACAACTGAAGACGTGTTATAAACAATTAAAGTGGAAAGTTGCATGAGGATACAAAGACGTGGAAAAATTCCCTTCATTATTTGTTAGAGAAAATAAAAATCAAGCTAAAAAGAAGTACCAATAAGTAATTTGCATTTAGGAGTTCTGGCATCGTCCTCACACCTCTATTTCTTTGCAAAATCAATTTTTATTAATTTATTCTAATCGTATAATCCAATTCATTAAATAATAGCGACTTTTAAGGTCTAGCCATAATAAAAGTGAGTTGTACATGAGAAATAGCTGTTAACTCAGTGATCAAGCATTTAGTCTCATTATCAAAATTCTCACCTACTTAAATGAAAATTTCTTTAGTAGATTCTGACTTTGATGCACAAATGTGATGATTTTCCGGCACATAAAAAAATTATAAATATATATATATATATTTTTTCTTAAATGTCAATACACCATTTGCTTGGTATATTGCATTTAGTTTAGAAAAGTCAAATTTAATAACAAAATTCACGGTGTTTAAAAAAATTGGTATGATATAGTTCTCGTTTACTTTATGTGATTAATAAAAAAAAATTAATACTATTAATCTATATTCACATACATTACATGAAACTCAGTTTCAAATAAGTGTTTTTTTCTCTAAAAAACAGTATTTTTTTATTCGAAAATATTTTCACTTTTAATTGAGAATTAGAAGAAATTTAACTTATAATAAACTCTTTTTAAATCCAACCTAAAATATTCTTTACTTTTATTCAAGTACTGACCATCAAACCAACTTATACCCGTTAAACTTATAAATTTTCGCTTGTATTTCCTTACAAATTACAATAAATATATAAAATTCTTGCTTACATCAAGCAGTTAATTTGTTCTTCCTAGTAAGCCGGGTTCCCACATCAAGAATACGCAGTCTTCTTCTAATCGAAATTGATTAGCCTTTGACATGTAAAAGAATCCGTTGATGCTCTCCTGCTACTATATATGTGTGTCTAAGCCCGCAAACAACCAAATTAGTACACCCCAACCAAGCTTCATCCTCTTGGATTAGACTTACAGTACGGACAAGAAGAAAATGGCTGTACAATGCAACAAGCAGACATGGACGCCCTGTTTATGGGAGAACACAGTGGCAACTTTCTCTCTGCTGTTGCTCATCGGCCAAGATGGCTGCCTTTGAAATTGCACCTGCATCTTCCCACAGGTTCTCCTGTTAATTTTTTGTCCTTTTATTTTAATAGATCTATATCTGTGCGCGCACGTACGCTTATTTGTTTAACTTGTTGAGCGTTTCTGCTTTACCTTGAGCCTGAAGAAGGCTGCCATTGTTATTGAGTTTGAAGATCCTGATGATTCACTTGCTCTCGCTGGCTTGTACATTGGTGGCAAGAAATACGTCGTGATTTGATTCGAGCCTGGAGATTTCAACACGAGAGGCAACTGGTAAACTATATCTCTCTCCATTCATATCATTAAAGTATGCAATTTCTTTTGCTAATTTGCTTATTATTTCAGGTTGACAAGTACAAGGAGAAGGAACCTTCTGATTGCAGTTATCCTATTAAGAAAACTAACAAAGGCTGTCTTTGGTATTTCTGATAAGTATCTGTAGATCTGCTATATTATCACTGAAAAGCTCAGCAACTCCATCTTTATTTTTTTTGGTCAATAAATTTCAAATTTTATTGCCAAAGAGCGTGTATACAAACTCAATCCAGCAGAAAACAAGAGAAAAAAAAAAACAAAAACTAGTTACAACCAAAGAAAACCAAAGCACTTCAAATTAGTAAGCCTGTATTTGATACTATATTCAATTCTTTTAACTATTTTGCTGCTGGCAGGAGCCTCTTGTTGGAAAATCGAGGCGTTCCTTGCATTCCCGAGCCAATAGATTGTTGCTAAAGCTTTTCTTCTCTTCGTACAAAGCAAAATGTCTGCAAAACCAACTAATCTCTCTTCTCCAACCATAAATATCTTTTCTAATGTTACATTCACTTAACGCATAGTTCCACACACTGTTTTAGTTAGCTGACAATCGTATAACAAATGCTGCACTGTTTCTTCTTCACAATGACAACACATTATTATCTACCAATCCCCACTTATGAAGTCCACTTTTTGTTGCCAATGTCTCTTTAATTGCCACACATTATTATCTACCAATCCCCACTTATGAAGTCCACTTTTTGTTGCCAATGTCTCTTTAATTGCCACCCAAGTTATAAAGCTATGCCTTGGAATATTGCAACTCCCACATACAATGTTTAATCCATCTATCTGTATGCTATTTTTTAGGCCCCTATACTAATAAAAGAGTGGAATTGCTTGTGATGTTCGAATGTTGCCGTTGGAATTCAATTCTCAGGAGCAGAGGAGATTTTTTAAGTTCATCTTCATATTCACATAAATTACTATCTTGACAGACTCTTTACCTGCAATTGAGTCTCCTGGAGAGCAGAAAGTATTTGAACATACACAAAAATTGAAACTGCTGCATGTGATGGTATATAAATTTCATCTCATTGCATTTCTAAAATATCATACAAAACTAAAGGCCGACAGGCATATATCTCTACAATAGATGCACATTCTTGCTCATGCAATCTATGGGAAAAATCTAATAGATACATCTCCCTGCATAAAAAATAGCAAATATGCAGTCTCATTTTGGCAAGACTCAACTGTCCTGCCATCAAGCCTTGTCATGCATAGCCTGTATGCAGAAGTGCAACATAAGTCGCAATAAAGAAACTGGAAGCCCATTTAGAAACTTTATTCTGCCAGGATGAAGACTTGGAAGACATCGCTGTGGTGTTACTAGCTGATGTTTTATTGGTCCTGGAAAAGTTGCACAACACATTTAGCATACTGAATTATAGGTGATGTAGTATCAGGAACTTAAAAAGGTGGATAGGTTTAAACTTACCCAGTAGTCATATACAAGCAATCATCGTAGCCTGCACACATATAGAACAAAAGTGAGTCTGTAGAGTTCATTTTGTAATGGTTCTTTATTGTTCATCTACTTGCTTGAACAGTTTAGTAACAAGATGTCAATCTTATCAAATCATCAATTTATGTGTATACAAGAAATGACGACAATTTGTAGACCAGAGGAAAAAGAAAAGAAGTAATAACTGTAAAGCAAGCATGTCCTTTAGTAGCATTGGGGTAAGCAATGAATAGTAAAATAGCTAAGTAATGCAAATGCACACAGGTGATATGAGGAAAGACATTGTAAAGATTCAAGGATAGAAACCAAAGAAAAAAAGTATGAAGACATGTATACATACTTGGATCTTTGTCAACCTTAACTCCTGTTCCACCAAAGCTGCAAGCAACATCAGTAGCCCCATTTTGCTGGTAGTAGCTATTGAATGCGTAAGATGCATGCGAAACAAGAGTGTCTGGCTGAAAACAAGGCTGACTAGGTTGAATGGGAGAGCAGTCAACATTCCCCGGGCCACAAGCCCAATCTAAAGCATTCTGCAGGTCAAGTTGACTAGCATTATTTGAAGCAATGCACCATGTTGTTTCATTAAAACTGCTCACACTGCTGTTCTTGGGCACTCCGACAACTCCTCTTCCTGTAAAATCCAAATTATAGACACTTGTCCCATCCGGATAATATAAACCCCAGTTCCTCTCAGACTCCAAACCAGGCTTCCTATTCTCATTAAACAATGAGAAGATATAAATATCTAGCTCTTCACCAGGCTTTGCTGGGGTACCCGAGTTATTGACGACATGACGGATCAAATTGGTGTTATATGTCTGGGCATTATCAGGAGTAGCTGCTGTCTCCTTTGGAGAACCTTTTGAAGGCCAGCCAGTCTCAGTTACCATAACCTTAATTGTCCTGAAATTCAGAGCCATTAGGGAAAAATAAAGGGCATCAATCTGAGCATCGAACATGTTTGTGTAGAGCAAACCAGTGTTTGGATCTATCACTTCTGAGGATGACTGAAAAAGAGCATAATCAAGAGTAACATTGCTTGGAGAATCTCTATAAGCATAGTAAGGATAAATGTTAATCATAAAAGGGGACTGATTTTCAGCAAGGAACTCTAACATGGGCTTCAAGAAAAAAGCATGGCTGCTATTAAAAGCCCCAGCAGATGGTGGGAATGAGCGAGACAAAACACCTAGAGAATGGGTGCTTGAAACTTTAATCTTTTTATGCAAACCAACCTTTTTCAGGGCTGTGAGGACATTGTGCATTGCGGGCACAACTTGAGCAGATGCATTATTGGGGCTTTCCGTGACTTCAGCACCGACAGTTATGCATATGATCTTTGTGGCAGGGTAGTAAGGAAGAATACTGTTTTTCAACCAGGAGTCTGCATTTGTCTGAAATTGGGATATTGCCAATAAATCTGAATTTGGAATTCCAACCATAAGTTCAACTCCTGTATTTGCAAAGGCCTTAAGAACCTGAATATTTGCATCATATATCCTCAAGTATTTAATGTTGTGTTGCTGAACAAGCTGTGCAGCTTTATCAGGTGTTGGCAGGTCATCAGCATTTCTCCCATAGCAAACTCCTATTGTGCTTCCTTGGCAAAAGACTGAAAAAGAAAACTGATATGCGATGTCATCCTGCATTAACTAAAGTACGATGGCATTGCACAAAAGAGAACAACCATGAAGCACAAAAGAAAGAATCTTGTTAAGCTATAATCACTCAAACAAACCGTAAGCAAATCTTTTTATAACCAGAGCTACTACAATAACGCACTCAAGCATCCTTTTAAACTAACAACATAAAAAATAAATAGGAACCATCAAGGAAAAAACATCAACGGATTACTTCTTTTTGCTAACTAGAACAAAATGGCTTTCTTTGTCATGATTCCTGAGATTGCTTTTCCCCAAATATGTGCAATATTGTAAACAGCTTCATAATGAATGCATGAAAGCAAAACTCCACGAACAATTTGTCACATGGCTCAACTTTTAATGAGCCTGATTTAGATTAAAACCTACTTCAAAAAAGGGAAAAAAAAAACTAAGCCTAAGCACACAAAATAAATGTAGTTCATTACATCTTCAGTATGCCAAATAATCATTCAAACAATAAAGGTATTCCTAATATTCTTACTAAATTAATCTGCTCAAACAGACACTTTTATACCTCGTGTGAAACACAGAGTTAACATTATAACGCATATTAGGGAGGAACAAAGGTATAAAGATATGAACAAGAAATAGTGAAGTTTCAGCTATAGCCATAGTTCAAATCATAAAATATCTTTGTTACGATCATAGCTTGTTATACTTTATAATCAGACAATTTTAGTATAACAAAAAGATAAAATCATAATCTTGGTGGGAGAGGAACAGCGTACGTAAATACATAAACCTTAGCTGTCAAGGCCTTAAATAATGCGAGCCTACCTAATAGAAAGAATAAAAAAAAGCAACTAAACTGATTATTAAAAGCACATGAACACATTATATGCTTTTCTTTTTAGTAACATCGCTTTCGACAATAACGAGCTTCATCGCAATTTCAAACTTGGAAAATAACATTCTGTTTCAACATATGTTAAAGAGAGAAGAATTAGCAACCTTTCTCTAGATTAGCTTTACAAGCAACTAAACTGGGTCTATGCTGACAATAGAACTAATTCTAAGTTTATCAGAAGCAATCTTGAAACTTTTAGATTTAAATTTCTTGAAGAGTTAGCTTAAAACACACTCAAGGAAATTTAAAAAAAAAAAAAAGCAACCCAAGAGAACAATCAGAAAAACGAGGTCCAAAGGTTCAATGCGCAAGAAAATTAGTTCATAGGAAAGCAAAACACGAAACTTTACACATAATGGCAAAGGACAAACATTCCATATCAGAATCCTAAGTGAAAGAATACTCGACCACCAAAAACATAACTTTAAGAAAAAAGGTATAATCGCAAGATAACCAGAGAAGCAGATAACAGATTGAGGCACCAAAATGCTTAAAGTCTTAAACAGTGCAAATAAAGCAAAAGGAAGAAAAATAAATCATACCCAGAAGCCTAAGCAGCAGTGACATAGCAAATATAAGCTTGAATCCTGTCGCCATTGCTCTTTGAACTGAGCTTCTCGACTACAATGCAAGAACTCTGTTTCTACTTGACTCTCTTTTCTCTGCAACAAGCAACGTTCTTGGTCTAGGAATCTACGAAATAACGTCTCTTTTATCCTCTCTGGCTCCCTCTAAAAAGCTTCTATAGGAGCTCCACACCAGGAAAGAGAGAGAGTCAGAAAGAGAAGCTAAGCTTGGCTTTGGTTTAGTGTATAGTCAGTCCAATGGGTAGTGTAATGTCAGAAAGAGGAGGACAGTGACCGGACCGGACTTCAGGCATGTTTTATTAACTATAGTTAATATAAGTCTCTCGATTCCGTTAATTTGGCAATTGGTATGTCTGTTCCCCAACCTATATTTACATATAAAGAGCATAAACGGTTCGTTTTAAAATTTCTTATTTTGTTTTTCACTTTTTTGCATTAAAATCAGGTATAATTTTTTTTTTCTTGCTTTGAGAATTTGTTGTCTCCATCTTCTTGCCTTTTTCTTAATAAAGGTCAGAAACCAAACCAAAAGCATGCGACTTTCGTTATTTCACAATAGGATAATGGGGATTTTCACTCTTAATTATTCAAAATAAAGTGATTTAATTAAATAAATTCTTTTATCCATTTTTTTATCAACTATTACAACATTTTTATTTTCGCTTCATACCATAAATATATCCATTTTAATTAGTTTAAAGATAAAATTTATTTATTTTGAAAAGTATAAACTTAAAATCTTTATATTTTAAATAGTTCTAAAAATTTTCAAATATCACCTTGTTTGTAAAATTTCGCGAAAAACAAAAAGAAAAACATTGTTATTATTAGGGAAGTATTATTGATCAAGGAAGTTTAGGTTAATACTCTATTCGGTTATTTTTATTAGAATTAAAAAATAATAAATAAATTTAAATTCAATATTAAATTGCTTGATTATGAATAAATTATCAAATTTAATTAGTTTTAATTTTATTAGAAAAAATATATTGAAAAAGTAAATTAAATTACATTAAAAATTTAAAAGCGATAGATAAATATAATTTAAATTTTACTTAAAAGTGATACATAAAAAAATGGAGGAAGCAGAAGTTTAGACGATATAAAAATGTTCTTTGTATAATTTTCCATTTAGTGTAGAATATATTTTATATTTTATAATTGTATCTTATATATTTCTGTCGTCACATCAATAATTAATAAATAAAAAATCATAAAAATGATAAATTAATTTTTTAAAAATTATTTTAATTTATATCAAATTAAATTTTAAAAATTAAATTATATTTTTTTATCAAATTTTAAGCAGCGATTTGCAGCTCCTGTCTAAAAATAATTGTCCAAACTTGCAGTTGCATGTGAATTGGATTGGGCCAGACAGTTACCCAAACTACCAACGCCTTGCCTAAAAATTAGAGGAAATTATCCCAAATGATAGATTTTTTTTCTTTTTATCAAAAAATACAACCCTTTCCACTCATTTTTCCTAAATCTTACTTTTTAAATTTTCGTTTTCAATAATACAATTTTTTTATTTAAATGAAAACTCCTACTTACTATATATTCGTTAACTAAGTAACGTAAATGAAAACTCCTACTTACTATATATTCGTTGACTAAGTAACGAATGGTCTTTAAAAAAATTAAAGAAAGAACAAAGTCAGTCTCGAAAACTGAAGAAAACCTAACTCAAGCACAAATAAGATCGAAAAATCAAACTAGGATAGAAAACAAAATCAGAAATCTACTGTGTTTAAAAGAAAACTAGAAATTTACCTTCCGTCGTAAGAAATCTGAACAAATGCCGGTGTGTGGTGTGAGATCGAGCAAGATAGAGATGAGAGAGCTGAGATCGAGCAGAAAAAAGAGGCAAGATTAAGAGGAAGAGAAACAGAAGAGAAGTCAGACGATAGCCATTGGAGGCAATGGAGCGACAGTGACCGATATGAGAAGTTCCTTTATTTGTTTGTGGCAGTGACGATGAAAAGAAATCAACGATTGAATTTGTTACTAAATTTCTTTGCTTGCTTTGTCTTGCAGCATTGTCTCTGCATGAAATTGGAAAAAAAATAAAAAAAAAATTGAGTAAATATATACAAACACATGATCTAACTAAATCACCTTTTATTTAGATTAGATGTTCAAAAGTGAGTTTGATAATTTTGGAGTCGAGGATTGTAAGGTGGGGATATCATCAGAATTTGCTTCGAATCATTTGTGAGTTCTTCTTCACCTCAGTCTGAAATTTCATTGTTGGATTTCGCTGATTCTTCTTCACAGTGAGATGAAATAGAAACTTTTGGCTTGGATAAGTACCCTTCATTGGAAATTGATCGAGCAGCTCTTCAAATTTCAATTATTATGTAATCCTTTTTGGTATATTACTAGCTAAATAAGTTTAATTAATTCAAATTCCTTTCTCATGGTTGTAGAAGCTGAATTTCTTTGCATTAAAATACGAACCAGAAAGTTGACTGAACTTTATGATTTCTGCAAACATATCCAGGAAGTCTCGTGAAGGAGGGGGATATTTTCGAACATTACTTTTAATGTGATTGCTAGCACTGTTTTGTCTACAAAGATTCCAAAAAAAAGAAGTTACATTCCGATTCCCTTCTCCAATTATAAAATTCGAAAATTTCATCAGCAAAAATTCAGAGAGAACAGAAAAAATAAAATAATGACAAAGGAAATTTCTTACGACAACAATTAATAATTAAAGAATTAAAAATAAGTCCATTCCGAAAGAAATCATGGATTGAAAAATTAGAGATGGTTTAACGTTGACATCAATTAAAGATATCAATAACTGCATTATTTACATTGAAGACATGACATTCTTAGCAAACAAATAAGTTAGAATTATATTAATGTCTGATACATACACTTCAGCAAAAGCAATACACAAAAATTTCAATTAATTCGGACATTTGCTACAATCACGGTTTATATACAAATGCATTCGTCCACCGACTTTTACAAGTTACAACCATTGCTCTTACACCTTGCTGCCACCATTTCCCACATTAAAAAAAAGTATGAAATTTAAGGCAAGACTAGCAATTTTGAACTCAACCAGCAGAAGATCCAGCATTTTTACACAAAAGACAAACAAATAACTCGCATGAGTTGGATCTTTAATTGGAAATTCTCAGAGCAGCAGCCATGAGTGGAAGCATTGCTCCTTTGGTAAGATCATGCACATCATTTGAATTTCCAGATCCTGTACATCACTTTGATTGAGTAATAGCAGAAAAACGCAGTCTTATAGCTGATCCAGCCAAAAAATTAATGGCTGCACGCTAGGAGCATCTGTCCATAAATTCAGCACTCTAAAGTTAGAAGGATCATTTGACCTTAGCTGTATGTTTTAAGCCTGCTTTGCAACCCGACCTACAATGCATTCAAAATAAGGCGCATTCCCTTTTTGCTCAAACAAAAAATAGAAAAGCCTAATCTTTGAGCTTTATCATCAAATTTTCAAGAAACAGAAACCATACCAAGGATGCAATTGAAGAACAAAACAAAAAACAAATAAAATTTAAAAAATTTTGTACAGCAAAAGTAAAGAAAATATGATCAATAAAACTAACCATCTATTCCTCTACATAATCAAATCCGAGAATAATATCATCAAGTTTGCCTGTCAATCAATTAGTAATAATAATAAATTATCATGTACTCCACCGCAAAATGATTGAGGAAGAAAAGGAAACTAGTACATGCACAGTATACACCTAGCACACACGGTGTATATATCATGTATACACTATGTATACAGCTTGTACACACAATATATATATTATGTACACACTGTGTATACAACTAGTGCACACGGTGTATATATTATATACACACTGTGTATACATTATGTACACATTGTGTATACAGCTAGTACACGTGTATATATAATATATACACCGTATATACATATAGTACATACTGTGTATACATCATATACACACTGTGTATATAACTATTACGCACTGTGTATACATAATATATACACTATTTATATATCATGTACACACTGTGTGTACAACTAGTACACATTGTATATATATCATGTACACACCTTGTACAAGTAGTATACACTGTACATACATCATGTACACACTATATATACAGCTAGTATACACTAGGCATTCTACTATCAAGCTTTGATAATGTAGAATGGCATAAAAATTTATATTGCTCCTTGTGGTTGCAAGACAACAAAGAAACTGAAATGTTTATTTTTTCAGAAAAGAATTGCAAATTCAACTTCATGACCCTGTTATATGTATAACTCCATGTTAAAGGTAGTGGGTTCTTTACTTGGTAACTATGTATACATTAAGCACACACTGTGTATACAACTAGTACACACGGTGTATACACCAGATACACACTGTGTATACACGAGGTATACACGGTGTATACAATTAGTACACACGGTGTATACATCAAGTACACAGTGTGTATACAACTAGTACACAGGATGTATACAGCTAGCACACACGGTATATAAATCAAGTATATAGTATGTATACAAGTAGCACACAAGGTGTATACATATAGTACACATGGTGTATATATCTAGTACACAGTGTGTATACAACTAGTGCACACAATTAGAATCGTAATTAGAATCATAATTCACAATTATCAAATGTATACAGTAAAGAAAAAGAAAAAATAATTACCTTTTATTTTTTGGAGACTTAAGAATCATAATTTGGTATTTCAATTGCTTTCTCTCTCTTTTTATTCCTATCTTCGAAGTTCACAAATATTAAAAATGACAGAGAACTGAAGCACATTTCAAATACGTTTTAAAATTAATTATTAACCACTATACTTTACTTGTTGCAGCATTTGGAACCAAAGGTTCAAGATATTAGTAATGACACCAAGCTTTTGCAAAATGCTTAACTTTAAAGAAGCCATAACTGTAACACCCTTATCACTCCGATCTAAATGAACAGTGCGTAATTTTTTTTTATTTTTTTTATAACTTAAAAATAATACCAAAGTTCAATATTACTAATTTACTTAGGTATTCGATGACCTATAACTGTCCCAGGTTACTATTCACATAATAAAATTTCGACAATATAACGGCTGCATATCTAACTAGCCTCCTGAAAAACAGACAAAATACAGCCTCTCAGAGGCACAACACTTCTAAAACAACCATCTCAATCTTCAAAATTTCCATCAATCAACCATCAACTCTAAACAGATCACAACCACATGCACACACACACATGATTACATATCTTACATAATCCCTGTATTCATACATAACAGTCTGTTTATATACATGCCAAAACCTACAAGCTACTTAACAAAATAACTTCTTTCAACTGTGCATCACTGCTCCTTCAGCTCGGTACTTACATGCAGCAGAAATTACATGCTGAGCATAAATTATGCCCAGCGGTGACAAACAATCCTAATACTTTCCTTGCAATATTTATTTTTCAATTATAATATGATCATATGAAATAAACTTTTTAAAATAAATACAATTAAACGCATCTTAATCAATTCAAATAAAAACAAATCATTTTTCACATTAATTATACTTTTTCTCATTTATTACATAACTTTTGGCAAATTCTCCCTTTAGTCCTCGAAATCTTACTAAATTCCAAAAAATATCCTTTTTGTCTTATATTTACAAATTTGCCATTATAGTCATTTATTTTCATTTTCATTACATAATTTCGTTCATATTCATCATTTATGCTTTATTATATTTTTTCGGTAAAATTATGTTTTAGTCCTTATACTATAAAAACTTAATCTTTTGACACTGTTGGGTTGCCAAAATTATCATTTTGCCCTTGTTAACTATTTCTTACTTATGTTTATTTATTAATTACCCATTTTGGCAAAATTATCATTTTGTCCCTGAACTTTCATTTTCTTTCATTTAAGCCTTTTTTCCATTTTAAACTTCATTTTTATCATTCTTTTCATTTCTTTTAACTTATTATCACTTTCATGCCCCTAGTACAGTACTGACAGAAATTCTTAGATTGAATACTCGGGACGTGGACCTCATAGGCCATAAAGAGACTGAAAAATGATCTCAAAGACTATTTTTTCACATAGCAGATACTAGATACAACAGAAGCTATGGAGATCAGTGATCCTACCATAACTAAGCAAGTCGCCATGACTTGCGTCGCGATACAGATGTCCCTATGGCTAGCCAATTATATTCTGAGCTAGGTTTTTACTGCCAGACTATTTCTAAGGGCATAATTTTATAGAAATTTCAATCAAATCATTATTTTCTTATTATTTCATTACTGACTTATACTTGTTTATATTCCTTTCAATTCTTTCACATAAGTTGTGAATTATTCTACCATAATTCACCGAAGTCATTCACTTTCTCATCAAATTGCACATTATTTCATATTAACTCAATAATTCCATTACTTACATAATTAAAAACTTGTCTCTAATATATTCATTAAATTTCTATAAATTCCATAAAAATTCTCAAGCATGTTATTTCATTTCTACTATGATTTTTAAGCATCAAATCATCAAAATTCACAAAATAAACCTTAGTTTTTTTTAGTAATATTTTCGGCCAACAAAGGACCCATACCATATTTTCATGTAATACATCATTCAAGCTTTTAAACACATTTATTTAAGGTCTCTTAACATTATTCTACCATAACTTTCACCTAAACATCATTTTCTCACTTTTACCCTAAGTTACATAATGGTTATTTAACCAAAAATCAAAGGAAATATTATGATTTATTTGTCACTAACCTTTCCTTCTTGCTCTAGGTTGCCTAAGCTTCCTTTTCCTTCCCCTTAGCTTTGGAAGCTTGCAAATCACCTTGATTCCCTATGGAGGCCGAAACATAACACATTCAAAACCCTACTTTCTTGACCTCAAATGCTAAAATTAACATCAAAAATGAAATCTAGGCACCCAAAAACATAAATAAATACCTTAAAATGAAATTTAATCCATTAATTTCACTTACCTCAAATGAAACCCCAAACTCTCTCTCTTGAATTTCTTTGATTTTCTTCCTTCTTTTGAAGAGAGGAGGGCATTAAACTTAACTAGGAAGGTAGAAATTACTATTTGATGGCTTGATTTAGTGTGAAATGGAGAGAGAAAAGAAGGAAAATTCAAGCAAAAATGGAGAGAAGTGGTCGGTCCAAAGAGAGGAGAAGAAGAAGGCATGGAGCTGCTGGTTGTTTCCAGAAAATTTCATCAATTTATCTCCACTTAAAGGGTGTAATGGGCTTGGATTGGTTTTGGGCTTAATTAATTAATTAAAGCCCAATAATAACCTAATTCAAAGCCCAAAATAATTTCTCCCATTTTCTCACTCCAAATTTGATTCCATAATTCTTATCACCTCAAAAATAGGTATTACACAAAATTTTGGCTTAATCAGAGTCCGTTACCGATCCGATTCAACAAAACTGGTTCTATTCGACAACTGTCAATATCGCCGAAAAATTCATTTTTTTACACCAAAATATTCTTCATAAAATTTAATTAAGAACTGCAAAATATGGCAATTTTTAGATTTCATTTTCTATATTTAAAAATTTAAGCAAAATCAAGTCACCTTCCCTACTAGGAAAATTGACTCGCAAACTTTTTCGTATTTTTGACTTTTGAAGGCCTATTTGACCTCGGTATTACTTTAAATTTTAACTCCAGACTCACCATGACCAATATTTTTCGATGGTCAAATAAAATATTTTTCACTTTCGGATCCGATTTACAGCCCGGGTGCACTATTCACCATCGAAATTTACTGTTCACGGCCAGACCAGTGTTGAGGCCATTACAATTCTCCCTTACTAAAAGAAATTTCATTCTCGAAATTTACTTGTATTGAAGAAGTGGGGATACTGATGTTTCATTGTTACTTCTGGTTCCCAAGTAGCTTCTTTAACGTTATGGTGGTGCCACAGAACCTTCACTAGTGGAACCTGCTTGCTTTTGAGTTGACGGATTTCTTTTGCTAAGATCTTCACTGGTTCCTCCTTATAGGTCATATCATCAGCCACTTGAATTTCCTCCGGTGTAATCACGTGACTAGGATTCGACCTGTATCTACGGAGCATAGACACGTGGAACACATCATGTATCTTTTCTAAATCCGAAGGTAACTTCAATCGATAAGCTATGGGATTCACTCGCTGGAGTATCTCATAAGGGCCAATAAATCTAGGACTCAACTTGCCCTTTTTTCCAAATCTCAAGATTTTTCTCCACGGAGATACTTTCAGGAACACTCTATCTCCAACCTGAAACTCTATGTCCTTCCTCTTCAAATCAGCATAGGACTTTTGACGATCCATAGCTTCTTTCAATCTTCCTTTAATGACCTGAACTTTCTTTTCAGAATTACAAATCAAATTAGAACCCACTAACTTTTTTTCACTTAGCTCGGTCCAATAGAGAGGAGTTCTGTATTTCCTACCATAAAGTGCTTCAAAAAGAGCCATTTTCAAACTGGATTGGTGACTGTTGTTGTAAGCAAACTTTGCCAAAGGTAAATGCTTTTCCCAACTGGATCCAAACTCTAGAATACAACATCTGAGCATATCCTCCAAAACCTGGATCACTCTCTCAGACCGGCCGTCTGTCTGAGGGTGAAAGGCTGTGCTAAAGTGAAGCCTCGTACCCGAAGTATCTTGAAAATTGTGCCAAAAATGAGAAGTAAACCTCGGATCCCTGTCAGAAACAATGGAAGATGGCACTCCATGCAATCTTACTATCTCATTAATGTATAATTCCGCCAGTTTTGACAAAGGATAGTCTATCCGTACTGGAAAAAAGTGAGCAGACTTGGTGAGTCAATCTATAATCACCCAGATGGTGTCATGTTTCTTCTGAGTCAGTGGCAAGCCTGTCACAAAATCCATAGTTACTCGGTCCCATTTCCACTCTGGTACTAACAAAGGATGTAACAACCCTGAAGGAACCTGGTGCTCAGCTTTTACTTGCTGACAGATTAGACATTTACTTACAAATTCTGTCACGTCTCGCTTCATACCTGGCCACCAATAGAAAGCTTTCAAATCTTGATACATTTTGTTGCCTCCAGGATGAATTGCATAACTGCTGTGATGTCTTCAACTCTTCCTGGTTTGGGACACAAAGCCTTTGCTTAAAATAAAGGCTCCCATTATCACTCAATGAGTAATTCTCTACACTGCCATTCTGAAGTCTATTCTTAATAATAATCAACCGATCATCTTCTTTCTGTGCAGTTTTAACTTGATGCATAAAGTCAGGCTTTACTTGCAATTCAGCTACCAGAGCTGCATTTGAAGCTAAACTTAAATGGACATTCATAGCTCGAAAAGCTGCAAACAAAACAATCAATTACTAATGCAAAACAATTACTTGTACTAATTACTTAAGGGTATTAACATCACCTGACATAAATTTCCTGCTAATTGCATCGGCTACTACATTAGCTTTTCCTGGGTGGTAATTGATGTAGCAATCATAATCCTTAATCAATTCCAACCAGCGCCTCTGTCTAAGGTTAAGCTCTTTCTGAGTAAGAAGGTATTTTAAACTCTTATGATCTGAGTAGATATAGCATCTCTCGCCATATAAATAATGTCTCCACACTTTAAGTGCAAAAACAATAACTGCTAACTCCAGATCATGGGTAGGATAGTTCTTCTCATGTGTTTTCAACTGTCGGGAGGCATATGCAATCACCTTTCCTTCTTGCATCAAAACATAACCTAATCCATTCCTAGATGCATCGTTATAGACCACAAAATTCTTACCCGATTCAGGTTGAGTAAGAATTGGAGCTTCAGTCAACATACTTTTAAGTCTTTCAAAACATTATTGACAAGCATCAGTCCACACAAATCTAACATTCTTCTGTAGTAACCAGGTTAAAGGTATTGCAATAGTAGAAAAATCTTTGATAAATCTCCTATAATACCATGCTAAACCCAGAAAACTCCTCATTTCAGTAACATTCTTGGGTGGTTTCCATTGGATAATTGCATAAATCTTTGAAGGATCCACTTTAATACCTTATGCCGAGATCACATGACCCAGAAAAGACACCTCATTTAACCAGAAGTCACATTTACTGAACTTAGCGTATAACTGTTTTTTCCTTAGGACCTGCAGAACAATCTTCAGATGCTTATCATGTTCTTCCGGCGTCTTGGAGTAGACCAGAATGTCATCAATAAAAACTACTACAAAACTGGTCCAAATAGGGATGGAAAACCCTATTCATCAAGTCCATAAAAGGTGGCTAGAGTATTCGTAAGTCCAAAAGGCATAACCAGAAACTCATAGTGGCCGTACCTGGTGCAAAAAGCAGTCTTCGGCACATCTGCTTCTTTCACTCCCATCTGGTAATAGCCTGATCTCAAGTCAATTTTTGAGAAAACACCTGCTCCCTTAAGCTGATCAAACAAGTCTTCGATGCGAGGGAGAGGATACTTGTTCTTAATGGTAACTTTATTCAGTTGCCTATAATCAATACACAACCTGAGTGTACCATCTTTCTTCTTGACAAACAGGACTGGCGCTCCCCAGGGAGAAACACTGAGCCTAATAAACCCCATATCTAACAATTCTTGCAACTGAATTTTCAATTTTTTTAACTCTGCAGGCGCGATCCTATAGGGAGCAATAGAAATAGGTACAGTACCTGGAGCAACATCAATAGAAAATTCTACCTCCCTGTCAGGTGGTAAACCGGACAACTCATCAGGAAAGACATCCTGAAACTCCCTGACAGTAGGTACTTCTGACATCTTTGGACTGACTTTCTTTGCTTCCACTGCATAACACATGTAAGCCACACATCCTTTTCTAATCAACCTTTTGCAGCAGTGGCAGATATCACATCGGACAGAAAATTAGTTCTCACACCTACCACCGTAACCTCTCGATCATCGCTAAGCTTTAAGGTGACTCTCTTCTTTCTGCAATCGACAGTCGCTTGGTGGGTGGATAACCAATCCATCCCTAAAATCACATCGAACTCGTGGAAAGGCAAAGCGATCAGGTTTGCCAGGAAGATGTGTCCCTGGACACTAATAGGACACTGTCTGTACACTTTATCTACCACTACACTATGCCCCAGAGGATTGCTCACCAAAACATCCTGGTCCAAGCATTCCTCTTTCATCCCTCTATCCCGTGCTAAGGTAGTGCTAATATAAGAATGTGTGGAACCCGGATCAATCAATGCATACACCGAATCAGATAACAAGAGAAACGTACCGACTATCACATCTGGGGCTTCCTCTTCTTCTCGAGCTCTGACAGCATAGGTCTGACCCGATGCTCTCCTCTGACCCTGTGATGTCTGCCTAATCGGTCTAGAGGCTGATGTATGAGGGGCAGCTCCCCTACCCCGACCCCTAGGAGCTGAGGATCCTGTACCTGATACCGGTGAATTAACTGAGGCAATCTGCATGGCAGGACAATCTCTGATCCGATGATCTCTGGACCCTCATCTGAAATAGGCTCCTGTCAGAAATCTGCACTCTCCAGAGTGAAACTTACTGTAACACCCTTACTGTAACAGTCTTATCGGACAAGTGATTGGTTAGACTTTTTTTTATTTTATTTTTCAACACTTAATCCTTTAACTTAACATTAACTTAACAACCTTCATGCATATAACTTTCATTAATCATTAGCCTATAACTGTCCAGAAATCACTATGCATTTAATAAAATTTTGGCAATATAATGGCTATATTCTTAACTAGCCCCCTGAAAAGTAGACATTTACACAGCCTCTCAGAGGCACAACAATTTATATCAATCATATAACACATCCACAGTTATTATCAAGCAACACTTATAGTTCATCTATTCCCTGCAATTCCTTATCCCCATACTACCATAAATAATACATAATACGATAATAGCTACAATATTATTTTCATATACAAAACATGATAAGTATATATATATATACATGCCACAAAAATATTCTTTTTAACTCTTCAACTTCACTTTTCCTCTGTGTACCCACGCTCCAGACTATCTGTACCTGTACGCAGTAAATTCTACGTGCTGAGCATTAAACATGCCCAGCGGTGACTAAAAATCATAGTATTTTCCTAGAATATAAATGTATTAATAATTTTGATTTAAGTAATTTATTATCGATTTTCTTATTTAAAAGCAATATTTATTTTATGAATGACTAATTTCCCGTTCAATTCATAAACTCTCTTATATTTTCAAGTTAGTCCTTAAACTTCTCATTTATTACAAAAATGCCCTTTTTACTCTGTTAATTACTAGTTTGCCCTTTTTATTCCTTATTTTCTTATCTTACCTTATTAGCTAACTTATAATTTACCGTTTAATCCTTAATTTAACCTTTTTCATGTAAAATTACATTTTAGTCCTTTAACTTTATACGGTTGGCTTTTTACCCAATTAGTTGACTAAATTACCATTTTACCCTTATTACTTCTTTCTTTTGTTACTTTTATCAATTAATTTCACCTTTTAGGCAAATTACCGTTTTACCCCTAACTTTTAAATTCTTTTCATTTTAGTCCTTTTTCATATAAAACTTTCATTTTAGCTTCTCTTTCACACTTTTTAACATTTTTTTATCAATATGCCCCTAGTACAGACCCGGCAAAAAACTCTCAGACCGGATATGCGGGACGTGGACCCCACAGGGCCACAACAGAATGAGAAATGACCTCCAAAAATCATTCCTCATATAACATATGACATGTGACAGTACGTATGATAAATATACCATGGAGATCAGTGATCCGTCCATAGTAAAGCAAGTCGCCATGACTTGTACCGCGGTATATGTATCCCTATGGCCAGCCAATTATATCCTGAACTAGGTTTTACTGCCTGACTTTTTCTAAGGACACATATTTTCTTAATTTTCTTACTTTTCATTTCTTGTCAATACAGTATTAATACTTTATAATTACAGTCAATCTTATTTACACATACTACGAAATATTTCACAGTAGTTCACCATGTAAGTAATAAATTATGCCATAATTCATTCAAATTTCACATTTTTCAACTAATACCTAATTAATATTTATTCCGAAAATATTCATTTAATTCCCATAAATTCTCTAAAAATTCATAACTACTTATTTACATTAATATTGACATTAGAATGCCTAAAATCTCTAAAATCACTTAAAATCACATTGTTTTCTCTTGAATTACCATTCGGTTTCTACTACAACTATACCATATAAATTACTTTAAATTCATTCAAAGGTTCTAATACACATATTTAAGTCCCTAATACATAAATATAGCATTATATTCAATTTTTTTACTATATGAGATTTTCCTTAAGAAGCCTAAAGGAAATTCACTTAAATCTTAGGGAAATAAAAAGATTAATTAGTCACAAACCTTTTTCTATGGATTAGCCTTGCCTAGGCTTCCTTTTCCTTTCCTTTGGCTTGAGAAACTTGCTCCTCTTCTTGGATTCCTTAACCAACCGAAATTCCCATCAATAATAACTCAATTAATTTGGCCACAAATGCTAAATTTAACAGCAAAAATGAACTCTAGGCACCCAAAAATAGTAGTTAGGCACCTAAAAACCAAATTAAAATCAATAATTTCACATACCTAACTTTGACACCTAAACTTTAACCCTTGATTTCTCTTGATTTCCTTCCTTGAATCAAAGAGTAGAGCTTGCTAGGGTTCTCTAGAGAGGCTGAAATTACTTTGTTAGGCTTTGATTTGGTGACAATTTGAAAGAAAAAGAGAGGAATTTATGAGAGAGGGAGTTTGGCCACTTAAAAGAGATGAAGAAAGACTGAGTTGCTGCTGGAGATTTCTGGAGAAAGGCACCTTATATATGGCTTAATAGTGGGCTATGGGCTGGGCTTTAATGGGCTTGAACAATTTAATTGTTTAAGCCCGATAATTACCTGATAATTAGCTCTAATTAATTTCTCCATTTTCCAGCTTCAATTCTATTTCAAATTTGATTCTATTATTCATATCACATAAAAATATACTATACCTAAAATTTCAGCCCAATCGGAGTTCGTTTCGGGTCCGATTCAATTTTATCGGCCCGATTCAAAAATACCGGTATTCCCGAAAAATTTACTTTTTACTACCAAAATATTCTACATATTATTTTAGAAACATATATAATTTTTGATAATTTTTAGACTTCATTTGATATTTTTAGTAGCTAAAACGATAAAAAATTCAATAAAAAACCCTAAATCTTAATTTTCTCGGTTTTCGTTCTTTTGGCTTTCGGAGGCCTAATTGACCTCAATTTCACTTCAAATTTCAACCCCGAACTACCCGTGACTAGTACTTTCCAATAGTTCAATAAAATATTTTTTACTTTCGGGTGTCATTTTTAGCCCGGAGACACTATTCACTGTCAGAAATTCTTAGACTGGATACTAGGGACGTGGACCCCATGGACCATAAAGAGACTGAAAAATGATATCAAAGACCATTTTTCCACATAGCAGATACCAGATACAACAGAAGCAATGAAGATCAGTGATCCTACCATAACTAAGCAAGTCGCCATGACTTGCACCGCGGTACAGATGTCCCTATGGCTAGCCAATTATATCCTGAGCTAGGCTTTTACTTGCCAAACTATTTCTAAGGGCATAATTTTACATAAATTTCAATTAAATAATTATTTTCTTATTATTTCATTACTGACTTATACTTGTTTATATTCCTTTCAATTCTTTCACATAAGTTGTGAATTATTCTACCATAATTCACCGAAGTCATTCACTTTCTCATCAAATTGCACATTATTTCATATTAACTCAATAATTCCATTACTTACATAATTGAAAACTTGTCTCTAATATATTCATTAAATTTTTATAAATTCCATAAAAATTCTCAAGCATGTTATTTCATTTGTACTATGATTTTTAAGCATAAAATCATCAAAATTCACAAAATAAACCTTAGTTTTCTTTAGTAATATTTTCGGCCAACAAAGGACCCATACCATATTTTCATGTAATACTTCATTCAAGCTTTTAAATACACTTATTTAAGGTCTCTTAACATTATTCTACCATAACTTTCAACTAAACATCATTTTCTCACTTTTACCCTAAGTTACATAATGGTTATTTAACCAAAAATCAAAGGAAATATTATGATTTATTTGTCACTAACCTTTCCTTCTTGCTCTGGGTTGCCTAAGCTTCCTTTTCCTTCCCCTTAGCTTTGGAAGCTTGCAAATCACCTTGATTCCCTATGGAGGCCGAAACATAACACATTCAAAACCCTACTTTCTTGACCTCAAATGCTAAAATTAACATCAAAAATGAAATCTAGGTACCCAAAAACATAAATAAACACCTTAAAACGAAATTTAACCCATTGGTTTCACTTAACTCAAATGAAATCCTAAACTCTCTCTCTTGAATTTTTTTAATTTTCTTCCTTCTTTTGAAGAGAGGAGGGCATGAAACTTAACTAGGAAGGCAGAAATTACTATTTGATGGCTTGATTTAGTGTGAAATGGAGAGAGAAAAGAAGGAAAACTCAAGCAAAAATGGAGAGAAGTGGTCGGCCAAAGAGAGGAGAAGAAGAAGACGTGGAACTGCTGGTTGTTTCCAGAAAATTTCATCAATTTATCTCCACTTAAAGGGTGTAATGGGCTTGGATTGGTTTTGGGCTTAATTAATTAATTAAAGCCCAATAATAATCTAATTCAAAGCTCAAAATGATTTCTCCCCTTTTCTCACTCCAAATCACTCCAAATTTAATTTCATAATTCTTATTACCTCAAAAATAGGTAGTACGCAAAATTTTGGCTTAATCAGAGTCCGTTACCGGTCCGATTCAATCAAACTGGTTCGATTCGACAACTATCGACATCGCCGAAAAATTCATTTTTTACACCAAAATATTCTTCATAAAATTTAATTAAGAACTACAAAATATGATAATTTTTAGAGTTCATTTTCTATATCTAAAAATTTACGCAAAATCAAATCACCTTCCCTATAAGGAAAATTGACTCGGAAATTTTTTCATATTTTTGACTTTCGGAGGCCTATTTGACTTCGGTTTCACTTCAAATTTCAGCTCCGGACTTACCATGACCAATATTTTCCGATGGTCAAATAAAATATTTTTCACTTTCGGGTCCGATTTACGGTCCGGGTGTACTATTCACCATCGGAATTTACTGTTCACGGCTAGGCCGGTGTTGAGGCCATTACAATAACACTTATGCATAGTATTTAAACCATCTCAATTTTCAATATCGACAAGGTCAACTTTTTTGTTGAACAAAGTTGTGAGGGAAGATAGGGAGGGGAAAACACAAACTCAAATAGATCATTTCTGCATTTAAAAAAGACAGAGAGAAAGAGCATTTAAAAATGCATTCCTAAATGATACCCAACTTATGATCCCTACCACTTGCATGACCAGGCATTTCAAATACGATTTCTATGCCCGTTGCAACAGCTCGATAGTAATTCCATTATATGGATCAACCCACTGATCCACTAGGCCTCTACAGTTTATAGTAATCAGTTTTGGAGAAGGCTCAATAGCATTGTTCTCCAAATTTCTATCTGCCATGATATGAAAAAAGAATAATAAGAGAACAACAGATCATCCAGAGGCTAGAAAAAAACTATGAAATAGATATCAAACCCACTCAAAACAATCTAGACAACATGATACATAAATATTATTTATGTTATGCTTATATAATGCTGAAGTAGCAAGATATGTTATCGTATTTTGAAAATGGACATTTTAAGCTTGTGTAAATTATATTATGCCTGAAAACCAAAAATACAAAATAACTAACCAATGCCTGGAACGATTCAGCCATTTAAACTGACTAATCATTTCAAACTAAATTTTTTAAAAAATATGTAAATGCATAAATCTTGTTAATTTTGTTATTATTGCTTATACAATGCTAAAGTAACAAAACAGGTCATTGTATTTAAAAAAAAAATGAGATATCTAATGTCATGTTTAAGTGTCCGCATATATATTATTTCTAAAAGCAAAACATAAAAAAAGGCTAACATGTGCCTGGAGTGATATAGACAAGACCAGTGATCATGCCCTGGAAGACACCAATAACAGAACTTTTCTTATATATAATCATGTCCAATGAAACCTAGACAAGAGGCTGATGGCAGTGCGGATATGAGTATTGAGAACAGCCAGTGAAGCTACAAGGCCAGCAACAAAAGCAGACCCACCATTGAAACCTGTCCATCCTAGCCAAATAAACCCTGCACCCCCTAACATGTGATTTATGTTATTGGGTGGGAAATGTTGCCTATCATGCGAGTGCCTGGGTCCTACCTAAGTACATAACAACCAATCACAAATCACAACTTAAATTAATCATAAACTGGACATAGAAGTTTCATAAAGCAATATTAAAAAGACTTACATGAAGGGTCAAATTAGTAAATTACCAAATAAGCAACAGTGAAACCAGCAACACCTGAAGACAAATGAATCACATATCCACACTTTTCCTCCTTAACAACTACTAGAAAAGGATTAAAGCAGATAGGAAAAGAAAAGAATAATCAAGTTATAAGAAAAGAAAAGAATAATCAAGATTTATTGAAGATTATAAATGGAACAAGCTTTGGTTTTTGCATTATGTAAATTAACAGTAAGGCTTTCACACTTCAGTCTTATAATTCCTGCTCTACATTTTACTTGATAAACATCTTCTTTTAGCATTGAAAAGTTACTTAAGACTAGATTCAATCAATATATGCGCAGACCCAACGAGTAAAATTGCTTGGGAACCCCAAGTTAAGAGACAAACAAGTAAAATAAATATGTCCCCCTTTACTGGTCCAACAGAGCAACGCCGTAACAATTTTTATATTCAATCAAAATTGAAAGTCCTGTTATTTAAAAATTCAACAGCTATTAAGGCTCAAGAAAGAAAAGATTTCACAAATTCCACCGAAACTTCGGCAAACAATAACTCAATTACATAAACCCAAGTACTTAAAATAGAAAATAAAGATACCCAGAATAGAAAATCATAAGAACAACAATCGAAGGAGAAGAATAATGCCGGTGGTCTCAAAATCTTCACCGAAGAGTGATGTTTGATCTCGAAATCAATGGAGACGAAGTCGCCGGTGACCGGAGAGGCTGGAAGTGTCGGTTATCCAAGAAGGAGATCGAAAAAATTAGGAAACTATTAAACGAGAATAGATTTTTGAAAATTGAAAAGATAAAATTGTATTTTTGATGTTAAAAATTTTAAAAATTGTATTAACGAAAAAATTATGGAAGTGATGCATTTTTTGTTATTTTTATTTTTTTTTCTGTATATTTTTGTAAAAAGCCCTAAAAATTACTAAACTTTAACATATAAAGAACTTAGAAATCTTTGGATCTGGCCTCTCTTCTAGGGATGATCGCGGGATGGAGAGTGCCTTCCCACCTACTCTCCCGCCCTTGGGCGGGGGTGGAGCGGGGACCATTAGTATTTCGGAAGAAAAATTCCCTCCGTCCCCGCAGGGATCCTTATCCCTGCAGAAATTCCCGTCCCGACATAAAAAATATTTTTTATTTTTAAAAAAAATTAATTATAACTAAAATATAATATTTAATAATCAATTATAATGAAATATAATATTTAATAATTAAAAATATAAATTCAATCACAAATCAAACTAATATAAATTTTAACAATTGATAAAACTAAAATTAAATATAATTTAAAACTAAATTATATAAATATAATTAAATTTAGTAATTAAATTTCGGAGGCGAAAAAATTTCGGGACGAGAACCACAATTTCCAGTCTCCCCGTCCTTAATTCTAAGTCGGGAAATACTTTTATGCCGTCTCCGTCCCCACAGGAAAATTTTTTGAGGATTTTTCGCCCCATTCGGGACAGTTTTTTACCGAAAATGAAAATTTTTCGCTCTGTGATCATTCCTACTCTCGTCACTTAGGCCTTTAAAATGCAGCCTCACGTGGCATGTGATTAAGAAGTTATTATTTACTCAAATGAATCTAAGGTGGGATCGGTTAGAGCTGATTATTAACCCCTTGTGATTCAGATTCAGGTGCCTCGTGTATAACCGAAGGTTAAAATAATTTGAAATTTTAATGCGCGGCTTTCTCTGTTTGAATCAATACATAATTTTATTAAATAGTCAAAATTCTTCTCTTTCACTTGCGAACAGCCACAGCTAATTAATAATTTCTCTCATTTTCCTGCTTCAAACCCTAAAAACCTCATCAGAAGAACAGTTTGAAGCTTTCGGTAATTTGAAATTATTTTAAAAATGAAAAGCAAGAAGCCATTGCAGCAGCTCAAGGTCTCTGTTCCAGCTCAAGAAACCCCCATCACCTCCTTTCTGTAAGTTCCTCTCTTTCTAATTTCTCTGTATGTCTTTTTAATTTGATTCATCAAATTTGCTTCTGATTCGGTTAATGTAAGCAATTGTTTATGGGCGACTCCTGGAAATTAGAAAATCTTTAGCTCATTGCTTTCTTTTGATCATTCTGACTTTAGTAAAGTCGATGTGTTAAATTCTCAGAACTGCTAGCGGTACATTTCACGATGGAGATTTGCTTTTGAATCAGAAAGGTTTGAGGCTTATCTCTCGAGAAAAAGAATCTCATGTAAGCTTGCAAATCTTATTATTGCTGTTGTTGTTGTTATGAAATTATTACCTTATCCGTTATTAAATATTTACCTGCTCTATTCAGCTGAATTATCTATTGATATTGAATGCTTGTGTTGCCTTGACAATGTAAATGGGCGGCTTGGTCTTGGTATTGTTTTCCCCTTATTACAAAATTTCACTTCCTTAATGACGAAACTAAATCTAACTGACTGGAAAAAGAATGGATTGTTATTCAGAGAATGTAAGAGTTTATATAAGACTTTCTAGTTCAATTTATTACTTTCGCGTTCTGCAATTAGATGGATAACAACGATACTTGGACTTTTGAACCTGAGTTTGTTGCATCCTATGACCTCGTAGTTTAATTTATATGCGCCATGCCCATTAGCAATAGCTCTCTTATTGGTTTTGAGTTATTGTCAAATAATTTCAACTTTGGGCTTTCGTTCAAGCTTTCTAGTTACAGAATGTAGCCTTCTCTTGGATTTATTTTTTGGCCTTTTGATGGGCGAGGGAAAATTTAGCCTACGTTATCGGGTTCAACTTCAAGTGGGATAATTGCTTTTGTGGGCTACTTGTATGGAGCACCTCTTATGAACTTCTAAATCTCCATTTTTTTTTGGTCATTGAACTTGATTTTTTATACATTGCAACACTCATGGCTGATGTCATTCTTCTTCCAGTAAACTTGACTTTTTATTTCTCTTGACCTATATTGGTAAGAGTTGTCATCATGAATGCCTGTCATGACGACATGCCTCTGATACATTTTTCTAGGTTTCAACTTGTTTAGTTGTTGTATGTTACAAGCAACATAGCTGCCCGTTAATAATTTTGCCACCTAAGTTAACTAAACTAAACTAATAGCAAGTAACTATTTCAGTAACTACCATAGCCTTGAATTAAATTTCAATTCATGTTGGTTCATCATACTGATAGCTAACGGTGTATAACCTCCTTTTTTTCTTTTATTTGTTGGAAGCCACATGTTTTTATTTTCTTTCTATTTTGACAGCCTTCTGAACAGAAGGAGCTTGATTCTGAATTCTCATTGGAAGACCTGGAGACAATCAAAGTCATTGGAAAGGGGAGTGGAGGTGTGGTGCAACTTGTTCGTCATAAGTGGGTTGGGACTTTATTTGCATTGAAGGTCAGTTTGCCATTATAAGTAAATGTTTTTTTTTTTTGTCCTTAACTTGGCTAGATGACGACTGGTATATCTCTCTTAAAAAATCTTCGATATCAATTGTTAACATTCATATGCCTTTTATTTCTCATGGAAAAAATGTGGGAGGTTTTGACTGTTTGATTTATGTTGGTTAACATATGACTAATTTTGTTTTTGTGTATTCACTTCATTTGTTTTTACTTGACATCTTGCCTGGCACATCTATGATATGGTTCCTTCAGTCTTGACTTTATTTTGTTGAAATCTCATACATGATTATGCCATTGACTCTTCCTGATCAAATAGATTAACTCATGATGTCATATTTGTCCTCAACTTGGAAGTTCTTTGTCCTTGTATGCCACAGGTAATCCAGATGAACATACAAGAGGAAATTCGTAAACAAATTGTGCAGGAGCTGAAAATAAACCGGGGCTCACAATGTCCTCATATTGTTGTTTGCCACCACTCTTTCTACCACAATGGAGCTATTTCTCTTGTGTTAGAATACATGGACCGTGGATCCTTGGTAGATGTGATCAGACAAGTTAGGACAATTCTTGAGCCTTATCTGGCAGTTGTGTGTAAGCAGGTTTATAAGCTTCTTTCTCTCAAATCTCAAAGGAAAAACATATTCTTATTGCGGTCTGATCATCTTCTTTTTTCGGCTAAAAATTATGCATCGTTTTCAGGTCTTGCAGGGCCTTGTATACCTGCATCATGAATGTCATGTCATACACAGGGACATTAAACCATCCAATCTATTAGTAAATCATAAGGGGGAAGTGAAGATCACTGATTTTGGCGTGAGTGCGATGTTAGCTAGTTCTATGGGTCAAAGGGACACTTTTGTTGGAACTTACTATTACATGTCGGTACGTGTTGATTTTATTTTTCAATTGTCATTAGATAGCACCAATTGTTTATTGGATCATTCCATCAATTGTAGGATTTTTGTTACATTCAATAGTAATTTCTTCTGCCATAACACGGTAATATGTGTAACTGACTATTATTTATATATAGAAAGTAATGCTTTTTTGTTCTTATATTAGCCTGAGCGAATCAGTGGAAGCACCTATGACTATAGCTGCGACATATGGAGTTTAGGCTTGGTAGTACTTGAGTGTGCTATAGGTCATTTTCCTTATATGCAATGTGAAGATCAGCAAAGTGGGCCTAGCTTTTATGAACTTCTGGAAGCCATTGTGGAAAGCCCGCCACCATCTGCTCCCCCAGATCAGTTTTCCCCAGATTTCTGTTCATTTGTATCTGCCTGGTATGAGCTTGCCAATGCATTCACATTTCATAATTGTCTAAGCATGAATGTTAGCCAGTGTCAGTTAAAACACTGCTCTTGAATTTAAAGCTTCTGATTGGCTTACGATCTCATTGAATAGATTTTCCATTTCAAATGACTTAAAAATAATGGTAATGTGAACATAACAAAGAAAAAAAGGCATAAACTTTCCCATTTTCTATAATTCTCTTTCAAATATGTGCGTGTTCACTAACGTACTCAACTATGTTTTGAATGGTACTTGCAGTATACAGAAGAATCCTCAAGACAGAGCATCATCTTTGGACCTCCTGGTGAGTAATCTACTATATGCTGTTGTCTATCTAGAAAGCTTTTAGGACCGGTCATCCAAGATGCCTGAATCACGGTTTTTCTTTTCCTGTTTCCAGAGTCATCCCTTCATTAAGAAGTTTGAAGACAAAGATATTGATCTTGGAATTCTGGTAGGTAGCTTGGAACCTCCTGTGAACTATCCTAGGTAGTTTTAGTTGTCACTTGTCAGGCCAAGATAATTGGTCTTTTACTGAGCCAAGCACCTTGGCTTATACTATTATGTTGAGTATAAAATATTTCCTTGTACTATTGAAGTAAATGATTTACTATATAGATATTTTTCTGCTTATTCAAATACATAATGTAATTGATTCATGCTTACAATTTGTCCAAATTAAATTAAAAAAAAGGGCATTTCCTGGGGTCACATTGATAAGGAATAAAGCTAAATTATGTTTAGAGGTTGTGACAAAGCATATATGCTATAGTTGATGGACAGTGATAAAATGGATCCATCTTGTCACCTTGTATGCTACCCAATAAATTTTTATTTTTATTTTATGGGAATCATTTGAGATATGCTTGCAGATGAACCTGTTTATTTTTCATTGTATCATCAAACAGTGGATGAGTTGTCACTACGAGACAGTGAAATGCCATCCCACTACCCACTGAAACAGCAATTGGCAACTTGTTTGTAACCAAACTTTATTGACCCTCTAGGCTCTAGCCACAACCTTAACTGCTCTCTGCATTATATGTTAATCTGTATGCAAAAACAAATAAATAAACCGTGAATTTATTTAAAGATAAAAAATTCATAATGATGCTTGATGCTTGATTCCGGCACCGTGTTTTTGGCATGTTGGTGAAATTCTCAAGACAAGGGAGGACATTGTTTGCCTTTTCCTTCAATTATGGTCTGTTTCGGACATACTTCTGAGACCATTATAGATGACAAAGGCAGACAAATAACCTTAATCTAGGAAAGCCTACCACCATGTTGCACATTTGCAAGTTTTTAAGAAAGTTCATAGACAAGACTCTCATCAAGCAAACTAGCTACTTCCCACTAAGTAATATCATATTTATAGCCATATAGTTGGGGATATACAACTTCTGATTTTCAGAGACACCCACTCTTGATCGACTCATAGAGCTCGCAGAGATTCTTTGCTCTCTTTTTTGAATACTTAAATGTATTTTAGCACAATTATCAATGGGCTTTGGGCTGGCTCTCACAAGCTTCCTACAAACCCGGTCACGCGTACGGAAATATATATATTTTTTTATCGCAGAGCAGTGTACTCACAATAATACCCCTATGTTAAAATAATTATATACTTGTTCTTATCCAATCTCTATCCAATCAGAAGTTTCCACGTCAGGGCCCACAGTATTTTATTAAATATTATTCAAACAGAAAATCTCCATCTACATAAACCCCCCAAGGTGAGTTCATTCTCGCTTACCAATCAAGAAATAAAAAAGAGGCGGATGCCGAGCAAATGAAGAACACAAGGAAGAGCTTCAAGAGCAATACTGCCGCCAAGTCTGACGGCCGGAGTGATAAGAAATCGGCGACCGGCATGAACGGATCGCCTAAGAAAGGAGGTCATGGCGGCAAGTTCACTTGGGCCGGCGATGGTTATTCCCAGGAGGAGATCGGGGTTTACAAGGAGGCCATAGATGTTAAGGACCCTAACTTCGAAGATCCAGAGGAGACTCAGGCCATCTGATTGGGTGATTGTGTTTCTGATCATGATCATTAAGCTTTTTAGCCCGATCACTTGTAAATATTGCTGATGTAGGGTAATTTGGGGGTTTATGGTTTCTAAATAAATTTTTAGAGATGTTATTTGAAATTTTATAAGATGATTTTGACTTTCATATTACATGATCATTACATTGGCCTGATCCAGATCTTGATTTACATTTAATACTATCTTAACAATTTCGATGGATTTATAGAAATTTTTGAGTTTAATTTCAAATTTATAATGTTTGGCGTGCCGCGCATCATAATTTTCGTTTGCAAGACCAGAGGAGTAATTGTCCACGAGTAACTGTTGTAATTTTGAAGATAATTGAACTACTAATAATAATAAGTGAATCTTTAGCTCATTGCTTTTTGATTTTTCTCCCTTTTGATCCTTCTGAATTTAGTATAGTCAACATGTTAAAAGTTTCAAAAACTGCTCTCTGCAGCTGACCTATTAATTTCGAATGTTTGTGTGCCTTGAAAATGTAGATAGTCGGCACAGTCTTGGTATTCCTTAAATGTGGCACACTGGAAAAAGCCTGGTTATTTGGAGATAGTTAGGGTGTTAAGTTTGTGTCTTGAATATTCACATTTCATATGTTGGCTAAGTATGCAGTGTAGCCTGTCTCAAGCAAAAGACTGCTCTCGGATTTAAACTATTGGCTTCTGGTTGCCTGACATTCTCCAGTCATTGAATAGATTTTCTAGTTCAAGTGACTTGAAATAATAACACTGGACATGACAAAGAAAAGAAGGCATTAACTTTCCCATTTTATATTGTTCTCTTTCAAATATGCATGTGTTAACTAATAGTGTGCTCCACTGCATTTTGAATGGTAATTGCAATATACAGAAGAGTCCTTGAGACTGGGCGTGATTGCTGGTGGGTAATCTCCTGTATACTTTATGTCTATTCAGAAATATTTTAGGACTTGTCATCCAAGATGCCTTACTCATAGTTGGTTGCTCTATTCATGCTTCCAGAGTCATCCCTCCATTAAGAAGTTTGAAGACAGAGATATTGATCTTGGAATTCTGGTAGGTAGCTTGGAACCTCCTTTGAACTATCCTAGGTAGTTTGTTTTACTTGTAGCCTGTTAGGCCAAGATAATTGGTCTTTTACTGAGCCAAGCAGCTTGTCTTGTGATATTATGTTGAGTATAAAACGATGGAATGTTCACAGAAATTACCTTCTAGTATCAGCTTATATTACCATGCCATAGCGTAATTAATTCATGCTTGCTAATTTACTCAAATTCAATTAGACGAAAGCATTTCCTTGGGTCGCATTGATAAGTAATAATAGCTAAATTATGTTTAGAAGTTGTGAGAAATATGCTGTAGTTGGACATTGTGATTGAATTGATCCGTTTTGGTATCTTATATGCGACCAAATGTTACCATTTCAGTAATGGTTTCGCATGAACTCTTGTTTTCTATTCATTGTATCATCAAACCACTTACTAGTTGCCACTGTGAGACAGTGAAATGCAATCCCACTACCCACTTTAAACGGCAATTGGCAACTTGGTGGTTAGCCAACTTTATATATGTTGTCCCTCTGGCGACAGACACACTTGGCTGCTCTCTGCAGCTTGTGTTGATCCTATTTTTGAAAAAAAAAAAAAAAAAATTCCGTCCTTGGATGTTTAACAATAAAACTTTTCTACATTTAATTGCTTTACTCAAAATTTTTTTTATTAAATTTCTGTATGTATTATGAGATACATTCAATACGCAGTACTTTATTAATGGTCTGTCAGCGTAACTGTCGTCATTTGCCGTTAAAAGGCCTATTAGATAATTTGAGATATGATACGGTGCGGTGAAGTATATGATACACACAAATTGAACTGTTAGGTCAGAAGTGATCTTGATCGAACGGTTTAGATTTGGAGCATTACCATATAGTTTACCGTACCAAATTAATTCTCTATGAGTTTATATTTGGCGTGTTATTGTATACGAATGCGCAAATTTGAGTTGTTGGATTAAAATTCACTCGACCAAATTTAGTGTGCAACGCATATACTACAAAATCGGATCACCCCTCGTTATCTTCATCCCTTCAACCTTTGCACATTTCACCGTTGATGGCCACTGCGTTTCTTCATTGCATCAATTTTCGATCACTATTTTCCAATTCGTTATTACCACAGTTTATTTTCATGTCTGTTATCACCAAAACAAATGCGTCATTTCACGACTATTGGACGACACGTGCTAAATGTCCATTAACAAGAAATTATGCATTGCTTTAAATATATATATATATATAGCTAGTCAATAAAATTTTTTTTATAGTACATGGATTAAATATATAAAATTTTAACAATTCGGGATCTGAAAATGGGTTTTGAAAAAAAAAACTAAATTACAAAGAAGCCATTGAATCCATGTTAGAAGGAAAAATTCATAATCATGCTCTCGATGCTATGTTTTTGGCATTTTGGTGAAATTCTCAAGATGAGGTAAGATATTTTTGGCCTTTTTCCTTCAATTATGGTCTGTTTTCTGAGACCATTTTGGATGACAAGGGCGGAGGCGGACAAATAACCCAATATAGACGCCATGATGAACCATTGAATCCGAAAATATAAACCTATTCATATTTTGTTGAAGTCAAGTCCTAGTATATGACTCAAATTTCTAATTTTAATCCTTTTCCTAAAATAATTAGGAAGATTATATGCGGATGGTAATGCAAGTTTAGAATAATTAGTTAAAGCATCTCATCTAGTTCGCGTTCAAATGCTGCAACCTAAACAGTGGTGTAGCCACGTAGGGGGGAAGGGGAGCAATTGCCCCTTCTACTTTTTGAAGATTTTTTATTATATATATATAGTTTTATTCTCTCAAAATTTCATTTTGACCCTTTTTCTCCTTAACTTATTTCTTAAATTTAAATATGACTTATATCTTCATTCGCTTTAATTATAAATTCTAATTTCGTCACGCACTTAAGTATGATGCACTACAATATGTTAGACTACAGATTTTGCAGAAATAGAAGATCAAAAGATGGCTTTTATAGTGTAATCACTATGCTATTATTTGCGTTGAGACTGGGCACGTATCTATGTCATAGTCTAGCGTTTTAGCGCACGTTGAATTTAACGGCTCAACTCAAAATAGAGTACTTAATAATATAATTAGCCTTTAAATCCTTGCAGTATCTAGAAGGACCATACTAGCTCTCCATTTTTGATACACTTATTGACTTTCATGAGCTGCAAAAGTAATGATGCCAGAGAGACTAAGCTAAGGATTTCAAAATGAACACATTTTAATTATGATATAGGAATTGCAGAAATAATGATAGATAAGAGGTAACATTTAGGTTAGAGGAGGTGGGTGTAATTGGGGCCAAGTGCTAGGATTATGTGGGTAGTAATTAAAGGCATCGATGATAAAAAAGATAGGCAGAGAGGTCCCAATCTGCCATTGATGGATAAGAAAAATGGGTAATGAATCAAAAGATTTATAGGTAAGGCCTACCTATAAAATTATGTGGTGACACTTTGATTACCCTTAAAATTCCTTCACTATCATCATAGGTTTCCATGTCAACCTTCTTATCCTTTCACCCAACTAATTAATTTCCCTCCAAAAATGAAATTTTCATGATTATCAGTTTAATCAACCAAATCTACTTAAGATTTTCATCATTATTATTGTATTAATCCTGTTCATTCCCTACTTTCCACAATGACTCAGATCAAAGAAATGTTTTTTGATCATAGTAATATAATATAGGCCCCTAAAGTTGATGGTAAAATGTGTATAAGTCTCTTACATGAGAGAAAAATACTATTCTTTTTCACAAGTTTTTTTTTATTCTTTTATTTTTCCTTTTTTTTTAAAGAAAAATAGACAAGCCTGTTGATATTTTCAACATTTGGAGCCTTGGAGATATATAATTAATTTCTTATTCATTAAAAAGCATTTGAGTAATACATTATCAAAATAAATAAATAAACAAGTAACAGTATTTGAATATTGAGGCGCTCACATATTAATTAGTTATTTACTTATTTTCAAAAACTGATTTTAACAGAATACTTTTTGGATAGCATATATATATATTGTATACAGTAAAGTTATGATCAAAGGAGATGCATCCTAATTAAGCAGATAGCCATCCTAAATTCTTCCGAAAAAAAGGAGTAATTAGTGGAAAATTAGCAATGTAATTGTTGAGCTAAACCTAAAGATGCCATGCTGGCATGAAAAAGAATTGAACTTTCACTATTTACTATTTAGATGCCTGTAAACTTGAAAACATAAAACTTTGTCATTGCTTTATGAGGCAAACTAGCTGAAGACAGTGACCTTAGTTTTTCCATACAAAAAAGGATGGTGACTCAGATTTTTATTTTTTCAATTCTTTCCAGACCTTATCCCCTTCCTTGTACCATGGGAAAGCTATTAAATTAAATATGCACCATTCATATATAGATGATGATGACGATGACGACGACGACGACAAATCACGGGATAAAGAACCATTTTTTTTCTAATTGTTTATTATAAATATAATAATATAACTATTCCCTTTTATTATTTATTATTTAACCTTTATGGGAATATTCAATTGGCAAGTTCCATGCATATATATGCCCTTCCTCCGATTAAAATACCACATAGGCAGACAACTCTTTCAACAATCTTTAACTTGCTTTCTATCCTCATCTTCTTCTTCTTTTGGTTATTGTTTCTATAAGAATGGCTAAAGAAGCTAAGCAAGTTTACTTGGATCTAAATTTGCAGAAGATAAACCATAGTAGAGAACAGCAAGATCACCATCACATGGAAAAAGATGTTATTAGTGATGGATTAACATCGTCAACTGATCAATCCTCCATTGAAGATTCATCAAACTCAGCTACTTCTTCTTCAACAGATTTGACAGAAGACGCATCTTCTTCTTCAACATCTTCTTCATCATCACATCCAAATAACGGACCCTTGTATGAATTATCAGACCTCATGCCCCAGCTTCCCATCAAGTAAGTATAAAATAATTTATAAATGTAATTTTTACCTTGAAATAAATAAGCCGATTTCATAAATTCAAAGGAAAAAACTGAAATATTTTGTCTTTGAAATAATTTAAGAGTAAAGATTGATCACATAAAATTGCTCTATTTTGAATAATTCAGAGAAAAAATATAATTTTTATCCCTTAAGATTATGACATGAAATTAATTACATGGTTTTCTTACTTTTAATTACAGGAGAGGTCTTTCAAAGTATTATCAAGGGAAGTCTCAAAGTTACACATCTCTAGCAAGAGTACAGAGCATAGAAGATCTTGCAAAGAAGGTGATCAATCCTTATAGATCTAAAATGAAATCATGCAAGAGTTCTGCTGGTCTTGTTTTAGAAGCCAATAAATCGTATAGCCCTAAAGCCACCATTTCAAAGAAAGCTTCATCAAGAGCTTCTTTTTTATCTTCTAATTCAAGCAAGAAAAGTTCATTAGTGAGTGATTATTAGGCTTTAATCCTTCTGCTTTAAAACAGCTTCTAAGTTCTAAGGGTTTATTTGACAAAAAAAAGAAAGTTGATGGTTCTATTGCAAAGCTTTCCTTTTTGGTGTGTGTAATAGGAATTATCAAGCAGGGAAACGCATTATCTGCTCGGAAATATTCTTTTGCATTTTAACATCATCAATATACTTTGAACTTTGCAAGAAAATAAAGATTTTCTTTTTTGTGTTTATCGTTCACACGATAATTCCACGTAGTGTGAGAATATGACGTGGCAGTATCATGTTTCATGCCATGTATGCACTTTTTGTGCTGGTTAAGTAATTTTTTAATCATTCTTGTTTTATTTGAAGTAAAATGATAGTTGGATGATTTTTTAATTTATTTAAAAGTTCATAATTAATAAATATTACTCAATTTTTGAATAATTGGAGGGTTCAAAATTATAATATTTCCTAATTATTATTTAGACGTTCTCCTGTTCGAGATCCAATGAACATGAAACTCCGGGAGAGTATAATCACCACAATCAGGGCAGATTTAGGCCCTCAGAAGAAGAGAGGAATCTCCCAGATCCACTATTAGGGGTAGCCTCCTCCTAGAATTCAACGACGTAGTCATGCGGCAACCGAAAGATACTCCTATTACCATCGGGGACATGCATATCATTCTTAGTGATTTCACTAAAAGCATAGTCCAAACTTGAAAAAGAAAAAATGCTCATAACTTATAAAAGAAGCCATGAAACGGATTTCATGGCCAAAGATTTCGGGAAGAGAAGGAACAAGGGGATTTCCATCAACGAGCCAAGAGCTCATGATAGTAGGAGGATGAGGGTCAGAATTCCAGGCAGATATGACAAGGGGAAGGGCGCAATGTCCTAAAGCAGAGATTCCCCATATATCCCCAGTACATCTTCCACCTCGTCCATAGGGGACGATTTGTCTTTTATGTGCACCCCGAATCGTAGCTGCATGAAGGAGCGAAGGGATGAACTTGCCTCGGCAGTGACGAGCAGGAAGGATAAATGGTTCAAGCAGAAACTCATGTAGTTTGGCTGACAGGTTTCAAAAAAGGAATGTTCGAGGACAATACCTGTGGCAACACGGCCTCACCATTTTACAGGGAAATCATGGAGTCAGAGCTACCTCCCAGATGGCGAGATGTGATAATGGATAGGTATACAGGTAAGACTAACCCTACTACTCATCTTGCGAAATATCTAAGCAAAATGCAGGTATACACCTACGATGAAAGGATTGCTTGCAGGATATTCCCAACCATGCTAGGAGGAGACACTCTCACATGGTTTCACGAACTCCCACAGGGGTTAATCACCTCTTTTCGACAACTAAAAGAGTTGTTTATTGCAGGATTCATTGTACAGGCACGAGCACCAAAATCTGTGAGTGATTTATGCAACCACTATTAGAGGACCGATGAAAGTCTTTGAGACTACATCGATAGATTCTAAGCCGTAATATCGGAGGTGAGGAATGTAAGTGTGAAAATGACATCCATCGCCTTAGCTAATGGCACTGCTGATAGGCCATTATTTGAGTCAATTACAACAAGGCCACCAATCAGCTTGTTCGACTTGATGGAAAGAGCTAGGTAACACATTTAGCTGGATGACACCCTGAGGTCCAGCCGAGGCAGAAGGAGCAATGTCATGGATAGGCTACAACACCCGGATGGACGGTCATTCAATCGAGCTCCAATGTCCGAATGAATCGCAAAAAGTCCCGAGAGAGCCTCCACTTCAAGAAACTTGGGAAAAAGAAAGTAGGTGAAGCGGCCAAGGTTCGACCGGGGAGCTGGTCAGTAGGCTCGAACTTTCACTTCGCTTAATACCAACCCACACAAGTGTTGATGTGGATTAAGGAGAACAATCAAAAGGTGAACTGGCCCAAAAAGATGGACGAGAAGACAAGAAGAACCCAAAACCATAATAAATACTACATGTTCCACAGGGACGTCGGTCATACAACTGACGAATGCCATTAGTTGAAGGAATAAATTGAGCGACTCTTGCAAAGGGATACCTTAAGAGATTTGTAGGGCCGACTCAAGGGGCAAGTCCCTGTAGACAAGTGAACCATAAGAAAGATGATTTAGAAGATGATGACGACGATGATGAACGAAGAAAGCCAAAGAATGCAGATCCACGCCGATCATATACCGGTGTCATAAATATGATCATTGGTGGGTCATCCTATGGAGAAAACCTCTCTAGAAAAAGAAAGGATAAGGGCGTCTATGTCTTCCATACATCCGAATGGCCAGCCCCAGTCACCATATCCTATGAGAATGCACGAGATGTAATGTTCCCTCACGAAGATGCCCTTGTCGTCAGGGCTTGGATTAACAATTTTGATGTAAAAATGATATTAGTGAAAAATGGAAGTAGTGTGAATGTGCTTACATTACAAGTCTACAGAGCAATGGGGTTGTCGATCGAAGATCTCAAACTGAACACCACACCACTGATCGAATTGGGCAATGCCACAATGCCAGTGGTAGGGTCAGTTGATTTGTTCATCGAACTTGGCCAAGAAGCTTTCGTCCACATCTGCAAGGTAATATTTATGGTTATTGATATGGTTTTTGCTTATAATGCCTTTTTGGCAGGCCTCTACTATTTCAAACCAGGGCTGTCACCAGCGTACGATACATGGTGATGAAAATCCTAACTGAGGGAGGTGTCAACATCCTAAAGGGTGACCAAAAGGCATCTAAAGAAGTCTATGTCACCATGATCAACCACCAAAAGGAGGCCATGATGGTAGGATGATTCGAGCAGGCTTGGGGGCAGAGAAAAGATCATGTGGAAGAAATGAAAGCAAAGGCACTCGCAAAAGGCAAAAGTTTTCAAATAGACACCTGACTTAGATGAAGAGGTCGAAAAGGCTTCCATTCAAGTTTTGATAATCTGTCAGACATCCTTTAACTCAAAGCCAGAAGAAATCTACATAATCGACCACTCCTCCGAATGGATTGAGGCAGAACCTCTAACAACAATCACGATATAAATAATTCAAGGAACACCATTTGTAGAGCAACTGGACTTAAGAACTACATATCGTATTATGGTGTTACGGGACCTCTCTAAATGCCGGCACCCATAAAATGCCATCATCTCTTGTTTACAAGTCTAAGCCAGAACAGATTGACTTTGACACCTATCGATCTGCATCCTTTTTCGAATGGATGAACACCCAAGATGGATGCTGAAATCTTCAAAGTCTTCAGCTCTGGTACCTATAGATTCAGGATCTTCGAAGGATCTGACATCTCCAAAAGCCAAAATTTCAAAGTACTCAAGAAGTACTAAGTATAATCATGCACATATTGACATTCAACGAAGAAAGTATCCTCCATTTTTTTCTCTATCTTAAAAAAACGGTATGTTTTCATTTATTTGTTTGTTTGTTAGGTTTGATGTTTGTGTGCAGGATATGTGTTCGGCTCCATTCTACAAAAATCCTTACTACCGATCATAGTTAATCCGATTAGAATTGGATAATGACTATTTGCTCGGTTTGATGACTATTTCAAAACAAAACTGCGAAAGTCTACAAGTAAATACAAAATTGCCAAATTTTTATAAAGCCATTGATTGGCCAAAATATCTCCAAAAGAGAATCTCTACGAATTGACCAAGGGCATTGACCGATCGGTCGGCATTATTCCAATCGCTAGGCCTGACACAGCCGAAAATGCGAAAGTTGAAATCCATTCATTTATAAAATAAGTCCCTTTGCCAGGCTCGACGTTCATTCGGAGCTCAAGATGTGAGACACATTCGTTTAAATCTTCATCGATATGTTTGCTAGGCTCGATGTCCATCCCGACCCAAAATACAAAAATGTTTCTCCAAAATGAGTTCGTCTGCTAGGCTTGACGTCATCCTCAAACCAAAGATGCAAGATGCCTCCATTTAATCTCCATTAGCTCACTCGCTAGGTTCGATGTCCATCTCGAACCCAAAATGCGAGGGACGACTATTGAGTCAATTGTATCTCCTCAAAATATGAAATTGCCAAATCTCCAAAACCCCTTGAATGCCAAGAGCTACCTGGGGACAATATATGGTGCTCTACCATTGAGCTACGAAAGTACTCAGCTAGGAATGAGAATGGAGTCTTGTCTCCCACCATAGACCAAAAGGTCATTCACCATGGACGATTCTCCAATAAAATAGCCGGTCGTCTGATATTTAATTAAGTTAAAGACTAAAAAGTCGCCTAACATGCTTGGCGCGATAAATCTAAGTCGCAACTCTTGCATGAACAAAAAAGTTTAAATATGATCGGATCAATCGATCTGATTGAGTTGTGTATTGCAAATGCTTGAAAAGCAAGTTAAAATTTAGGAAGTATTCCCCTTATTCGAATTTATGCATCCTCTATGTTTGATTCCCTACACTTTTCATGATTGATAACGTTTATTCTCCTTTGATTTAATGATAAATTTTGCCTAAGATGAAAGTTGCAGTACGAAAGCGCAATTGAAAGGCAAAATCGAATTTTATATATATGAAGAATTCTTACAAGTTACAAAGCAAATCTTGTCTAAACAGAATCAATTGTATCTCTATCTAAAACTTTTACTTTCGATCGAATCCTTCGCCATCGGGTATCCGAGACAAAGGGAACTGCACCTAAAGATCTTCTAATACCGATCAAAATCAGACGTATCGACAGCCTTGATGATGACAATTTTCCTTATATTGAGGCCAATTCGCAGAATGGCAATATAGTAATTGGAAAGTGTACAGAATCTGGCCAAGATCATAGTATAAAATTGAAGCACACTGAAGGAGGCATGGCCCAAAAGGTTGCTTTGACTTCCAATAACGAGGAAAAAACTTCCGTTGTGAAGTCCCTGAGGCTGTTTCCACAGATGGCAATTAAACGACCTACTATTCTCATACACAAACGACCCCTCATTCATCACCAGGGAGTTTGGGCAAACAATCATAAGGACCTCTGTGGTACGATCATGTTGTAAAAGGCTTTCAGCCATTTTCAGTGTCGAGGAACGAGCCATAGTATCATAACCCTCATAAACCTCAAAGAAACTCCTATTTATAGATTTGGTGCTGCTGAAAACCATCTCCGATAAGGGAAAGAGGTAAAATGATATCATAAAGAACTACTTGGGTAATCTTACAGAAATTCTGAAGTCATTAAAATGGCAAAGTTTGTGAAAGAGGGCATGACAGTGTTTTGCTAAGAATCACTACGAAATAAAGAAAAATCACCCAAAAAAATACCTATTTATAAGCTCTGAACACCTAGAATTCTCCAATTGCCTCCCTGTTGGGCGATCGCCATGTATCTCCAATCCATTCAATGCATAATGGACAACGAAGCGTCACTCTCGACACATGTGCAGACATTAAATGCACGAGCAAAGAACAAAGCATCTCCCTCGGTACGCACGACGACAATAAATGCACAACGACTGTCCAAAATGAACAAACGCAACTTATCAGATCCAAATCAATTCAAAAATCCTGCCAAAAAAGTAAAAAATCACCCGATTGAACCATTCGGAGGGGGGATAAGTGATAACTATGGAAAATAAACTTCCATAAGCCCAATTAGGTCAGCCCAACAACGCTTGGTAGGGCCCAAGTCCAGTAGTAAAAAGGCAAAGTGTGAGCTGGAAGATAACACAACAAGGTATGATGTTCGATTGGACTGATGGGACAGCACGTCCTGTCAGCCCACTGACACAAGCCAATGCCTATACTCTCCACCTTATCCCTGTCACATCGTCGTTCACCTGCTACAATTTTCAGTTATCACTCTCCAAGGTACTTGAGTAATCCTCCAAGAAACTCTTATAAATAGCCTAAAATATAATGGCTCTAGGTATTGAATATCTGAGACTCTCTCTCTAAGAATTCTTTCTCTAAAAGCTACTAACTTAAGCTTCGGAGTGCTAACGCCTGGGTCCGACCGGGCACTCCTTCTTGCAGGTCCATCTATCTGACCGGCCCTTTTACTGTCAGCTCTACTTCTTACAAGATAAAAACATTAAAGGCTTTATCAATATTAACCATAAATTTAATCAATCTTTTGGTCTTGATTTATTCTCTTTTCTTAAAGTTATTTTGAAAAATAAAAGCTTATATACGTCCATGTGTTAAGTCCACTTAAGTTAATGCATGAAGATATCTGCACATTAGCATTGAACAAACAAGCTTCATTCATCTTACTACCCTTTCATAGAAAATGGGCCATGGATGGGTCTATAGAGTTCGAAGACAACACTAAAAGAGTATTGAACTATAATGTTCTTGAAAAAGCTCCTTGCTCAGTTGGGATTCTCATTGACTGCAATAATAACAACTCTTCACTAAAATCTTCCATTAATGTGTCCATGGTTTTTATTGGAGGAAATGATGATAGAGAGGCATTAACATTGGCTAAAAGAACAATCGAAAACCCAAGCATCAGCTTAACTGTGCTTAGACTTCTTGCAGATCATGATCATTGTAAATTAGATTGGAGTGAAATGCTTGATTCTGAACAATTAAGAGATATTAAACAAATGAGTAATGACAGTACACAAGTGATATACATTAAAGAGGTGGTGATTGATGGAGGCCAGACTTCAAAAATATTACAATCAATTGTTGGTGATTATGATCTTTTTATTGTTGGAAAAAGACATGATCTGAATACTCCTCAAATATTAGGGTTGATGGAATGGAGTGAATATCCTGAGTTAGGTGTTATTGGAGATTTGCTTGTTGCTTCAAGAGATGCTCACATGAAAGCTTTGGTTTTAGTGGTGCAACAATAGATTATGACTTAATTAGAAATTTCTTAAAATTTCTTAGAGATATCTTTTTTTATTTTTATTATTTGGCTTCTCCCTTTATCTAGATTATATATTTTAAAATTATGTGTTTTAAAGTTATATATACAAAGTTTGAAATGCTCAATCCCTATTGATCCTTATCCTTTTTTTCCTTGTAAATAGTCTATCAAAATGATGAACTAGGTCAATGGTGGATTTTCAGTTGTTAATTATAACTGCTTTACAGCTTTAGTGAAATTAATAAAGCTGATTGTTTAACTATAGAAGCTGCTGATGAAGTTGACAGAAAAACAGAGAAGAAGTTTCACCAAGCTCCACTACAAGAAAATTAGCAAATAGCAACAAAAATTAGCAACCGAATTTGTTGAATTTCCGTTGCTAATAAAAATTAGCAACGAAAAATAGCAACGGAACATTCGGTTGCAAATTTAATGGTTGGTATTTTTAGCAACGGATTTCAATTTTCATTGCTATTTTTACCAACGGAATTATAATTTTCGTTACTATATTTACCAACCGAAATCAATTTCTGTTGCTATATTTAGCAACCGAATAGAAATTTCGTTTCTATTTCTAGCAACCGAATTAAAGTTTTCGTTGCTAAATTCAGCCAGTATTATAAAAAATTGCGACGGAATTATCGTCGCTATTCCATCACTAAATTATTGTTGATTTTTACACAAAATTTATGCAAAAGCCTATATTCGCCAATTGAAATAAAAGTGCACCTACAATCCAGTAAACAAAAGCATTATGAACTCTTATCTCATCATTATATTATCTTTCACCTAGCACATGAAATTAGTACCACAGAGACTAACTATATCCCTCTCATGATTATTACTTCTAAAATATAAAATCTCAAGCACAAGGAAAATCTGAGCTATTGCTTTGATGCACTATAAGAAATTATATGTTTCGTAAAGGATGGTAAAGATCAGTAAAATTACAACCAATCAAATGCGAAGGCCAAACAAGCAGAGACAATTCTAATGCAACATTTCTTTGAACAGAAACTAAAACTTTCTTGTGTTCACAGTGTAAAAATTCTAGAATTTCAAAGAAGAAAACAAATTTTGCAAAGTCAATTTTCTTTGCACAATACGGCTTGGAATCTAATTTGAGAAAAAATTAAAACTTTATAGAGATTAAATAGATTGTACTAAATACCATGTCACCAAATAATAATAATAACAACAAAAACAATACAAACAAAAAATGAACACCGAATGCAACTCAATGAAATTAGTAACATAACCAAATAATTTAAGAGATAAACCCCAAAATCATCAAAATAGAATACTTTCACTCTACACATGGTAATATAATCAAGCAAAAATCTACCCAACTATAATAGGATAACGTTAGCAATTAAATTCAACAAGTTGCCTCTAAATTCTTTAGGTTCATAGATCACATTGCTTTTCTACTTAGAGATAGAATTGCAATTATGAAAAACAAAGATGAATATTAAATAAAATTCAACTTAATCTTTCAAAACTACGGAACTCAGCAAAGACTTCTAATGCAAATTACTAAAATCAAGAATAAGTATAAACTTCCGTGATGGTCCTTAATCTTATATTGACATAAGGCAAATTTGCTCAAAATCATCTGCATCTTCTTTGTGATCAATCAAATGAATTTCAGTAAATATTTAATCAAGTTGTTGTTCACTTCTATACCAAATCGAAGTAAAAACATACAAACAAAAACAAGGAATACTATTAATCAGTACAAAGAACAAGGGCTTGTAGTTGTCAAGAAGTTACCAGACAAAATTGGGTCCAATCTAAAAGAGCTGTGTGCCATCCAGCTGCTCACAATTGTGGTCCCTCCACCGAAATAGCAAAAGGTGTAAGAATCAAGAGAGAGAACATAGAGAGGCAATCATAGTAGTTCATGCCGCTAACAGATTTCCCCTTCATGCCCCTCTTTGAAAAGATGTTCCGAAAAACAAATGCCAAATTGGAAATCATGGCCCCCATAAAACCTGAAAGGAGCAGCAAACAACCAAACCCATTGAGTTCATGACTCTAAACAACCAAACAGGCTCACCATCTTTCTCACCAGAAACAACAACAATACCTTTACAAAAAATAAATTAAAAGCAAAAATAAGAAAAGGTAAACCAATTTGCAGCTTCAAAGCAAGCGAATTTGATAGCAGAGAAGCCTGAAGAAAAAGAATTTCTCAATTACATTCATGCATTTTGTAGGAAAATAAATGGAGAACCATACCAATAGAGTGAAAGAGAAAGAATCCCCAAAGGATTGATGTCATGTAAAATGTCTATCTTTTTATGTGTGTTTTTCTCTTATTTATGTAGTTAAGTATGTAATATTATATGTATTTTTATGTTTTTATGTCCAATTTATGTGTTTATGTTTGTTTTTAGGTTAAAATTAGTGAAGTGTGAAGAAAAGGAAGAAGATGGTGAAATTTTGAAGAAAAAGATCATGAGTAGTGAAGTGGTTCACGACTCGGATAGTTTTGTGTGACCAGTGAAGAGCCTCACGAGTGGAGAAGGAGTGAAGAAGAAAGAGCAAGCCATTCACGAGTCCCAGCAGTAGTTCACGAGTCGTGAAGGTAGTCATGACTCAGTAAGGAGAGCAGCACAAATCACGACTAAAGCAAGAAATCACGAGTCCAGAAGAATAGCTGAAGATCACGACTCGTGAGGGTGTTCACGAGTCGGACAAGAAAACTGTTTCTCAAACGTCATGACTGTTGCACCCGAATTTTCAGCCAAACATTATGTCCTTTCAGAGCAACCTTCCGTGACTTATCAAGGGACATATCTGTAGAGTCAAGCCCTATATAGATGGGAGAAAAACTCTAGAGGAGAAGGAGATGAAAAAAATTAAAGAATTCCTTTGACTGTTTACTTAAGAACATTTTTAGTTGTTTTGGATTTTTCTTTTTACTTAGTTTTCAAAGGATGACAAAAGAGCAAAGCCAAAGGAATAAGAGATTTATCAGAAGGTCAAAATAGAAAGTAAACCCTGGGGAGTGATGTTTTCTTGTCTCTTATTTCATCTTTATTGTAATTTTGTTTATGGCTAAGTTCTTTTGATACATTATAACTATTTAATTTAAGTTGTTATTCATCTACTTATCTTTGTCTATTGAATATTTATTTTATTTATGTATGAAGTATGATTTAAGTTTGTTTAAATGCTTTGATTTGCTTAGTATGCTTGATCACCATATTAAGTATGTTAGTCATTTAATTCACAATGAGAGTTGGAATTCTTTGATGGAAAGTTAAATGAATTTACTTGAAGCATTGAATTTACTTAGAGATAAAGAATTCACTTTAAGGGATTAAAGAATTGGCATAGAATTTCATGGTTTTTATTTATCTCTATAATGACATGAGAATGCTTATAGACTCTAAGTAGGAACATTCTTTATTGACAATGAGAATTGCTTTAAAGAATCTTGGCTAAATTCTCCATTCATATCATTCATACAATTGTTAATTAATTCAAAGATGAACTTGTTTTATTTGGTTATAATGTATGTCCATCCCATCTTTTAAGTAATCTATTATCCAAAATTAACTTAATATATTTTAAGTAGTTTAGTATTTACATTAATTGCATGATTTTAATTGAAATTGTTACCTATCCATTTACTTGTTGTTACGTCAATATAAAATTTACCCCGTTTCCTTTGAAACGATACCCTACTCATACTATACGCAGTCTAGTGAGACTAAGGGTTCAATTAAATCTCCATCAAGGATCAAAGCAAGAAACCCTATAACTGAAAAAAAAATTACAAACTACAAGTGAGACAGAAAGAAAAAACCATTTAGTGGGCAGAGAAAACTTACAAAGGATTTATCTTTTTGGGGTCCGGAATTAGATTAAGAAGTTGGGTTTCTTAGATCGGTGAGTAAAAAGAGGGAAAATCGAAGAACTTTTTGCTGAGATATTAGGAAGGGGCAATTTAGCATTTGTAGTGATAGGTACTATATAGTGTAGCAATAAAATCATGTATAGTATGGTAAGGAAGAAGGGTAATTGTTTGTGCAATTTGAATCTTCCCAGTCTACATTTATCATTAGATAGTATATATTATTATCAAAATCTTAATAACAAAGTCCTCTTCTATAAAATTTTGGTATCGAATTTGTTTCTCTAACAGCAAATCTTTTAACAAAGGTACCATTCTGAAAATGATTTCAAATCTGTTTTCATGTTGTTAAGATACAAAATCAGAAAAAAAGGTGGTGAATTGAATTTATATAAGATTATAAATATAAAATTCTATTAACTATAACAAATCACACTGCAGGAAAAGATTTGAAATTATAGATTTGTTAGGCTTAAACTATTAATAGCTAATATTGAAACAAAATTGTATTCTATTTCTAATACCAGATTATTAGTTTCTATTTTCTCCTAAAAAGTAATTACTTGGTCCACAAATTTGTGAACTAAAAAATCGATAATACCCATTGTCGTTTAAGCCCATAACAATTCAGGGTCCAATGTGCAAGAGATCATGTCCTCGACCAACCCCAAAGCCTGAACAAGAGTTAACAAAATTAATAGATCATACAGGATTGGCTGAAGTACTGCTTTTCAACAATTTTTTTTGGTACACTAACCTTTCTAAAGAAAGCTGGACGGTAACTCTTGTTTTGGCTTCTCAATACCAAACTTCTCGACTGAAATTCAAATTATTTAAACAGTTAAAACTTTAGCTTGGATATTTTACAGATTCTTAAACAACGATTTTCGTGCCATATTCTTATAGCTGGTGGAGACACCTGAGCAAGAGACAAACAACCCATGGCATATTCGAGGCCTAGCAAGGCATTAGTCAGGATATAAAACCTCATTTTAAAAAATTCATACCAAAAAAAGCAAATCATGATGTTGATCAATTTAACAGACAAGCTAGAACCAAAAAAAATCTAAAATTGAGCCATAAAACCCAAGTAACTATACATTAAAGCAACACAGGGTCAGTTGAGAATTCAGAACAGAGAATGCCTTGGTACTTGGCTGAAATCCCGGTAAAGGCTCTGTTAGCTCACAACTTCGAGGAGTTAAACAAACACTGAAATAATTGGATCAACTCCAATACTACAATAGTCAGCTGACATAAGCATCTTGCAGATAATGTTCTGATATTTCCAAAAACTTTGGATGAGTTCACATTTATGCGAGTGTTTTCATTTCTATCAATTATATAAATCAACATGAATATTTGTATGAATGAAGGCAAACATTTAAAAACCCTGACTCAGTGTGTTTCACTAAATATCAGAGACACAACCGCAACAAGTATGACAATTATGCTGGAACTACAAATAAAAATGTAGGGAGCAAAAAGTGCAGCAGAAATAAATTGTTTGGTTGCTAAATATGGAGCAAATGAACATGACAATTTTATTCATGGGAAGTTTTATTGTATCAAAAAACAGTTAAACCAATGCACAAAGGAATGCCTATCAAACCCATTCGGATACAATATTCACACAATCTTTAACAATTTTGAAAGGAAACAAAAGAAACCAGGGGATTTGTTTAGATTTATCAATTTAGCCCTTTTCCTATACTGTAGTGGACAAGAGGGTGCTTGATTTTGACCCGCAAACACCCAGGTTGTTCCACTTTTCAAAATAAAAAAACCAAACAGTGCAATTCCACTGTAATGGGTTTCAATGACTGGATAATTAATTATTTTATACTGTTACTTCTGCATTTGTGTTAGAGCAAAACTAGCTTAATGTTAGAGTCAATTAGAATTCGGATTTCCCAATGCTCCAAAACTAAATAGAGCCTTAATATCACATCTCATATGGCAAACTTTCTCAGCAACCAAACAACAGGAAAATTAAAAAGAGAAATGGAAGCTAACCTTCATGCCAAGAAAAACTTGGTTTTGCCTCTGGAACTCGGCAAGAACAGAGACAAGATCAGACTTGAGCAAGCGAGAAACATGGGAATTAATGAACCGGTCAAGCCGTACAGGGTCTGATTGGAGTCTCTTGAGCTCCTTGGCCACAATCAATCCCTCTTTCCCCATCTCTTTCTTCCACCTCCATATCGACAAGCTAGGCTTTGAAGCCAAATTAGAAATATCATTCCAAAGAACAAATAATTGCTCTTGCCGCTGCTTCTTTGGATACTTTATATAACTGAATTCAAAAAACAGATTGCTTGGAGACGATGAAGTTCTTCTAGCAAAATTTGAAGCCAATTGCCACATAGAATAAACGGACGCAAAATTTTCTTTTACTAATTTTTTATTTTCTCACATTTTCTAGACAATTAATCTAGTTTTCTTTCACTCAAATAAAAAAATCGCTTCATAGCCATGGGGGTGGGGAAGAGTGGGCAGAGGAGGTGCAAAGAAGGAAAGAGGCAAATGTGTATGCCTAGGATTTTTCTATTTTATATTTCTAACAAACATGAAAAATACTAAAATGCCTCTCATTTACCAACGGAAATGAAATTTCGTTGCTATTTTAGCAACCGAAAATAAATTTGGTTGATATTTAGCAACGAAATTTAAATTCCGTTGCTATTTTAGCAATCGAAAAGAAATTCGGTTGCTATTTTCATTGAAAATTAAAAATAGCAACCGAAAAAAATTCAGTTTGTTAGATTTCGTTTCAAATTTATATTTCGGTTTCTATTTTAGCAATCAAAAATAAATTTCGTTGCTATTTTTGCAACCGAATTATATTTTTCATTCAAAATGAAAATTAGCAACGAAATTCTACTTCGGTTGCTATTTAACAACGAAAATATAAATAGCAACCGAAAATAAATTTTGTTGCTATTTAGCAATCGAATTATCTTCCGTTGCTAAAATAGCAACAAAAATAAAATTTCATTGCTAAATTAGCAACGAAAATCATTTCTGTTGCTATTTTTCGTTTCAAATTTTTTTCACTATCCTTAATTAACAACGGAATAGTGATTCAGTTGCTAAATTTTGGTACCAAAAATTCCCTCAATTTTTAGCAACGAAAGATAACCAAATATTTTTCCGTTACTAAGTCTACAATGTTTAATCACTTTTAGCAATGAAAATTATTTTTTATTGCTAAATAACAACGGAATTATTTTCGTTGTTATTTTCAGATTTTCTTGTAGTGATCCATCAGCTCATCAAGTGAAGGATTAGTGAAGAAAAAGTTATAGTTTGTTATGCTTAGTCAGCTAGCCAGGTAGTTTTTCGTTCTGCATGTGAAGGTTACGGCTATTATAGATGTCATGTCATGAGAGTATCTCATTCACAGAGAGAGAGAGAGAGAGAGAGAGGAAGACACTTTTTCCTTCTTGTATATATTGTCTATTCATATGGGTTTCTATTACGAGTTCATCTTTAATAAAATTCTCTCAATTTCTCGCACATATTATGCGATCTTGTTATGATGATATCATAACATTTTCTGTCATTTTATCATGAAATGGAAGAAGAATCGAAGCTGTGGGTATGTGGAGTTAATACTTGATTATTATGAGTATAATTTGGATTTGAAATTTGGTTCACTATGTCTCGGCTGTGTAGGTGAGAAGGTATATATAGTTTTTGTTATTTATTTATCATGCGTATTAGATTGAGTCTTTGGTAATTGGAAACTAAATTCCATGGTATTATTATCACAAATAAGACGAGTACGTACTTGCAGAAATTATATATCTCATAGCAAATATAAGACTTTAACCAAAGTATTTAAATAATATTTAATAAAATATAAATTGCATGAAACAACAAGTTAATTTAACTTCTTCAGGCTAAGAAATTATATCTAATTCTAAAATTTTCTTTGTTTTTCCGTTACGAATAAAATACCGACGATTAATTATTGTATTTGTATGCCTACTTTAAGACTTTCAAAATACTCACTATAAAATCAAACAAACTTTTTCCTCTGATTTATTCACTTTTAGACTCACTTTCTAATTAATTTATACTAAGTAGATATTCAAATGGTAAATGCTGGTTTCAATAGGTTTTGAGTTTGGGCATCAGCTGGATTGTTTCCTTTTCTCTTATCCCAAAAAAAAAAAATAAAAAAAAAATAAAAAAATGAAAGAAGTAAAAAGTAGCTCAATAGATATGTTAATCAATTACATATAAATATTTGGTAATCAAGATTTTTATAGAGAAAATTCCGTAAGATTATAGAATTGTTGAATTGGCTCTTCTAATGATGATGTAAAAAATATATAAATATTTGTCGAGAATTTAGCAATTAATTCCCATAAATAGACTCTCATATATATATATATATACAAAGTCAGCATATTCTTAGCATATCCATACATTCAATGCGAACACAAAGTTACCATAACCGACTTTTTTTTTAGCTTTGCATCTCTTATATATTGATACATCTCGCAATTGTCAAGATCTTTGTTTTTTGACAAAACACAGAGCAAAAATCAAAAAGATTTTTTTTTTGTCAAAAAAGATCTTTTTGATTTTTTCTTCTTCAAAACAGTTGAATTTAAAGCAGTTATTTTGTGATTTTAATATCTTTTGAATGGTCTCCTCACAATCTTAATCACCTTTGGTAAAACCACAAAACATAATTGTTGGGAACAATGTCGCAAGCCAATAGTTCATGGCCGATATGCGTACATGTGCCTCCTTTGGTTAATTCAGAAGGCATTTGGAATAACCAAGAACGCCCAGTTTTAAGTCATTCAATGCCAACAATCCAGCTGCAAATTTTCTTGCTTTTTGGTGTTACAGAAGCCATACATTTTGTTCTCAAGCATTTTGGCATCCAGAAACTTGCGTCTCAAATTATTGTAAGTGCTTTAGTTACCTCTTTGACAAGAAAACTTAACCATGTGTTGCAGGGAAATGTGTGATGTGGCAGATTTGAAACTCGAGGGGTTTAATTGCATGAAAATTGATATTTTATTTATTTATAATGAATTAAAAAATAAAAATTCAATTAAGGGACTCAATTTTTTTTTTGAAATAAAGTTCAAGAGCTAGAAAACTTGTTTCCCTATTTATTTTAAACACCTTTCTTTTATATATTTTGGAACAAAAATATTCCACCAATTTATGGATTCTCATGTAATGAAAATGTGTGAATTTTCATTTCAGGCGGGTCTTATTATGGGACCAGAAATATTTGGCAAAGGATCAGAGTTGTGGAGTGTTATTTTCCCAGCAAAATCCATAGAAATAAATGCGGTATTTGGTTTATACAGTTACTTGCTCTATTTATTCAGCATTGGAGTGAAAATTGATATAAGTGCGATGTTAAATTCAGGAAAAATAGCATTTTTTCTTGGAATATTATCAATAATAATCCCATTTTTTGTTGGATTATTATGCAACCACCTTGTAGCCTCGTATTTCTTGTTAGATGCCAAAGAAGAAAATAGCGTTGTTTTTCTATCATCATTAATAGCCTCATCACAGTTCCCTGACGTGATAATGATTCTTGAGGATCTGAAAATAATAAATTCAGAACTTGGTAGGTTTGCCTTAAATTCTGGAATGATTAGTTCTGCTTTTAGCATCTCAACTACATTCATTTCTGTTGTGAATAAGATCTGCCACGAAGTATCAGCGGCAATGGGATTAGCAGGTGGTTTATTAATCATTGGATTAGGGCTTTTTCTTAAAGTTTTTGTACGTCCAGTATTGTATTGGATTGTTAGACAAACACCTGAAGGGAGGCCTGTGAAAGGAATGTATATTTATTCAATATTGGCACTGGCACTGGCAGTTAGTTGCTTTACAACTATGCTTGGTCATTACACTTCTATTGGTGTTCTTCTTGTTGGGTTAGCTGTGCCTGATGGTCCTCCTTTAGGTTCTAGTTTTATAGACAAGCTTGATGGGTTGCTTACTGGTGTTCTTTTGCCATTTTTTGCGTCTTCAACTGCGTTAACTATTAGGGTCCGACCTGTGAAAGACAAGTTAATGAAAGCTAGTATTGGTATTTGTTTTATTGTTTGGGCAGCCCAAATAATTACTTGTTTAGTTCCTCCATTGTATAGCAATATGCCCATGAAAGACTCTATTGTTATTGCTTTTCTTCTGAGCACCAAAGGCCTGGCTCAGCTTGCTTTGTACATCATATTCGATAATTCTGAGGTATGTCAATATGCTATACACACTTTATTTTTTTAGTAATTCTTAGGAGTGTTTTGCTAATATTTTGCTCTTGATTTGATGAATGGCAGAGCCTAGTACAAGAAATGTTTGTAGTAATACCGCTGGTGGCATTATTCAGCTCCATTGTTACATCATTGTTAGTGAAATATCTGTACGATCCATCAAGAAAATATGCAAACTACCGAAGAAGAAACATAATGAACATTCAAAGCAATTCACATTTAAAAATCATTGCATGTGTGTACAAATCAGATGATTCATATAACATCATAGATTTCCTCAATGCCTCTAACTCCACACAAGACAACCCTATAGATGTGGAAGTTCTTCACCTCGTTGAGCTTGTTGGGCGAGCCTCCCCAGTCTTCATCTCTCACCAGCTCCAAAAAAAGGTCATTGCTAAGCAATCTTATTCTGAGAAAGTCATTAACTCTTTCACCGAGTATGTAGCTGCGAATGTAGACTCTATATTCATTAATTTCTTCACAGCCATATCTCCACTTAAGTTAATGCATGAAGATATCTGTACATTAGCATTGAACAAACAAGCTGCATTTATCTTACTACCCTTTCATAGAAAATGGGCCATGGATGGATCTATAGAGCTCGAAGACAACACTAAAAGAGTCTTGAACTGCAGTGTTCTTGAGAAAGCTCCTTGCTCAGTTGGGATTCTCATTGACTGCAACAATAACAACTCTTCACTAAAAGCTTCCATTAATGTGTGCGTTATTTTTGTTGGAGGAAATGATGATAGAGAGGCATTGACATTGGCTAAAAGAACAATTGGAAACCCATCCATTACCTTAACTGTGTTTAGACTTCTTGCAAATAATGAGAATAGTAAATTAGATTGGAGTGAAATGCTTGATTCTGAGCAATTGAGAGATGTTAGGCAAATGAGTAATGACAGTACACAAGTGAGATACATTGAAGAGGTGGTGAATGATGGAGGCCATACTTCAAAAATTATACAATCAATTGTTGGTGAATATGATCTTATTATTGTTGGAAAAAGACATGACATTAATACTCCTCAAATATTAGGGTTGATGGAATGGAGTGAATTTCCTGAGTTAGGTGTGCTTGGAGATTTGCTTGTTGCTTCAAGAGATCTAAACATGAAAGCTTTGGTTTTGGTGGTGCAGCAACAAATTATGACTTAATTAGCAATTTTAGAGAGTTTGTGAGGGATCTTTTTTTTTTCCTCCCCTTGTAGAAATAATATGTTTAAAATTAACTGTTTTGAAGTTATACATCTGAACGGTTAAATGCACTATTTATAGATGATAAATTATGGTAAGTCACACTTGGATATAGTCCATCCAAAAGATGAATCATGACATCTATTCAATGTGGAAGTTTACTACTGGCTTTAATTATTGCGAAATAAAAAAAAAACATTTGTGCAATAATAAAATTCTAAAAGTGAGATTGATTTTTTTTTTTAAAAATTACATATTGGAGGTTCAATTGGTAAAAAATTATATTTTAAAGTTGGAATTGTTAATATCCAATGCATTGAGGTCAATTTGTAATTATCTCTACAAAAATATTATATTTTCCAACATTATATGATTGTTATTTAACAATTCAGTAAATGTTTTTGCAAATTTTTGATACTGTTTTATTTTAAAATTTCTGATATTTTTAAATATTATCTTGAAAATTTAAGATAATTCACTCCCATTTTTCCAATAATTCGTAAAAGTTGGATATGGTTTTTCGGTTGTTGTGGGACTATATAAACAATACAATAATATATATATCAAAGAAATATAACTAACATATAAAAATATTCTACAATTCAATTTAATTAAATAGATATTAACCAAGTTATAAAAATATAAGTTCAACTTAGTCAACATATATGCATATTATCCTACAGATATTTTTCAAATTCACATACAAAGTATTCTTACTTAATAAAACATATATATATATTTTTTAAATATGAAATAAATAGATACACATATAATAAATACAAATATTATTAAATTTTTCAACATTAATTCAAATACTATTTATACTTTAATTATCATATTTAATTTTATAAAAATTTATAAAATATTTTTGAAATAGCAATTTTGAGTTAATTTAGAGAAAAGATTTGAGAAATAAAATAGCAATTTAAAAAAAAAAAATTGAAAGTAAAAATCATATATCCATATATATTTATTGGAAGGGTTAATTTTTATTAATGGCGGCTGAATTTTACCAAAATAATTTGTGGGGGTCCCCATTCAGCTTTCTGATCCCAAATACGATTGGATTATTCACCGGTTTGCAGGAAGAAGAAGCAAAAGCAGAACTTTTGGTAATCTGATTGTTTTCTTAGAAATTCCAATGCAAAATAATGGGCAACAAGATCGCGCGCACAACTCAAGTCTCCGCAACAGAGTACTATCTACACGATTTACCTTCCTCTTACAATTTGGTCTTGAAGGAGGTGCTTGGCCGTGGTCGCTTCTTTAAGTCAATTCTCTGCAAGCATGATGAGGGTTTGGTCCTTGTTAAGGTTTATTTCAAGCGCGGTGATCCTATCAATCTTAGGGAGTATGAACGCCGACTCGATCACATCAAGGAAACCTTTCTTGCCCTTGACCATTCCCATGTCTGGCCTTTCCAGGTCCAATTTTATCTTTTTTTTTTTGTATTTTTTTTAAATTTTCAGCTTTTAATTATCTTTTTGAGAAATTAGTTTCAAGCTAAAAGCAGCTAATAAGCTTAATTAGGAGTTGTTTGGATAAGTCTATTGTGCTTATGTAGGCTTAACTTGAACTCTTGTTCTTGGGAGTGAGGATAGGCAGTGATTTTAGCTTTAGAATTGGAGAGTAATATTGCCGTTGTTCTATTGGTTGAGAATTTGAAGCTTAATTAGGAGAATTTTCAGCTTTTATTTCTTCTTTCAAAAAATTAATTTCAAGCTAAAAGCAGATAATAAGCGTAATAAGGAGTGTTTTGGCGTTTGGACAAGTCTATTGTGCTTATCTCATGTTCTTGGGAGTGAGGATAGGCCGTGATTTTAGCTTTATATTTGCAGAGTTATATTGCCATTGCTCTATTGGTTGAGAATTTGAAGCTTAGATGCTGGGAAGGAACGCAATTTACTCAATTGAATATAATGGATTAATAAATGTGAATTTATATGTAGTTTTGGTTTTTGATTAAGATGACTGGTTCTGAGAAATTTTAGTATTAGGTTATGTTATGTCAGTTATAGAACTGTTTAGTGTGAGGCAATTGTAAATATTGTTTATGTTCTCTCTCTCTCTCTCTCTGTTTTTTTTTTCTTGGGGGGGGGGGGGGGGGGGGGGGAAGGGGGCTTAATCTAACTCTTTTTTTGGGGGGGAGTAAAATGGGAGAAACATTGTATAGACTTCTGATGCAAAGTTAATGTTTTATTCCAGTTTTGGCAAGAAACTGATAAAGCAGCTTATCTTTTGAGGCAATATTTCTTCAATAATCTTCATGATCGATTAAGTACTCGCCCTTTCCTCAGTCTAGTGGAGAAAAAATGGTTGGCTTTCCAGGTCTCTGTCTTGCTTCACATCTCTATTTACCTTACTATTTGAACGATAAACTTTTCTCAAAATTAAATTTTTCTTAACATATTAAACTGTGGCGGCTTTGCAGTTACTTCTTGCTGTTAAACAGTGCCATGAGAAGGGTATTTGTCATGGTGAGTGCATTTTGCCAAGAGAAGGCTACTTTTGCATTTATATTGCTCTAATGGCTCTCTTTTACTCTTGTTCATATGCATTGCCATAGGTGATATTAAGTGTGAGAATGTGCTGGTCACTTCCTGGAATTGGCTCTATCTTGCTGACTTTGCATCATTTAAACCAACTTACATTCCCTATGATGACCCCTCGGATTTCTCATTCTTCTTTGACACGGGAGGAAGAAGGCTTTGTTATCTTGCACCTGAGGTTGGTTCTTATTTCTTAAAGTTTTCCTCTCCTCTCCCTTTATTCTGATTGCTAACTTTGATCAATTCATAATTCCTTATCTATCCATTACATTTGTGTCATTAGAATAGGCCCATTGATCCTTCATTTAGAAGCTGGAACCAGTGTTGTAGATGCTTCTAATGATTTTCCAGCTGAATGAATGATATAGATTTTGAATTTGTGATTAAAATTAAAGTTACTTTTCTTTAGATATATAAGGTATCATTTTTGTTGCTTTTGAAGAACAAGTGCTTTTATTAAGGCTTTAAGTCTGTAAACTACTTTTTCATCTCTAAAAATTCAAAGCCCATTCGAGAACCATTGGTCTATTTCTTAAGATAATCAGTCTCTACCTCCTTCCCCCAACGACAGATACAAACTTCATATCTCACAATTTATTAGATTCCTTCAATATGGTGCTTCTTTAGTAAACTAAATTTATACGTCCTCAAATTTACAGAGGTTTTATGAGCATGGAGGTGAGATGCAAGTAGCTCAAGATGCACCATTAAGGCCTTCCATGGACATCTTTGCAGTAGGGTGAGCATTCGGAGTTACTATCTTTATTATATGTTTAATTTGGGTGCCAAGGACAAGTTCATTGTGCTAGTTTTTCTTACTAGAGATGACCATTGTTCTCAATTTCTACGATAAAGAATTAGTGAGGTAAAGCCCAATTTAATAGTGTTTCTTTTAAAAATTCAAGTGCATTTCTTTTACTATGCCAAGTTTCAATGTTAATATTTAGAAACCCGAAGCAAAAATTACTCGTGTCATAGGTGCTAGCTTGCCCGTTTTGTAAGTTTCTTCACCTGTGTGGTAGAATTGTGATTGTCCTTGTTTTCTCAAGTTTGTTGAACGCATAAAGATTTTCTTTTTCTTTCTACTCCTCCAGCTCCTCCTTGAGGGTGGAGTTTTGCGAAAGGGTTTATGATGGCATGAGTATCCGACATTATTGGCTTTAGGGAGGGTAGATGAATTTGCCTTCCCCTTGCTTTCTAATTGCTCTGTTTCTGTGGTTTGAACCCTTGATAACCTTGCTGTTGAGTGTCGTTTGTGTCATCTCAAATTTGTTGTTACTCAGTCTTTGTAGAATAAGGTGAATTTAGAAGTCATTCCTAATGGGAATTTTGAAAATTTGTTTAGAGGTCCCTAGTATCAGTTGAATCATCTATTTTGCTGCTTCATGAAATAACAAGTAGTTGTATTCATCCTGTCGTTATATAGGTGTGTAATTGCTGAGCTTTTCCTTGAGGGACAGCAATTGTTTGAACTCTCCCAGCTTCTTGCATATCGTAGAGGACAATATGATCCTAGCCAACAGCTTGAGAAGGTTCTGCCTCTCTCCATCTTTCTCTCACTTTTGTCTTAAATTATGTGCTTTTTTTGGGTTAAATTTTTGCTTAATAAGTTCCTTCATAATCAATCAAAGGAACATGGAAAGAAAAACTGAGTGCTGTCTAAGTTCAATTTGAGTATTGACTTTCTTTTGAATTTCTTAGATTATCCATTTTGTGTGCTTATTTTCGTGCCATATTTTCTATATCCCTGTTCCAAAGACATTAGCAGTACTTTTTTCTTATATTATCTTCCTTGTATGCTGCACAAGAATCGAAAAATCGTTGCTGTGAATATTTTTAACTTCAGATACATTTTTATTTATATTTTTGTCCTCTTTTAACTTATGTATCAGGCCTTGCTCATGCTAGGCAATCTTTTGTCAATTTATGTGCTCTGTAAATGCAGATTCCAGATTCTGGAATCAGAAAGATGATTCTTCACATGATCCAATTGGAACCAGAGGCACGACTTTCTGCTGAAAGCTACCTTCAAAATTATGCAGCGGTTGTGTTTCCAACCTACTTCTCACCATTTCTGCACAATTTCTACTGCTGCTGGAATCCTCTTCATTCTGATATGAGGGTAAGCTATTTCAGTCATGTAATATCTTAAATTAGCTTTATCTATTGGTTTTCACTTGTATTTTGTTGCTCCTTTATTTAGGTTGCAATGTGCCAGAGTGTCTTCCTTGAAATACTTAAGCAAATGATGTGCAATAGGACAAATGAGGAGGCAATCGTTGAACTGGGTCCATCTGCACATGGCATCAGTGGTAAGCCTTTAGAAAAGATTTCTGAAGGACAAAACTTGGACTTACCACGGGTCTCGAGGAAGATAGAAAAGACAGAAAAGGGTTTAGTTCGTGATCAGTACAAACTTCTTGGTGATATCAACACCCTTCTTGGGGATGTAAAACAAAGCAATGATTATTCTGGTATGCAGTTAATGCCTAAGAATACACCTAGTGCTGCATTTTCCCAGGAGATCAAGCCGTCTAGCATGCAATCGCCTGGCGAGCTTCTTCAGGCTATCTCCAATGCATTTAGGAAAAATGACCACCCCTTTATGAAAAGGATCTCACTGGAAGATTTGAATTCACTGATGTCAGAGTATGACAGTCACTCAGATACTTTTGGGATGCCTTTCTTGCAATTACCTGAGGACAGCATGAAGTGTGAAGGTATGGTTCTGATTGCATCTCTTATATGTTCCTGTATTCGCAATGTCAAGTTGCCTCATTTGAGAAGGGGGGCTATATTCTTGCTCAAATCGTCTTCACTATATATTGATGATGAAGATCGCTTGCAGCGTGTCCTACCATATGTTGTTGCAATGCTTTCGGATGCAGCAGCAATAGTGCGTTCTGCTGCCCTGGAGACTTTGTGTGACATTTTGCCTTTAGTTCGAGATTTTCCTCCCATTGATGCAAAGATTTTCCCTGAATATATTCTTCCAATGCTTTCTATGCTGCCTGATGATCCAGAGGAAAGTGTGAGAATATGTTATGCCAGCAATATTGCTAAGCTGGCACTAACTGCTTATGGTTTCTTGATTCACTCAATAAGCTTGACAGAAGCTGGTGTTCTTGATGAAATGACTTCAACACAGAAGTCATTGGCATCATCCAGTCAGACATCTGGACGGCTGCGGACGGTAAATAATAATTCACAGCTTGCACAGCTGAGGAAATCCATTGCTGAGGTTGTTCAAGAACTTGTTATGGGCCCAAAACAAACTCCAAATATTAGGAGAGCACTCCTTCAAGACATTGGCAGCCTATGCTACTTTTTTGGTCAGAGACAGAGTAATGACTTTCTATTACCTATCCTTCCTGCATTTCTCAATGATCGAGATGAGCAGCTAAGGGCATTATTCTATGGGAAGATTGTATATGTCTGCTTCTTTGTGGGCCAAAGAAGTGTGGAGGAGTATCTTCTACCTTACATTGAACAGGCTTTAAGTGATCAAATGGAAGCTGTCATTGTTAATGCATTGGACTGTTTGACAATCCTTTGTAAACGTGGGTTTTTACGGAAACGAATACTGCTTGAAATGATAGAACACGCTTTTCCACTGCTGTGTTATCCAAGTCAATGGGTTAGAAGGTCATCAGTTGCTTTTATTGCCGCCAGCAGTGATAGCTTAGGTGCAGTTGATTCCTTTGTCTTCCTTGCACCAGTTATACGCCCTTTCCTTCGCAGACAACCTGCTTCCCTGGCTTGTGAGAAGTCCTTATTCTTGTGTCTGAAGTCTCCTGTCTCAAAACAGGTATTTTACCAAGTTTTAGAAAATGCTAGAAGTTCGGACATGTTGGAGAGACAGAGAAAGATATGGTATAAGTCATCAGCACAGTCCAAACAGTGGGATGTTGCTGATGTACTTTGTAAAGGGGATGGCGAATTAAATTCAATCAATAGTTGGTCTGACAAGAAATCAAGTCTTCAAACTCATAAACATGAAGTCGATGAATTGGAACATCTGGAGGATGGTGAATCAAAACTTAGAGCTATGGGCTTTATACCAAATGTTTCTAGTATGGTTGACATTCAGGATCCCCTATGCTCGGAAAAGTTGCAATTCTCAGGCTACATGTCTCCACAAATTGGTGGTGTCAATAGTTTCGTACATGATAAGTCATCAGAGGGTATACCTTTGTACTCATTTAGTATGGACAGGAGAGCAGTAAAAATTCCTCCAGCGGCTTCTGATTCATCATTGAGAATGAACTCCCTTGGAATTGGTTCATCCTTCTTGCCTTGGATGGATCCATTGAATAAATCATTTAGCTTGGCCAGTTCTGTTCCTGCGCCTTCATTGGTTTCAAGCTCATTCAGCATTGGTAGTGGTTCTAAACAATTTCACAGAGTGGTACATGAGCCTGAAAGCAGGGAAAATGATCAAACAGCTTATGTTAATAATAAATTTCAAGAGATGGGATTATCTGGTGGAACAAAGGGAGCTTCTTTTACAATGGAAGATGCTTCTTCTCCAGCTGATCTAACGGGATTGCCATCTTTTTCTCGGGCAGTGTCTGTTCCAGATTCAGGTTGGAGACCTCGTGGGGTGTTGGTAGCACACTTGCAGGAGCACCATTCTGCTGTCAATGATCTTGCAACTTCAAATGATCATAGCCTTTTTGTGAGTGCATCTGATGATTCAACAGTCAAGGTGTGGGATTCAAGAAAGTTGGAGAAGGATATTTCGTTTAGATCAAGGCTGACTTATCATCTGGAAGGAAGCCGAGCACTTTGTACTGTTATGCTCCGTAACTCTCCTCAAGTTGTTGTTGGAGCATGCAATGGTATGATTCATGTATTTTCTGTTGATCACATATCCAGGGGCCTTGGCAATGTCATGGAGAAGTATTCAGGTATTGCTGATATGAAAAAGAAGGATATCAAGGAAGGTGCAATTCTTAGTCTTTTGAACTACACTGCTGATAACATTGGCAGTCAGCATATCATGTACAGTACTCAGAATTGTGGAATCCATCTCTGGGATATTAGAGCAAATGCAAATGCCTGGACATTAAAAGCTCTTCCAGAGGAGGGGTATGTGTCCTCTATTGTGACAGGTCCATGTGGCAATTGGTTTGTCTCAGGATCTTCTAGGGGTGTGCTTACACTTTGGGATCTAAGGTTCCTTATTCCTGTGAACTCATGGCAGTACTCTCCTGTATGCCCCATAGAGAAAATGTGCCTTTTTGTTCCTCCCCCAAATGTTGCTGTGTCTAGTACCACTCGACCTCTAGTGTATGTTGCTGCTGGCTGCAATGAAGTCTCTTTGTGGAATGCTGAGAATGGTAGCTGTCACCAGGTATATATCAGTTTGCTATATGTATGTATATAATGTTGCATGAGTAATAAATTGACCTGCAAATTTAACATAAACAGATATTGTAATGAAAATATTAATATATATGCATGTTCTGTTTTTAAAGGAGGAAAAAGTTGGTTTGGATGATTAAATTTCAATGCTTAAATCAAAGGTGAAAATGGTTTCTTTGTTTATGCTATTTCTTAGACTGGATTTGTTTCTGTTCACATGGTTAAGACGTAACTCCTTGTTTTTTCAGCAAATCAACAATTAGATAAATTGTAGCAATTTATTCCCTTGGTGCCAACACATCATCTATATCTTGATGTCAAACTAGTTTACTGTGGGAGTACCTTAACCAAATATACAGAAGTGCTTATGGATGAAAAGGAAGATTGGATAAACTTTAGTGAAAAGTGTATTTTCATCTCCTTATTACAATCAGAAGTTCCAGCTTAGGAATAACATCATAGAATTAGATTTGTTTCATTTAGAGTTGGAAGGATATTTTGTTTATATTTTATAATATAATTGAATTGAATGTTATTTGGCTGAAAGAAAACATTTTTCTATTATCTATCTTGTTAATTTTTTAATTTCTTTTTTCTATTTATTTAAGCAGTTGGCTTTACATAGCATGAATTGATTTTTTTTTTCCTTCTTTTCCAGGTATTGAGGCTGCCTCACTATGACAATGATGCTGAAACATCTGATATTCCGTGGGCCTTGGCAAGACCTTACAGTAAGGGAAATTCTAAACCAGATATCAGGCGGAGTGTAAACCCAAAGTATGGAGTAGATGAGCTGAAGGATCCCCCTCCTCGTCTTCCTGGTATTCGTTCGATGCTCCCCCTACCTGGGGGTGATTTATTGACTGGAGGTACCGACTTGAAGATACGTCGATGGGACCATTGCAGGTTGTGGCTTAGATTCCTCTTTTTACTTACCTAATGTTTATCCTATAGCAGCTAAATAACTCTGGTTATTCATTGTTGTAGCCCGGATCGAAGTTACAGTATTTGTGGGCCAAATTTAAATGGAGTTGGAAGTGATGATTCATATGAAACTAGATCAACTTTTGGAGTGCAAATTGTGCAGGTATTTCAAAATTTTCTAGATTCTTTACTAGTATCTGTTTTTTGAACTTTAAGCTTCAATTCTTTGCTGATGAAATTTTTTCTAGATTCTTTTCCATTGTCTATTTGCATTTGCACAATTTTACCTTCGAGGTGATAATATTTTTCTTTCTAAAATATTAGGATAAAGCGGTCTATATATGCGTAAACATCATGAAAAAACCTGGTAGTTTTTGGTTGAGAGTATCACTGAAAACGAGTCCAATTATCTAGAAATGTCAATTGTGGTTGGGAGGAGTTGGAAACACTTTTTGTTTGTTTTGGTTGAACATTCCTTCTAAGTTAACAGTTGCTTGTAATTATCTAATCTCTAAATATTTATATTATACCTAATTGCAACAATGAAATAATATTAACGTGCAACTTCCTGGAAATTTACTTGGATAAATTTCTCTGTTGCCCCTGAACTTATGCCAGTACCACAGTTATGTGAACTTTATTTGTAATTTAAAATCCTTAAACTTAGGATCTGTGTAACAGATAAGCCCGAATTGCCAGTTCTAGTTGGTGGTTAAAATGTTATGGAAGCTAAGCTGGGTGTTCTCTCTCCTCATGATGAGGGTCCCACTTCTTACCGACTATCGGTTACCTTTAAAAAGGACCCTACTTTTACACCAATCCTCATTACCCTCTCCACTCTCCTGATTTTTGCAATTTCCTTGATAGCTAAGACTGGAAATACCCTTTTTGTCAAATCCTCTCTTTTGTACAAATTCCCTGAGCTGCAGACAACAACTTTCTCCACAACCTTCTTGTACTCCATGGCTATCATTCAAGATTATGATTTTTCTTTTCTGTTTTGCTTTTCTCTTTCGTGAAACTCTTGAAAAAGAAGATAATCATAATAAGTAAGTTCTTGCTAGAAAAAATTAATAAAGTAAAAAAATTAAGCATCTTCTGGTGGAGGAAGGTTGAATCGAGTTCTGTTACCGACTTGCAATCAGCGAGAAAGAATGAGCCAGAGTCACTCTGTTAATTGATGTATATGTGGGTTTCCTGTGGTTTCTTCGTATTGGATTAACTATGTTAGCATAAGGTTGTAAATGGTTAGTAAAGCTTGAGAATTGTGAATGTCAAGGAAGCAGTTTGCTGTTGGCTGATTTCAGTATGATTGTGACAAACACAAAAGAGGAAGGTGAAGGCGAAGGAGGAGGCTAGCAGGTTTGTAGGGCCAAGATATGATGGATAAAAGCTATAAGGCTGTCAAATGCTTGAGGAATTGACAGTCTGTGATCATTTAGAATAGATGGGAGATGGTTTGCTGCACTGACATTTTGTGAGAATTTGAAGACTTTGAGGCTGCAGTTATGCTAGTGATTCAAGTCTAGGTCCAGACAAGCATTTGGGTTTTGTATGAAAAAAACTATACATATTTGTATCTTGCAGCCACTGGCCACGGCTTATAGGTTCTCTAATTCAACATTGTAAACGGAGGTTACTGCTATTAGTTAATTACTCCGATTTGACTCATCATGTGAGAGTAAGCTGGGATCGATTCAAAACTGCTAGGTTCTGATTCAAAATGCGTCCCTGATTTGGAGCCATCGCCTAAGATTGACTTGTCTTTGGTGTCTGCCTCATCATATTCTGCTGATCCATCATCTGTCATTGATCAAACCTTTTCTTGGTATGAGGGGGAATATAAACTCTGGTAAACTTTTCTGGGTTTAAAAACTGAAAATTTAGGGCAAAAAAAAAAAAAAAAAGAAATCTAAAACATAAAAATTTTGAAAAAGAAACTTGAAAAGTACACTTGTAAATCTTTGATGTTGACCTTAAAATTGTGATTTGATTTCAAAAATTTTCTTTTTTGTTGAAGAGTTTCAGAAAATTTTTTTTCCACTGTTTGTTCGTGTGGTATATCTGTGTAGTGGAGGGAATGGGGAAAAGGAGGTGGGAGGAGAGTGGATATGTGAGGAAGGAGGAGAGTGGTTGAATATACAACCATGTGATCTTAACTGGAAACAAGCATTTGGGACTTTTCTGTTGCATATACCCCAAGTCTATGCTTTATTCTATTGCAAAACAAAGTCCGAGAATTCAGAATGTGCTAGTGACATAAGTTTTGAAGCCACAAGAGAAACTTATCCAAAATTTTCATTGTCGTTTGTTCATTTGGATTATCAATGTTTATCAATCAATTCAAATCTTAATCCAAACTGCTGCTTATTGTCTTCAGCTTTTTCATAGCTGATGCATAATTTGGTTAATTTGTTGTGTGATAATGTTCCTATGTAATACTAATATTAACAGGAGACAAAAAGACGACATATACCAACCAAGCTGACAGCAAAAGCGGTTATTGCTGCCGCTGCTACCGATTCTGCTGGCTGCCATCGAGATTCCATTCTCTCATTGGCTTCTGTCAAATTGAACCAGAGACTCCTAATTTCAAGCAGTAGAGGTGGGGCGATCAAGGTTTGGAAGTAAATAACCCAAGAATATGCTGTACATATGCTGCCATTTTCTAGTCATAGTGTATATAGGTTATTAAGACTCGTAAGTGATTTGTTTATTTATTTATTTTTGATACATAAATTCTAGACTTAACCACTCACCAATACTATGTAACACCCCTCGCTTCTGAAAAGGGCCCAATTGGGATTTGTACAGTGATAAGTTCTATACTTCAGCAATTTATTCAGTCAAAAGAAAAGGCTTTGATATCGTAGTGTTTCTAAGCTTGTTTCTCTCTTTGAATAATATATTTTAGCTTCTACATGCAACTCCAGGTTATGCTGCCTCATTTTCTGTTAACCTGTCCTCACTTTTGAGGTATTACTGGCTGCTGGAGCCATTTCGGAAGGGTGTTAGTATGCAGGAAATCCTTATAGTCTGGTCTCTGGGTGTATTTTTGGATAGTAAAATGTAAAAGACTACCTCTCTCTCTCTCTCTCTCTCTCTCGAAACGAAGGTATGCTCTAATCCATCTCTTAGTAGCACATTCATACTTTTGTGTTACCTTTATAAATTTGAAATTTATATATTTTGGGGGCAAGTAGTGCTGTTGATTATGCTCTTAGTTGAATTACCACTCACAGGGCCTTGTGTTGGTCTTTGGCTTGTTTAGGCAACCATTTATTTCACAAACCTTATGTGGAGAGAATATTTTTGTTTCCCATCCCATAAAAAGTCCTCCTGTTTGGCCCTATCCCTCTAGGGGTAATTTAGTGACAGGTTCTTCAGGAACTGGACAATCTCTATCTAATCAAACACTTAGTGACATGCTTTTTTCTTCCTTCTGTTATAGTATTCCGAAGGAGTTCTCTGGTGATAGGCCTGAAGGTTTTGCTATTGACGATGATATAATTTGCAATATGTTCTCCACTAATGAGATAAGATATTTTCAGAACCATAGTTGATAGGGAGTTATGGGATTGGATCCAATTTAAGACCACATTAGAGCATTTTGAGTGGGTTAAATTTGACATTTTAATAACATGAAGGGAACTGTGGCTAGACTGCCTTTCAAGCTGAATCTCTCTCAGTTTTTATTTTTGGCATTATATGTTCATGTTAGCTCACTAGTGAGACATGTCTAACAGCTCTAGAGACTCTCCAAACTTCATGTTGCACATGATCCCATGATTCTGTGTTGTTGAGACTCTTTGCCCTTTCCATCATCTATACCTGGGAAGCACTTTGATCCATAGTAATTGTGCTTTGAGGGTGCATATACCTGCAAAACATAGAAATATTAGCGGGATAGTCATAATTGATCTACACTTCGGTGGGGTGACTTTGCTGTACACATGTTGATTCGTTTCTTTTATATATTGGGTGTATCTACAAAGCTTGTTTTTCTGATGAACTTGGAAAATAGCTAAAACTGGGAGTTCAGGAATCGATTGGGAAAATATGTACCAAATGCTTATACCATGGCCTTCCAAAGAGCCCATATTGGTCAGTAAATGCACGTTCAACCATCATCAGTCTGTCATTAAGTTCTCTCACTCTTAGATTGTCTTTCCTCGATTCCCAGCCTCTGCTGTTTTCTATTGCCTGCAGAATTATACTTCTAAGAATGAGTTCTCTAGAAACATTGTTTGTGCAAATCCTGAGACTCAGTCCATTTCTATACCTCTCTCTCATTATGTATTCTGGTGGCTACTTTTGTTAGCTCCTCAATGGACTTGAACAGTGGATCCAAGTTTATGCCTTTATCTGAGATCTCATTTTCCAAGTTCTTTGTATTTTTCTGTAGCACGATAATTTGATTCCTTGCAATTAATTTTATCATTACATAGTGTCTGTAAACTGTCAGCAATGGATGTTTACCATTTCGATATAGGCATACGTGAAGGTCATATGCATAGGATAGATAACTGAAAGGCAAAAACTCTGCATCTGCTAACTAAAAAGCAACCAAACCACAAATACTGGCCACTGTTCTTTCTTGGATAGAGAGAAATATGCTAAAAAGTTAGAAGGTTAATCCAGTCCTAATTGTTGAATCAAGATTTAAGCTTTTTCTTTACGATTTATTACAGTTTGAGCTTGATGACGAACCTGCAATATGTCTTTGGAACATGGGGTCTCCAAAATTTTTCATCCAGATGAAGTCATCATACATTGAGTGGTATACTGGGTACCCAGTGGTGGGTCATTATCATCAGTCAAGCATGAGATCTCGCCGTCATATACATGCTATTCATTCCCTTTCACATTCTTAGTCAAGGCCATACTTGTTCATACGATTGGGGATCAAAAAGTATAAAAGCTAATTTGACAATTGCAGTAGAATTTTTAGTGCCTAGCTACAATAATAAGCATCAATATGTTTTGTAGTCTGTTAGCCATTGGTTAAAAAAGAGAAAAGGAAAATCTTATTACTTAGAAGATTCTTTGGCTTCTCATAATGTATATTTAATTCCAGAAGGTGCCAAAGGAGGTCATATGTGTTCTATACACCTACATTGGCATACATGCTAAGATACATTCAAGTTTCTCAGACATGCAACTTTTTAGCGTACACTGAGGTTTTTCTGTCTAAGTTGGGCGGCATTCAGTTTCATTTGATTTTATTTAAAGCATTAAATATACAGTGGTTTCAAGTATATCTTGGTGTTGTTCACTTAGCAAGTTATCAGTGTTATAGAAATATTACTGCATTCAGCTTGACAGCTTCTCAAGTGATTGTCATGGGCTGCTCAGCATTGTTGTGCAGAGCTGAATTAAATATTGTCTGTAGCTATTTGGTTTCATGTTTTTGAGGCTGGAATTCTTTTTGTTTTAATTTGTGAATGCACATGTTTGTATACATAGGCAATACAAACTGGGACAATCTATTTTTCCCTTTGTAGTGTTAGTTTTTTCCCTTTGACATTTGGTGTTTGCAATTACTGTTACTTGTCCATTGAAGTTTTTGCTACTTATTGGTAGTCTTTGGTTCCAACAATGTTTGGATTGGGATTTCTGACATGCTTGCACAAAGATGTCGTAGGGCTGTTTCTGAGTGGATATATCTTTTTCATTGAATGCTTTTATTCTTGGATTTGTTAATTAATTTTCAACTTTCTTGCTTGTTTGGCGTGTATTCATATGAATTATTTGGACGTTTCTAATGTGCTGCACCCTTTTGTTAAATGGCAGAATCAGATCATTGAAAACTACCTACCTGGTGAATCCCTGTTTTATTCTGTTTGTGCTTGTTTATATTTATCTATTTTTTTTCTCAAATGTTACATGTGGTTTATATGTTTATGCTTGTGCATCTGGTCTGTGATATACACTTTTGAACTGAAAGAATTCAATAAAAGTAGAGGGTGCAATATGTTTGTTACATCCTCCATAAAAAAAATCAGCTGAAGCGATACCGATATGTTGGACAAAAGCTGCATAGTCTGATCCTGTGCCACCCAGTCTCCCAATCTTCATACGCAAAGTATAGTTAATGAGCTCTAGTTAATTTGCATAACAAGCTTGTAAGGTTTTGCACAAAAAGTGTTGTTCTATTGGCAATTTGTTGTACAGCAATATGGTTTGTTTTACTGGTGACTAAACTCTGTTCTTAAATAGTTCGTTGGGATCATATTCTTAAGAGGTTAATTGAGTTGGATTATGCTTACCTCTGGAGAGTTGCTGGAACCAACCCATGATTCATAGATGGTCTGTAATGAGTTATCTGGATCTTGAACCTTCAAAAGTCAATTATGGATCTAATTGTGATGAATTACAGAGCAGTAATGACTTTGGTAAAATTGCAGTCAAGAATGTTATCATGTTTATATGATAGGTTTGCTTTTATTGAAGTGGCTTTATACTAATCAATCTTGTAATGATTGAATATCTCTGCACATATTTATATACCTGATGAGTAGCCTGTTTGAGTAGTTCATCAAGTTGAGGTGTTGCAGAAGCACGAAATCCAGGTCCAGTTACTGCACAGTCAACATTCAAGTAGGCTACAGCTCTTGATGCAATCAATTCTCTATTCTCTTCTACCCATTCTGTTGATCCTATCTGCCAACGAAACTTGGTTTATGTTTTGCTTTCAGACACCACACGCATATGTATTAACAGAAATAGAACTAGAGGAGAGAAATAGAGACCAGGCCATACTCCTCTGCATGCCGGTTGCACAACATAATTGTTCTTCGAGGTTTCCATTCTCTCTTTTGCAGCTTTCAAATCTTTGAGCGACCTAAATTCATGTCAAAATTTTATCAAGAGTTGATTCTCTCAATATTCAGGGAAGGTATATGATAAAAGTCTGTTTGAGCATCTACTAACTCTAGTGGAGATGCAGTGCCCCTGTTTGGATCTACCGCTCCAAATGTCCATGCGTCCCGATTATTACCCAGAATAACAAATCTAGAAATGGTTGCAATGGAATGGTGAAATCATTAATATAGTGCTATATTATTTGTTGATTGCTAACATCTTCTCTTATTATTTGTCACTTTGCTTAGATGCAAATATAGTTTGCAGATTATGGATTACAATAGTTTAAAATTCTCACCGATCTGGTTCTTCTGCTCCTTCTATTATTGCAATAACATTCTGAATTTTTGCTATTGTCTGCTTCCCCTAAAATCCCAAAAAAGCCAAGCCATATGGCTCGTTGATTTTAACTAAAGCAGTCGTATTCGCCAGGGTTTTTAAGGGTGATGAATGATGTTTACTCTTAACTGAAGCTAATTGAAGTACTTACTGTATAAGTGAGGTTTAGAACCCCTGGCCCTGGTTCGACCCTGTAAGTTGGACCATCGATGCTTCCTTGCCAGTCCTCACTTGCCACTTCTCCCCCGATTGATCTCATGATTGTTTCTCCATCAGCTGCGGATATTGGCAGTGATGGTATTAAAGGAACATATCCTGATTTTCTACTTCATCATTAGATTGTCTTTCACATCCTTCAACGCTCGGCCATCCATTCGCAGTAGGATCACCAGCTCCATGTTTAAGTGTGCCTACTTGTACTCCGGCTGGAGGCATCCAGTTAGCAGATGGAAACCATCCTTCTCCACTGTCTCCGCCCCCATAGTCTTTTTTATCAGTATAAATAACAGCCCCTATGGCACCTGCCTCAAATGCATTACGCACAATGTCCCCTCTATAAATCTTTCCATATCTAGCCAATACAATAGTGCCCGATATGTTCACCCCCATTTCTTTTAAGGTTTCATAGTCCTCTACTCGTCCATAGTTCACATAAGCGACTGGTCCGGTTACAGTACCTGAGTTTGCATGTAGAACCTTACTTGCTGCATCTGCATATGGATCCCCATCATAAATCTCTTGACTAAGATCAAACATGATTGGTTCATCATCAGGTAGCTTTGATAGAGTTAGCGAACGTGAAAGAGGACAAGTGAGGGAGACATCATAGGAAACGAGGTGAGATTTAATATTGTAGGAAGCAAGAGTGGGCAGAACATAGGCTGCATCCTCGGCGTTGGCTTCAGTGCAGGCAACATTCAGCCAACGTGTGAGCATGTAGAGGTGGTGAGATATTGAGGCATTGTCTGATAGGGAATCGAATGTGTAGAGAGTGATAGTAAGAGTTTGGAGTACGAAAGAATAAAGAGATAGATGTTGCTGGGACTAGAAAGGTAGCAGTTGCTGTTCTGATTACAGACACGAAGCGTAGGTTTTGTGTATTAATTTTTGAAGAAACTCTTCGGACTTTGGATGACTTACCAATAAAAACAATACATGGGGCGTGAATTTTATTAGGGAAGTTTGTATTCTGTTTTTAAATGACATCCCAGCCTAATTATTGTTATATTTATTACTGCGAGGGCGTCATTGCCATTAGAAGGATGTTATATATAATAATTTATTGGACCATTTCCTTTTTATTCAGGTGGACTTGATTGATGGCTGTGATGATGAATTGGACACTATATTATTTTATTCTATAGGAAATTAATGAAAGATATATTATCATTATTGAATGATATCTATGTATTAAGTATCATTATTCCGTTTCCACTTTTCTTGCCACCATGTTAATGGTGTCTTTCAGAAGTGTAAGCATTTGTATTTAGCTAAGAAGACAAGATAATGCTGCGCCAATTAGCTTTTGATGACAGATCAGCTTTTGAACTATAGAACAAAACTTTGGAGGTTATTCTATCCATTTCAATATCATTTTGGTCAATACGTTTATTTTTTAAATTCATATCGTTAAGTGTATCAATTTCAAATTTCATTCCAATTAGATGATCAGCAGGTGTCTATATATCTCTTGCTAATAAAAATATATGGTTGTAAAGTATATTAAGATTCAGGTTTCGGACAAATATTAGAAATTTCAGTGAAAGACTGAGTTTTTGGAGTGAAAGCTTTTTTCAAACAACAAGGAGCTAGATCAACTATTCAATCAAATAATATTAAGCATATTTTTCATCTCTTCTCGAGAAAGAAGTGAGCTCGGAAAGATCATACGTTAAAGAAGTGAGCTCGGAAAGATCATATGTTTTTATGAAATCATAAGCCATGGTTTGAATCCGCAGTCAATCTTATTTCCGATAGGAGCAGTTGAGATTCAACTATAAAAAGACAAGTAATCTTATACAATATTTGATCTCTTAGTTTCTGCCTCTATTCTATTTTTGACATGCGGTATTGGAGACATCTTAATCTTAATTTGAATCGCTAATTTTATTAAATAACCAAAAATAAAGTCTTGAATACTAGAAGAAAAGCTATCTCTTCTTTTGTATTGTTTTTTTCTTTTGAATCTGCAGCGATTATCTTACTCTTACTATTGTCAGATTTAACTGTTTTTAGATTTAACCATCATAGAATGGATCAAACGCTTAAATGATTGAAGGCTTTAAGTTGGTGGGTTTCTTCTTTCTATTTTTCTATATTGCTATTTCATTGATCAACCTGAGATTTATTCTTTACCCTCTTACTCTCTGTTGGATGGATGATTTTGGGGAAGATTAGTAGACTCAAGTAATGCTGTTGTAGTGGTTCTCGGATAACAAGCCAAAAGGTTCTGCGATGTTATGTTCTGCACTAGCAATATAAGTGGTTTTTCATACATAGTTGCTAGTAATTCTGAAGTAGGTTCTAGTTCAAGACTATAATAGAGCCTTTTAAGTGCTTTAAGGTCAACATTTTAATTGCTGATTTGAAAGGGGACTTAGGCTAAATCTTGAAAATACCCCTAGTATTTCTTTCTTCCAATGTTTGTAATTTGGCATAAAGTGCGCATAAAGTACAACGTGAGGTGATATAATCACGTATTGTATTCATGTTAGTTCACCATTGAGGACTAGGGAGGCATGTCTGACTGCTCTAGAGACCCTCCAGACTTCATGTTGTACATGTTGCCATGATTATGTGTCGTTGAGAATCTTCGCCTTTTCTGCTGCATCATGCATTCCTGGGAAGGACGTGGATCTATAGTCATTGTGCTTTGATGGTGCATATATCTGCAAAACACGGGAATACTTGTGAATTTTATCTCTCTTGGATAGTCGTGATTGTGCTGCAAATATCTTGAATTTTTCTTTTTTTAGATGTTTGGCATTGCTGCAAAACCTGTTTTCTGATGAACACAGAAAGTGTTGGAAATTCAGAAGCTGATTAAGGAAATGCATACCAAATGCTTATACCATGGCCTTCCAAAGAGTCCATCTCCGTCAGTAAATGCACGTTCTGCCATCATCAGTCTGTCATTGAGTTCCCTCACTCTTGAATGGTCTTTCCTAAACGATGATGCCCATCCTCTGCTTTTTTCTATTGCCTGCAGAATTATACTTCTGGCATTGAAGTCTTGCTATAAATTGTTTATGAAATTCTTGAGATTCTGGCTGTTGGTTATACCTCTCTCTCATTGCGTATTCTGGTGGCTGCCTTTGTTAGCTTCTCAATGGACTTCAACAGCGGATCAAGGTTTATGCCTTTACCAGAGATCTCATTTTCCAAATCTTCTGCACTTTTCTGTAACACATTACTTTGTTTATTGCATTGACTTTTAATTAGATAGAGTTTCGTAATGGCAGACTATGGATGTTTACCATTGCGACATAGACATACCTGGAGCTCATATGCATAGGATTGATAATTAAAAGGCAAAAACTCCTCATCTGCTAATTGAAGAGCAATCAAGCCCCAAACACTAGCTGCTGTTCTTTCGAAGACACGTTTAAGAATGAAGAGAAATTTGTGAAAAACTTGAAAGTTGCTTAGGATAGATTTTGATACTTCTAATTGTTAAAGAGTTTGATGACAAACCTGCAATGTGCCTTTGAAACATGGGGTCTCCAAACTTTTTCATCCATACAAAGTGGTCGTACATTGAGTGGTATACTGGATAATCTGTGGTTTTGTCAAGCATAAGATTTCAAGCCATATCTGTGGTTTTGTATATTCTCGTTAATTTTCATGTTCTCTTGCTTTGCTTAGCAGGTATTGATATGAATTCGTTGGATGTTAGTGATGTGCTGGACCTCTCTTGTTAAGTGAAAGGATTTGATTGTTTAAAACTGCCTAAAATATTTTTCTTGCGAAAACCCTTGTTTTGGTGCTTATTGATATGATTTATTCTTTCGCGAATGCTATGTGTAGTTTATGTGTGTATGTAGGTATTTGCGTCTATTTATGACATACATATGAATTAAGCACAAGGTAGAGTACGCAATATGTTTGTTGATTACCTCCTCCATAAAAGAAATCAGCTGAAGCAACACCTATATGTTGGACAAATGCTGCATAATCTGACCCTTCACCACCCAATCTCCCAATCTTCATGTATCAAGTACAATTAATGAGGTTCAAGCTGTTGATTTTGCGTAACAAGCTTATAAAGTTCACATGGTGGGTGTCTAGTTCTATCTGTAATAATTTGTTTTACAGCAATATGGTTTGTTTTACTGGCGACTAGAAACCTGCAATTAAATGGCTCATTGTGATCTATTATCAAGAGGTGAAACAACGTTAGATTATATCCTTACCCCTGGAGAGCTACTTGAGCCTACCCACGATTCATAGATGGTCTGTGATGAGTTATCCGGATCTTGAACCTTCAAAATTCAATCATGAATCTGATTGTTATACAATGTAGTGGTTGCTTTCTATAGTATGTATGCTATTGGCTTTATATTAATGGGAAAAGTGAGCTGAGAATCATTTTTTTATCGGTTATGAGCGGCTTATTTGGATACCTGTTGAGTAGCCTGTTTGAGTAGTTCATCAAGCTGAGGAGTTGCGGAAGCATGAAATCCAGGTCCAGATACTGCACAGTCAGCATTCAAATAGGCTACAGCTCTTGATGCAAGTAATTCTTTGTTTTCTTCTACCCATTCAGTTGATCCTGTCTGCGAATAAAACATAGCTTAGGTTTCCTTTTGTACACAAACACACAGATGCACGCACGCAGAGAGTTAGGGAGAGACCAGGCCATACTCCTCCGCGTCCCAATTGCACAAGACGATTGTTCGTCGAGGTTTCCACCCTTTTTCCTGCAGCTTTGCCAATCTTTGAGCTACCTGCAGTGCAGGCAGAAATTAGATAAAAAATTGAATCTTCCTGTATTCAAGGGAGGTACTTGACACCGTCTATTGGAGCAACTACCTCTAGTAGTGATGCAGTGCCACTGTTTGGATCAACTGCTCCAAATGTCCATGCGTCCCGATGATGACCCAGAATAACAAATCTAGAAATGGTTGTGATAGGCTATTTATTTAACCAATAGTCTAGTTGATTTTATCAAATACACATTTAGCTTACAGGGTATTGACAACAGCAATTCAAAATTCTTACCGATCAGGTTCTTCTGCGCCTTCTATCAGAGCGATAACATTCTGAATTGCTTCTATTTTCTGCTTCCCCTGCAATCCCAAAAGAAAGCCAAGTCATTTTGGAGTGTTGATTTTCAAAAGGCAGGCTTGTTCTCCAGGTTTTAGCATATATTCCTAACTGAAGTACTTACAGTATAACTGAGGTTTAGAACCCCAGGACCTGGTCCGACCCTATAATTCAGACCCTTGATGCTTCCTTGCCAATCCTCATTAGCCACCTGACCACCGATCGACCTCATAATTGTTTCACCATCTGCTGCAGATACTGGCAATGATGGTATAAGTGGAACATACCCAGTTTGTTCTACTTCGTCTTCAGATATTCTTTCACATCCTTCGACGCTCGCCCATCTAGGCGTATTAGGATCACCAGTTCCATCGTAAACCGATCCTACTTGTACTCCGCTAGGCGGCATCCACTTAGCATCTGGAAACCACCCTTCTCCACTGTCTCCACCACCTTAGTCTTTTCTATCAGTGTAAATAACTGCCCCCACAGCCCCTGCCTCAAACGCATTATGTTCAATGTCACCTCTATAAATCTTGCCATACCTGGCCAATACAACAGTCCCCGATACATTCACCCCCATTTCTTTCAATGTTACATAGTCCTCTAATCTTCCATAGTTCACATAAGCCACCGGTCCGGTTACAGTACCTGACTTTGCATAAGCATGAAAGGTAGGCAGAACTTCATCTGCTACATCTGCATATGGATCCCCATCATCAATCTCCTGACGAAGATCAAACAAGATCTTTTCATCAGGAGATGGCCTTGTTAGAGTTAGAAAACGTGAGACAGGATAAGTGAGGGAGACATCATAGGAAACTATATGAGATTTAATGTTGTAGGAAGCTAAAGTGGAGAGAACATAGGCTGCAGCCTCGGCGTTGGCTTCGGTGCCAGCCACATGAGGCCGACGGGTGAGCATGTAGAGGTTGTGTGATATTGAGGCATTGTCGGAGAAGGAATTAGATATGTAGAGAGAATGATAGTAAGATTTTGGAGGATTTGAAAAGAACAATGAGAAAGATGTTGCTATTAGAAAAATAGCAGTTGCTTTGATCATAGTTATGGAACTTAGTTTTAGTGCATTAATTTCTAAGCAAACTCTTTAGATTTTGAATTCATGGACATGAAATTTCGGTTCTGAAAGTGCTTATGCAGAGAAAATTATGGAATGAGGGATGGAGATTATTTTTTCGTACTAAAGCTTAAAAAATAGAAAAAAGAAAAGTCTATCGATTTGTTAATGATTAATGAGTTTTATTTATATAAATTTATCGAGTTAATCATTTATCTGCCTAATTATTATCGGTGTTATTAGCAGTAGCAGTAGTATAGGTGTTGTTTATGTTGTCCTGTCATTTTTTGTTTCTTCTTAATTTAATTATTTAAGATTTGGACCGTTTCCGACCTTTAATTCTTTATCCAAGTGGGAGTGCTTGGTAGCAGTGATGAAGAACTGGACAATTTTAGTTTGTTTTTATTTTATTTCTTACGAAATAATGGAAAATGTGTAATTAATATTATCATGACGGGGATGATGATTTGTGTATTAAGTGTAATTATTTCGTTTTCCTTTCAACGGTGTTTGATTGAGAATCTTACTCTGTCACTATACTCATTTCAATCCACCAAGTATAAAGTTAAAGACAGCGGTGCACTGATTGGACTATGATGATATATATATATATATATTTCAGTACCTTTTTAATGGAAATAGATGATGATAAATTATAAAAATATTATTTATTGATCCAGGCGGTCCATAAATTCGCTGATATAAAATGTATATTAGTTTTGGTGCTTTTTCTTTCTATTTATTTTTTTCTTTTATTTTTAGTGAATATTAGATGGATTATTGAATAATAATTTGTGTCATTGATTGTCAAATAAATGGTGATTGTGAGGGATTATATCCTATTACGACTCATAAAATAAAAGGTTTATAATTTGATGGCAATGGCATCTTGTCCTGTGAAGAATATCTAAAATATATATATTTAGAGATTAGGGTAAAAAGGTTTTCGAAATTTTCATGTGTTTCTAATCATGTGATTATTTGTCCATAGAATCCAGTTTAGAAATTCCAAGCTTGTCCGAAGAAAAAACAAAAGTTTAGAAATTCCAAACCAATAAAGTATTTGATAATTTATTTTATTAATTAGGTACAATATTTCTGTTTAATATTAATAATATTATTTGATCTTTGTCCGTGAATAAATTTATAAATTCAATAGCCGGTAGACAAAGTTAAAAAAAATATATATATTGTGGTTATTTTTCTTGTATGACAACCAATCCTCGATTTAGTATATGATATTTTGAACTCAGATTAGACAAAATAAGTAAATAAATAATCATCATTCGATTCATACTACAAATTTATTTTGTAAAAACCAGCCGTGTAAGTAATAATAGCATATTTTATAAGCAATATTTATTTGTTAAATGGGGAAATTTAAAAGCGAGAGTCGTTTGATTGTCCGATCAGATTTGGAGTTTAAAAACGAACGAGTACTCCTTTAATAATGTGAAAAATCAATTCAGAGAGAAGAAGTAGTGAGAAAAAGTTTGTAGTTGGTGATAACGAAGTGGATTAAATGACGTTCTTGAATGTTGGGATAACTGGGCTTTTTATAGCTCTTAAATCTTGATTAAAGCCCAAGAGTAGAGAAATGATAATTGCGGCCTTATCAATTTATCTCCATAAGCGATTGTTTATAATCATTTAGCGACAGATTTAACTATAATGACAGATATTTCGAGCTCGCAATGCTTCGAAATCCTTAGTGACGGTAGGACTTGTCTATATAAATTTAAGGCGGCGAATTGGTCACTGTATCTTTGAGGGTGAGACCGTCGCTAGAAATTGGTAATAGAGATGCTTCGCTACATTGCTTGGCGATATCTGCGCATGTACTGTACATTATTATTTCACAACAGAAGAAAATGCAAAATTATTCTCATTCAAATAACTTGATAGTTCATATATATAGATTGAGAATGCCTATAAGTTTATAAAAATAAGGGTTATGGCAAAATTTTGTCCCTATACTTTTTAAAAGAGAGTAATTTTGCCCCTCAACTTTTTTTTAAGCCATTTGCATCCCTAAAGTCATTTTTTTGACAAGACTTTACACCTATAATAGACGAAAATCCAACGTGGCAAACGGCAGTCAATGAGAACACGACACCTCACCTGCCGCGTGTTTTCTCTCTCCTAGTCAGCATGTTTGTTTTTCAAGAAAATTTGTAAATTTTCCAAGAAAAATCCCATTTTTCTTTCTCTTCTTCTTGCTTTCGTTCTTCTTCTTCTTCTTCTTCTTCTTCTTCTTCTTCTTCAAAAATCACCAACTCCCAAACATTTAAATACAAAATTCCAGAAAGATTAACAATGGCAAACAAAAATTAATAGCAAATCCATAAATTTTACCCCTCAATTATTTGTTCTTGATTTTCAAAAATTAGAGTGAAAGAAGAACAAAATTGCAACTTCTGTCCAAAGCAAATCGGATAAGGTTATAATTATCCAAACACAATCTCCACCGTTCAAGTCGAAGAATAAGGAGTTCCAGCCATACTCATAAAAAATCAGCTCGATCTAACGATAAATAGCTGTCCGGTCCTCAAAAAAGACGAAACTGATCATTTACATTAAAAAAAAAACTCAGAAAACAGTCCATTTTTTGCAGCAAAAATCAAACTTATAGACCTTAAAAACTAATCTACACCTTTCTAATTTAAGAACAAGGAATTTTAACCATACTCACCAAAAATCAGCCCAATCTAACGGCAAATACCTACCCAATAGTGAAAAAGGATGGAAGAGGAAGAGAGGAGGAAGGAGGAAGAAGAAGAGAGAGGAGAGGAGAGGTTTTTTTTTTCAATTTTGTCATGTCATCAAAGTGGCTACCACATGTGTGTCCATGTGTTGCGTTCTCATTGGTCACCGTTTGTGTCGTTTATCACATTGGATTTTCATCCATTGTATGGGTAAAATCGCATTAAAAAAATAATTTTAGGGACATAGATGGCTCAAAAAATAGTTGAGAGACAAAATTACTCTCTTTTAAAAAGTATAGGGGCAAAATTTCACCTTATCCCTAAAAATAATATGCCAAGCATGCACATTAAATTATAAATAGAAAAATTGTGCTGTACAAATACGTCTTTAATTTTGTTTTCATCCAATTTTAAATTCTCAATTTTCTCTGAAGTCTTAAACTTAAATTCTAAGAGAGTATCTATAATATTTAAAAATTAATATTTTATCATTTTCATGAACTTATTCAACATGAATCTAAATTAATTGAAAAAATCTCAATAGATTTATGGAATAATGTCTATCTATTATTTCAAATCATGTGGGTCGGGGTCCTTGGGGACCATTTGAACCAAACAAAATAGGTTAGTAATTGTAAATGTCTTTCTACTGAACTTTTAACCTACACCTAATCGGTATCAAATGGGGTAATAGAAAATGACATTATTAAGCCATCACCCATACTCATTAAGCTTATTTTAGCCTAACCAGAGACTGTTTGGCAGCAGAGAAAATGAAGGAAAAAAAGTAGTAATTGAGGAAAAAGAAATTAATAGAGAAGGTGGAAATTTGAGATAGTAAAATTAATCACTTATGATTCATTTGAAACTTGAGTTTGCTTAAAATTTTAATATATATATATATATATATACACACACATTAATTTCCATTTTCTTTTAGCAATGTAATAATTTCACATTCTAAGGAAAATGGAAAAGTTTTCAGAAACCTAAAAAAGAAGAGGACCACTACATCGACATTAAGTAAAAGCGTAAGAGGAAAGTGTTACTTCTCAGGTAAACAATAAGTACAGAAAAGAATATGATATTTAGAAAAATAAATAGAATAAATAAAGGTATGAATATGATCATAGTCAGTCCGAACCCCAGAAAAAGGTCTCTCTCACATCACCAAAATTCTCCACACCACCGAACTGCTTATGTTATTTATTTTTTTCATAAGGCAGTTTTTTTTTTTTTTAAGCATTAAAATTACTGAGACAAGGTAATAAGAAGTGAAGTAAAACATTGATTTTTAACAATCTCATAGCAAAATTCTCATACTTAATAAACATATCTCATTATATTCTAGACATAAAGAAACCTACATTTTCTAAAAATATGTTTATTTAAGTCTCAAATTACAAAAGCATGGGTGATTATATATATCTACCTAAACTTGGTTGAAGGGTTATCATACGTATACTTAATTAATTAACTGAGCTAATAACGTTGTATATTTATATACTTGAAAAATTGGACAATCCAATTGAACCGACATTGAATTGAAGGACATAATTCAGAAAGTCAAAGGACCAACAGATGTAATTGACGGCCATGATTGGACACCCACGAGAAAGAATTAAAGTTGGTAGTGATACTGATACTCATAGAATAGAAACAAAAACCCTTGCGAATATATTCACCTTCACACACAAACAGAAGAGAACACTCACGGGCACTTAAATAAACAATAATAAACCCAAAACAGACTCCAACTAAAATGTTCTTTTTTCTTTGAGCAATAAGGTTATTTTCAAGAAACAGCCATTTATTTTTTTTAAAAGCTAAAATTCGAACTTGAAATCTTAGAAAGTCTTATTAGAAGTTTATTAAAATTCTCACAAATAACAAATGAGATGAAATAATTTTTGAATTTGAAATCTGGTTATAAAATATTTTTAATAGCAAAAAAGTTTTAAAGAAAAAATTTTCGCAAACAAAAAGTGGAACCTGTTGGGTCTTTGTGGCCTAGATTGTTTCTCTCTTACATGGATGTCGTCAGAAGAAGCACCCGTGACTCCTTTCTCTTTCTTTAATTTCTTTTCTTTCTTATTACAATACAACAACAACAGCCATCCCTTTCCACCTAAACCAAAAGTGCTTACTTTATATCAATCCTTAATCCTTATAAATATCCCTTTACCCAATTTTCTCCATGGCACCTCTCTACTTCGTCAATCACATTCTTTTTCAATAAACACAAGAAATGTCCAAATCCAACACCATTCTTTTCTTTATCTTCTTTCTTCTTGCTTTTCTTCTTCTAAATTCAGGCAATTCCTTAGGCCACACAAAGGGAATTAGGAGAGGGAAGAACAAGAACCTGAATGTGCCAACAATAAATGAAACAAGAGTCCAATTCTCAGAACAACAATTCATGAAGTGGGTAAAGTTTGTTGGAAAATTAAAGCATTCAGTTTTCAGGACTGCAAAGAACAAGCTTTTCCCTTCTTACACTCTCACTGTCGACAAAAATCCAGCTCATGGCGACTTCACTTCCATTCAAGATGCTATTGATTCTCTTCCTTTTATTAATCTTGTTAGAGTTGTTATCAAGGTCCATGCAGGAGTTTACAAGTGAGTCCTTTTTTTTCTTTTATGGGCATTTTGGTTATGTTTTCTTGAATCAAATCTTTATATATATTCTTGTCCTTGTGTTTTTTGATGGTCTATAATTTTGTCTATATTCACTTCTATTTTTTATTTTAACTTTGTAATGTCGAATGCGATTTGCTTTCCCAGTGTTTTTGTTTTATTTTGCGTCTTTTTCTTTGTACACAAACTGTTTCAGAAAATTGTCATTGACTATCAGTCATACTGTAGTTTTGGTCTGTCTCATTGCAGTTTTTCTCTTTGATTTGGATACTAATTTAAAAATAATGAAAATTTGCAGAGAGAAAGTTAACATAACGCCATTAAAATCCTTCATAACAATAGAAGGAGCAGGAGCAGATAAAACAATAGTTCAATGGGGAGATACAGCTCAAACACCAGGGCCAAAAGGCCAACCTATGGGCACCTACAATTCTGCAACTTTTGCTGTCAATTCTCCTTATTTCATTGCCAAGAACATCACATTCAAGGTACTTTTTTTTTCGAAATCCGCAATACTCATTTAGCAGCCAAAAAAATAGTTTAAGAACTTGAATTTGTTGGTGGCAGAATACAACACCAGTGCCAGCACCAGGAGCTGTAGGAAAGCAAGCAGTGGCATTTAGAATATCAGCAGATACAGCAGCATTCTTGGGGTGTAGATTTTTGGGTGCACAAGACACACTGTATGATCATTTGGGCAGACATTATTACAAGGATTGTTATATTGAAGGTTCTGTGGACTTCATCTTTGGTAATGGCTTGTCCTTATTTGAGGTCAGATTCCCACCTTCTTTTTCTATTTAGCCTAACAAAATTGAGCTAAAATTGAATTGTATGCGACATTTAGGCAGCTATAAATGGCTGGTAACAGCTATAATGGTGCAAGTATTAATTATGTAACGTTTGTAACTGTTGTTATCTATAATGGTGCAAAAATTAATTGTTTAATGTTATCTGTTAATATTTGTGTGAATTGAGTAGGGAGTTTAGGGATAGTAACCAGATTAAAAATTGAAAAATGCAGAGGTGTCACGTGCATGCAATAGCACAGTATACGGGAGCTCTAACAGCACAAGGGAGAAGTAGTATGCTGGAGGACACAGGGTTTTCTTTTGTGAACTGTAGGGTCACGGGATCAGGAGCTCTATACCTTGGAAGGGCATGGGGTCCCTTTTCTAGGGTCGTTTTTGCTTATACTTACATGGACAACATTATCATCCCCAAAGGCTGGTATAACTGGGGCGATCCTAACCGTGAAATGTAATTCTCTTTCTCCCTCTCTAATATTTTTACTTCTTTCTTTCTTTTTTTTTTCCATTATGCATAATAGTTTTGGTTTCAAACCGGCACTAGAATTCATAATTCTAGTGACCAAACCAGTACTACTAAACTAGAGTTGAGAACTTCATAGGTCACATACTTCTTAGACTTGATAAGTATTTTCCTAAACTAGGCACAGCAACATTTGAAAAATTAATTTTGCTCCACATAAATTGTTATTCTAGAAAATTAAGAAATAATTAATTAGTGTTTTTTTAATTTTATTATTATTATCAATGATATGAGATAGTAAAAAGTTAATGAAAAATTAATGATATGATACCACCGAAAAAGAAAATACTCCATATAAAAGGGTGTTACAATCAATTAAAGTATTTTTTTAACATAAAATTAAATTAAGATAATTCAATCGTTATTTTAACAGTTGTGCAAAATGATTTTTAGTTGGATTTTCTTAACGAATCGAATCTTCCCTCTGCATACCTACTGAATTCCTCAGCTGGAATTTGTCTCACTTCTTTACGTGAATATACAGCTTAGACAACTAATTAAACGCCTTGTTTAACATTAATCTAATGATTAGGTGCATTTTCAAAAAGTTACTAATGCATAGATACTGACATTTCTCGTGATTTCCTAATCTCGAAAGACAAGAAAATAAACATGAATGGCCCTTTGCTAAAAAAGCCAATTAATTAGGGGATGGAATTTGTCTCACTCCTAGTATTAATTAAAGCATGGACCATACACTCGTGATAGTGTCTAACAGTCTACTATTGGTCATAAATATGGAATTAAAATCCTTATAAGCATATGTTAATTATATTAAGATTTTAAATACACAGATAAAGAGAGTGAACAAATTACATTAATTAGGTATAATTACTTTTGAGTAGACATTAACATTTTTCTAAATTTTTCTATAGCAATCTCTTTTTTGCATTAATAAAAAAGTCCTTCAAATATTATTTTTTCTATATGATGAAAGCTTTTTCGGCGCCGAGTTCTTGCATAGTGGAAAATTGGGCGGTGGCATTGTCATCTCCATAACCTGCTCTTTGGTGGGTTTTAGGTGAGAGCAGCTTTTCCAATTAGGGGCTACCCACTTTGAACCCTAACTATGAAATATTAATCGATGCCATGGGCAGATTGGGAAGACGGGTGACTAAAATGGGCGGTTAGCACTTGGCAGGGTACATAAATATATGGAAGCCTATATATGTGTCTTTTTCCTATTTTACTACTGCAAAATCTACGTGTAATGCACATCAAAGATTGCATAGGAAAATACCCCTCTACCTAACATTTGACTTGTTTCATTGAATTTAGGCTACGTCACATGTAATAACCTAATCTTTGGCATTTTCAATTTGTCGATTGTAACCAATTTCATGGGCTTACCACTTATGTTAGTGTCGATTTTTGGGGTTGTCAGGACTGTGTTCTATGGGCAATACAAGTGCACAGGAGCAGGAGCTAACTTTGCTGGAAGAGTCTCATGGTCAAGAGAACTTACTGATGAGGAAGCTAAGCCTTTTATTACACTTAGCTTCATTGATGGTTCTGAATGGATTAAATTAAAAAAATGAATTTTATATTCAAATTAATATTTTTTTTGTCTTGTTAAAATGTTGATTACCATTTGTAAAAGCAATTTTAGTAATAATCTTCACACTTAATTAATTTGCATACAAAACGAATTAAATATCCTTGTTGATATTTTTACTTTCTGTTGAAAATAAATAAATAAATAAATAAAAAGTTTTTCACCAAATTCAAATGTATCTTAATTTAAGAACATATAAGGATAAAGAGTCCATGGGCCATAATGAACTATGTGCTTAGCGAGGGATAAAAAAGAGCTCACTGGCAAGCCCAACCAAAATTCATGTCAAAAGCTCCACAAAACATCATATGCTATGCTCTAATTTTTTTTCCTAATATATAATTACAATAGCGCTACATTAATCTATTTTCCAACCCTTAATCTTACATTTGCATAGCAAGATACAATTAAATTTAACTCATGAAATTTTCGAAAATCTTTTATCTAAATTTGATTCATGAATTTTTCAAAAACCAATCCAATAATAAAGTGTCATATGTGAACAGTAATTTCTATTTTACTATGTTTTAAATTAATTTATCTAATGTGACACTTTATTATTGATTTAATTTATGAATTTTTCATGGATCAGATTCAAATAAATATTTTCCAAAATTTTTTATGGTCATGCGTTTGCGTATATTTATGTTTGAAAATTGACCAAGTCAAATAAAACACCTCGTTTATTATTTAGCTGAGCAAAGGTTCCTTTCTCAACCACCTTTCCATCGGCGACAAAGGCAATGGAATCAACATTCTTGATGGTGGTTAGCCGGTGAGCCACCACAATGGTGCTTCTCCCTATCATTATCCGGTCAAGTGCCTCTTGAACAATTTGCTCCGATTGAACGTCAAGGGCACTTGTTGCCTCGTCTAGCAATAGTATGTTTGGGTTTCGAATTATAGCTCTCGCAATTGCTATTCTCTGTTTTTGTCCTCCTGAGAGTTGAACTCCTCTTTCTCCACATTCTGTTTCGTACCCATCTTTTAATGATCTAAAGCCATGTCAAAGTAGCACAAATGTTACCAATCAATTTCTTAAAAAAAAAAAAAAACCAGAAGTAAACAAAAATGAGGATATTTGTGATAGAAATTTTATATGTAAATATATGCGCACACTTAGATTTTCAAAATTACTTTTTCTGACTCATGTATAGAGGAGGCAAAAAAAAAATAAACTTTTTGGGTAAAATTTATAAATGTACCAAATAAACTAAACAAACTAAACGAGTTAAGCAAATAATTTATATAGATAATTTGTACTTTATATGTGAACCGATACAAATCTATTTAGATTACAATTCATTTACTGTTTGTAAAAATTTGTGCATACTATTTAATTAATTTATAATCCATCTATTTATAACTTCATTTGCATTCATTCAATCCAATTTATTGGCCACCTCTACACTTATATATTAATGAAGCTCGCAACTCGATTTAAATATCATTTGTAGAAATATGAGTCAATAAATAAATGTAAAGATATGAGTCAATAAATAAATAATTTAATCCTAACGTGTTTTGTTTGTAAATTTTTACTCGTTAAAATTAAGCTTATAAATTCACAATTTGTCATGACAAATTTAAGCTATTTCATCTTTAAATTATATTTAATTTTAACAAAATAAAAACTAGAAGTTCTAATTTGAACGAATAAAAGTTCAACTCACTAAAGAAAACGTGCATGCATTAGTCGGGTAAAAAAAATAAAGATAAATATTTTTTTCCCCTAAATAAAGCAAATAAAATTTACAATTAAAAATGTGGGATGAATGAATACTTACGAGATGAATTCATGAGCATTGGCAGCCCTGGCAGCCTCTACAACCTCGTTCTCTGAAGCGTCTAGCTTCCCAAACACAATATTGTCGCGGATGGTGCCGGAATACAACACCGGTTCTTGGCTGACCAGCGCCGTCTGCCTTCTATACCATTGCACATCAAGTTCCCTTATGTCTACTCCGTCTACTCTCACTGAACCACTTATCACATCGTAAAATCTTTGAATCAATCCGATCACTGTTGATTTTCCACACCCACTTTTCCCTACTAGACCCACGCTTGTTCCTGCCCTCACCTCCAAGCTAAATTGCCGTAATATTAAGCTCTCTGGCCTGCTTGGATATGCAAATTCCACTTTCTTCAACTCTATCTTTCCCGTTATTTTTTCTATCTTCCTTCCACTTCCTCCATCCCCGCCCTATAATAATTTAACAATCAACAACTTTAGTTTTCCATACTAATTCTAAATTGTATAAAAAACAAGATAATAAAAGTTGTAATAAAATCATAAGATTTTGATAATTAATATGATGTGATATATGATTTGTACGTTTTAATCAGAATCATTTATTTTTTTTACTTTTGTTTCAACAATGTATATCATATAACGTATTATTGTGTCACGCACAATGTCATCTTAATTTTTTTTAATCCAAAACAAGAAAAGAAAGAGTAAAGAAATTTCACTTACATGAGAGGAGTATGGAATTATAGATTGCCTGTCAAGAATCTGAAAAATAGATGCAACTGCAGTGGAACCTTTAGCTAAATCAGAAGTCATGCTTCCAGCTTCAGCTATAACCTTTCCAGTACTTACCAAAATAAAGAAAGTTTTAAACACATCACCAGCTGATATCTCTTTCTTTTCCACTAAAACTCCACCATACCAAAAATCCAGAGCCCATAACATGAATGTTAGACACTGAGCTGACCCCATTCCTATTCCTGCTAGCCATGATTTTTTTCTACCCATCTTCCTTGGTTCCTCCTGAGCTTCATCAAACAATTCAAGTACTTTCTTTACACTTCCAAATGAAGTAACAATTCTATGATTATACACTGCTTCCGCCACGATTTGAGTGCTTTGATTTTGTGCCTTAACAAAATTTGTTGTGATGCTAGAAAGCAATACTTTTCTTGTATAGAAGCATAGGATTGTAAGAGGCTGAACAGCCATCATCACAACCGCAAGTTTCCAAGCCACAATTAGCCCCAAAATCATGGCTGTTGTGACTGCAGAAGTTGTTTGAACCAGCAACGAAACTCTATCTGCTACAAGGGATTTAACCATGGTGGCTTCATTGCTTAGTCTTGAACATAAAGCCCCAGTTGTGTTTTGCTCCTCATCGAACCAAGCTGTCTCGAAAGTCAACATCTTTTCGAGCATTCGCAATCTGATTCTCTTAGTTAGCCTCTCACCCATGTAACCAAAATTGTAATGCTGTATAAGATTAAGAGTTATGGAGATCAAGGAAAGTGAGGAGAAGATTAAAGCGTATGTACGAATTCGAGCACGCATTTCTTCGTGGCTCGCGGCAAAGAAAGCTGCAATCATGCCACCAATGGTTAAGGCATAGACAGGTTGCACAGTGCCAAAGAGTGTAGCTGAGAGGCTTCCCATGAGACCTTGTTTCCACTCAGGAGAATTCAAAGAGAGAAGACGAGAGAAGGAAGGCGGGGGGTGAGAAGTAGGTTTGGGGCTATCAAGAACTGGTAATGGTGAAGAAAAGAAAGCTGGACTTGATCTTCCCGTGCTTCTTCGGCCAGCACTGCTTCTTCCAACAGAAGAAATGCGCACTTGATCATCAGGATTTTGTTCATGGTCATCACAATTCACCTGTTTCTGTAGCTTTGCAAGATTTGCATAATGGCCATTTTTTCTTTCAATTAGGTCATTGTGTGAACCTATTTCAATAATGCATCCATTGTTAACCACTGCAATGAGGTCTGCGTTGCGAATTGTAGAGAGCTTGTGGGCAACCACCTGTTACAGAATAAGAAAATGACATATATACTTGCAACTTGGAAAGGAATCCATCGGTCAAGCAATTATTAAGTAAATTACCAGTGTGATTCTCCCCATTGAGGCTTGATCAAGAGCATTTTGGACTATTGTTTCGGACTCAGAATCAAGAGCACTCGTTGCTTCATCAAGTAAAAGAATCACGGGATTCTTGATGATGGCTCTAGCAATGGCGATCCGCTGCTTTTGTCCACCAGATAAAAGAGCCCCTCGTTCTCCAACCTTTTCCAAACTTAAGCATGTTAGATTCAAAGCTACAAACTAACAAAATGGCTTGCCTGCAATCACTAAACCACTTCTATAAAAGGTTTTATGCAACTTAATTCTAGCTAACGACATAATAGTTTTCTAACTGCCTGCAATAGCTTGTCAAACTTCTGCGTTAGATCCATGCACTACAAGAAAACTACAAAATTTCCTTTGCTAAAACAAACAAATATCTTAATAAAATCAGTTAGCGAGGAAAATATTTTTGTTCTTGATCAGAACCCTTGCAGATATTTTTTGAGAGATATGGTCCTCACTAACATTTAATAAGGAAATTGGTGAGAAAAATATCTCTTGCTAATTAGCAAGGAATAGTTGTCCCTCGCTAATTCCTACAAATTCTCTCACCATAGATCCATGTTATCCAACTATTTGCGAGAGATTATTCCTTCGCTTGTCAGAGATAGCTAATTAGCGCAATTTTAATTACATAAATATTACCTTTGTTTCATAACCCTGAGGAAGTTGCCTAATAAAGTTGTGAGCATTCGCAGCCATAGCTGCAGCTATGACTTCATCCATGGTGGCATCAAGCTTTCCAAACATGATATTCTCTTTAATTGAGGCCCCAAACAATGCATGTTCTTGACTAACAAGACCCATTTTTCCTCTTATCCATTTCAAATTCAATTTTCTAATATCAACACCATCAATCTTAACAAATCCACCATCAGCATCATAAAATCGCTGCAGCAATGCAATGGCAGTGGACTTTCCACTTCCACTTGCACCAACCAAGGCAACTGTTTTGCCTGCTTCAATTCTGAGATTGAAGTCTTTAAGAACAGTTGAATCTGGACGAGATGGGTATGTGAATTTGACATGTTGGAACTCTATTTCCCCTCTTATGTTGTCTAACACAAGTCCTTTAGTATCTTCACTATCAATCTCTGGAACTCTGTCGATCCTCACGAAAATTCTTGTGGCGGCTACAGAAGCTTCTGTGAAGTACTTCAAATCAGGAAGTGCCATCCCAAGAGATCTGCATTAATTGCATTTGATTTTTCATCAACAAAAACCATGTTTATTAAATTTCAATTAAATTTGTTCAAGGAGAAAAAAGAAAATTCAAATGATCTAATAAGAAATATATTTAAAAAAAAGGAAATTCAGGTGAGAATTAATTGTTGTGAATTAGTAGTGCGCTAATTTTCTTTTTTGCTCCACAGATTTTTTTTTTTTAAATACCTTACATGTAATTATTCAACTGACATAAATAAATCGCTAATATATAATGTTGGTAATTGAGCATAATTAAGAGATTGCTATTTTACTTCCTTTTTTTCCGTTAAAAAAAGACTGCTATATTATAATAGTATTGGCAGATGGTGTGGAAATTTTGCTTTTTTAGTACAGTGAGAAAATTGTTGAAAATGTGATTTTAATGAACACGTTTTTGGAGGAATATTCATGGGATTTCTAGCTTAAAGCAATTGACAAATAAAACGAGTATTTAGCTACAAGTGGAATGAATATTCTGTAGAAAATCATCTTTTTCTGTTTATGCAGAAAAACAGCTACTTTCCAAGTAGATCAGAATACTATTATAGTGTTATGAGTCAATAAAGGAGCTTTCAGAAACGAACTCGTATTTTGACCAAGTAAACGGACATTTTCTTTTTCTGATAATTTTTTTTTTTTCCAAATGGGGCATATAAATTTATTTTTATACCCAACCACTAATAATAAACTTTTATGTTAAATGATAATTTTCACTTTCATTATAAAATAAAAAAATATAAATAATTCTTATTACCCTCTTTCTGGCATGACCATTTATTGATGAATAAATAAATTTATGGATTAATTCTATTTGGAGAAATATATAGGACCAACAAAAACCAGTTTTAAGAATATATGAAATATGAAGGTTCAAATCAAGGAAAGTTCTCTTTGATTGAGACCATTAAGCTTAAAAAGTACTTAAAATGTTAATAAATTTGTCATAGCCCACAGTAGAAAATTAAAAAACATCAATTAGAAATTTTCTTTCAACTAATAATTATTTTTGTTATATAATATATCTTTGGGTGCTAACAGGTAAAATTTGAGATTTGATCAAAATAAAATAAATAATTAGACTTTTAATCATTTAAATTACAAATGATTTTTAATGATAATTAATTCTAATATAAATACACTAAAAAAAGAAAAAAAGAAACTTCAAATAATACAAATTAAAGAAAAAATTGATAAAAGAGAGATAGAAAATTCTTTTTCAAGGCCCCGTCCCTCCAATTTAGCTCTAAACCCATAATTAAAGTAACATAATCAAAAGCTTTGAGCAAAACTATCCCAAAAAAAAATGAAAAGTTTTAAAACAAAGTTAAATGAAAGCAACTAAACCTTTAATGAACCACTTTTATAGAAAGTAAAGCAGAAGCTTTATAAATCCTGTCCTAGGCATAACAAGTTAAATGAAAGCAACTAAACCTTTAATGAACCACTTTTATAGAAAGTAAAGCAGAAGCTTTATAAATCCTGTCCTAGGCATAACTTTAATGCCATTAGTTCACCAAATCATAACTTTCTTTCAATTCAATTTCTTCCACTATTTCAATAAAGATTTAGTCAAAAATTTGATCTTTATATGTGCATGAAAATAAAGCTGCACTTACAGTCCTCCCAAGATGAAGGAAATGCCAGCAGCATAAATTCTGCCTCCGCTTTCACCTTTGTACATAACCAAACGGCTTCCATACCAGGCAAGAAAAGCCCAAATAGCAAAGGAAAGTCCTGTGCTTCCCACGGCGAGACCTTTGGCTATGCCTTGCTTGATTCCGAGCTTCGATGTTCTATCTAATATGGCCGAATATCTATCAACTATTCTTTTCTCAGCAGTGAATGAATAAACAGTCTTGATGGAGCTCAAGGCCTGCTCAACAATCGTGTTTGCATTACTATACTCTTTATGAGCTTTCCGGGACAAGTAAAGAAGGTATTTCCCATAAATCATTCCAGGGATTATTAAGAGAAGCAGGGTGGGGAAAGCTACTAGTGATAATCTCCATGAAAAATATGTGGAAAATGCAAGTCCTGAGATGAAAACTGAGGCGTGCATCAAAAATATAGGCACCTGAAATTTATAAAATTAGCACTAAAAATTATACATATATACATAATCAAGCATTTTTGTCAAATTAAACTTTGTGTTTAAATTGATTAATCACCTTTTCACTAAGTACTTCTTGGATTAGAGAAGTGTCCTTAGATATGCTATTGATAATCTCTGAAGTAGTTGCTTCCTGTGAATCGAAAAACCCAACTTCTTGTCTAAGTACAGACTCCAAATACTTGTACCGGATCTTCAAAACCTGTCTCTCGCTGGTTTTGCTCCAACAATAACCTTCTGCAATCATTAATTAATTATGAGTTTTAAGGAAATTAGGGCATCTTAGGGTTTCACAAATGTCGTCCAATTTGATGTCTGTCTACTTATAAGCAATACTGCCTTGAGCTTTGGAACCCAAAAAGTGCAATTGGTTCAGGCAGGTCTTGCCCTAAAGAAAGCGAAGCAAAAGAGAAAACAATAATTAAGTTATTGAAATTACCCATGAAAGCCACCACCATGACCGCTAATCCCAAGTACACAAAGTATAAACTACACTGTTTAACAAAACCCAAGAAAGTTAGTCAAGAACAGTACGCTAGAGAAAAAGATAAGAGAGGGAGAGAGTTTTTAGAGTGGTAATTGATTAATTAACCTTTTCAACTTCAAGCATAAAATTAGGTTGATTTTGATGTGTTTTACCATAGCCCAAGCTGTTCATAATGCGGCTGGCAAAAACAAGTAGACAATTAGTTGACATACCATCTCCAATGGCACCAACACTACCCAGCAACATAAGACTTATATCAACCCAATCTGCATATCTGAATATTATGCCTATTGACTTTCTCTGCTCATTTTCCTTTGCTAATGAACCCATTTTGTATGATTACAAAAAGCAGACCAACTACAAAGAGAAAAGGTAGCAAACTGGGTGCCTCCGCAAGGAAATGATTTCCATATATATAGAGGGAGTGAAATGAAGTGATTTAAATCAAAGCAGCCCTTGTTCTTTAGTGACAATTTTCTTAATATATCTGGGTTTGTTAAAGATCATTCTTTTTATTAATATTATTGTTATAGTGGTGGATACTTTCCATGTAACATCAATCAAGTATGGATTATCTCTCAGTGGCCTACCATATATATTTTGGCCATTAATTGTAACTAATTTTTTTTTTCCATTTTTGTTAGTTTAGTTATATTATGACGAGATGATAATCAATTGCTTATTGAAATGTCCATTTTGTCTGCCTTTTAATTTATATATATATATATATATATATATATATTGGACCCTATATACTATTCTAGATTAAATATTAAAAGAATTCTAAAAAATGATGAAATAATGGTTTGGCCTTGCAAATGCATTCCTTTAACATCTATAAAAATCTCTCACTCCCATAACTATTTTTTTTGTGTGGTACTTGCAAGATACACTATATATATATTTACGAGTGAATTGAAAAAAGAAAAAAGAAATTCAAATTCGAAACCTAGGGATTAATATTGCTGAACTTTTTCCTCACAAAATGTGACTAACCACTAAGTTTTCTTACATCAGACTGGTTGGTTGCAATAAAGAAAAAGAAAGAAAAGATTGGTGTATTGTGGAGTACAATTTGGCTCATCAAACTTTGCCAAGTTTAATCGTATACCGTTAATTATTTATCTTTGATATTTATGTTCTGAAATAGCTTAATCATATTGTGTTAAACTAGTAAAAATGATAGGACAAATAAAAAAATAAAATAAAATAAAAATTAGAGCGAGAGAGAGAGAATATAGAATTGAAGAAGCATAACCCTAAATTTATAATTAATCAATTGGGTCAGGTGAATATGCTGCGGTCTGTCTCGTCATCCCGCCATATCCCAGCCAGCTGTATTTGTTGGACTTTGAAATTTCAAATAATATGTTTCATTTCATTGGAGTACAATAAATAAATAAATAAATATAATATAATATTAAAATTAATGCATTTTTCTAATATCTCCTGTTTTAACCAAACCCACGCTAATAAACTAAGAAATAATAACTCATATTTGTAGAGTACAAAAAATATAACTACTTTTTCAGAACCAATGAGTATAAATTTGTTCATTGCTGATTTCCTTTTTCTCAATTTTTTTAGTTATTTGTTCCATTACTTATACTTATGCAATCTTCCCCCTATAAATTTCCATTAAAAATTACACATTTTATGTATCATTTTTAAATAAAATTCAAATTTTATTTGTATGTCACTTTTAAAATATTAATGTAATTTAATTTGATTTTTTAATTTATTTTTTTTCAATAAATTGAAAACCAATTAGATTTGATAATTTAATTTTAATTACGCAATTTAATAATAAATTTAAATCTATTTATTATTTCTTAATTTTAATATTTCATAATTCTAATGAAAACAATAAAAATAACAGATAAAAAAATAGAGAAAACATATAAAATTAGAGTTTTATTGAATATATAGCAATTATATATCCTCGTAGTACATTAATTTTGATTAGTTTCTTCATTCTTGTCGTTTTGGATCCAATTACATAAATACGTGCCATAAATCATACATTTACTTTTTAATTACTCAAATATTTGGTAGCTTAATAGTGGTATGATCCAATCATCACCAATAACGTTCATAACAAGGGATGCAAAACGATCTCTAAGAGATCATATACATATAAGATTATACTTTTAGGTAGGATTAATTATATATTTGTAAATATTTCTATTACCTCCACAAATCCATTACCCATGTAACACATCTTAAAATTTCCGAATCTTATATCACAAATCCAATATTATGTTTGGCGAGGCTTTGCATTTTAGAATACAAAATTTAAATTGTAAAATTTGCCCATATTCATATATTATTATTATTATTATTATTATTTGATATGGTTACTTGTTTGTGAAAACTCACAAAATTTAACTAATTTTTGGATAAATTTTTTTTATAATTACTGAATTCATATCTAAATTAAATAAAAATAACAAAAGAATTTTTTGTTTCAGAAATACTAAATTTTTAGCACTTTTGTATATAAAAATAATTTTGACTGATTTTCAATGAAAACCCTTGCCAAAAAGTATAAGTGGCATGTCAAGTCATTTATGTATGCGCAAGTGGACTTGCACCTTATGCCATGTGGCACTATTGACATGTCAACTGCCAAATGGACCAATGGAGACTAATTTTGCCACATCAACACGCCACATGGACATATCCACATGGCATTAATCGTACATATAATTCAATATAGTTGTAACACATGTGCATACAATGTTGATTTGGTATGCCACCTATACTTTTCGACATGAATATTAATCGAAAATCAGTTAAAGTTATTTTTGTTTATAAAAGTATTAAATTTAATTAATTTTGTGAAATAATTTTTTTTTTGTTATGTTTGCATAATTTAGATATAAATTCAGTGATTGTAACTGAAATTAACTCCTAATTTGTTTGAGCCCAATTGATTCTCCCAACATTGATTTTCGTTGTTCACCAAAGTCGAATTCAATATCTTATTTAAGGAAAATAAGTATCAAATCATTTAAAACAATCAATTTTAATCACCTATATTTATATTTTTTATTGAAAATTTAGAGAATATAGAATAGATAGGGGTACATTTACGCTCAAGGTTGATTAATTTTCCAATTTTTCATACAGGATTTTCCTAGAATATATTGAGATGAGGCTACTGGTTAGACAATTTATCCTGATTTTATATTAATTAATTGAGGTTTTTTCATAAATTATAGTGCTAAAAAACATAAGAACTTATTTTTTTTTCCTGACAGAAAAAATGTTTTGATCAAAAAATTCCTCATAGTACCGTATAAATATAATAATATAACACTAATGCCATTACTCCATAACCCACACTGTTGGATCTTAAATCTGAATTAAATTCTTTTGGTTTAATTTGGTCGGTTATGGATCATGTGAAATGTATGGATTATTTCTTATAATTAAAAAATGTTATCTTCATTAAAAGGAATAAATCTTGGCATTCTGGCATTCGATTCTTTGCAATGGATGGGACAATAAAAACACAATCATTGATTTTGCTAGACCTTTCTCTAAAGTATTATTAATCAATTATTTTATCAACATCTTTAATTTGTGAGAATAATATAAATCATCATTTCCCTAAAAGAACAGAGATTAATTCATCTAAAAATACATTGATGATTACCAACGTATGTAAGTTGGCCTGAATGAAAAGGGCTCTGATCGCTTAAACAAGAGGTCTCGGATTCGAGTTCTTGTGGATATAGCAAATTTCGTTGGAAGAAATTCCTGCAATTGTGCCTGACAATATCTCGAATGAAAATTAATCTGAGTATGATATGACTTAAAAATACCTCCTGTCAGTACGGACCTGTTTAGGATATCACACTAAAAATAAAAAAAATACATTGACAAAACAGTTTATTCGACTCGTTTTTTTTTTTTTTTTTGATGTGGAAGAGAGGAACCAAATAACAATAATAGATAAATTATGCTGCTTACTAAATTTCTACATAGAAATAAATAAAATTACATATAAAAAGTTTATATATATAATTGGGAGTAAACATATAGGCAATCCATGTTCCTTCAAATTCCTGTTAAAAAAATATATATATGTATTCTAGAAAAATACTTACCTCTTTATTTGATAGAATTTGTTAACTTAATTATTTGATAATTAAATGAATGAAAAATTGACATCCATGCTAAATAATTTCTTCATTTTACATTTTTCTTAAAATTTTAGTCTATAATTTTATTCATAGATTTGGACTTCATACGATTTTTTTTATTATTTAAAAAAAAACATAACGTTTGATTACAATTATAAATATCAATAAAAAATCGAATCTAATACATTCTGCACTTTTAAACAGGTAATAGCTAATGATAAATCTGAAATTATGATAGAGACAGGTGTCTCCACTTTATACCGTGTGGGAGGCAGGTTTGAGAAATAAGGGTCAACGCCGATCAGATCCTTTGGCCGCGATACATGCAATGATACCTAACCTAGTGGTTCCAGATTTCAGTACTCCGACGCTCAAGTTAGCTATCGGGATAAGAGAGATAAAGAGTTAATTTTTCTAAGAGAGAGAGAGCTAGAAGGGGGATCCCCTTATTAGAGAGAAATCTGTTATTTATAGTTTCAGTAAAGCTTGAAGCAGTGTGCACAACAGTATCCTTACTTTATAATAGGTATGACCTATTTCTGTAGATAGCGGTGATTAGACAATGGAGTGTAGTAGTTTCTGTTAGTGAGACATCCAATTCGATCGGACAGTCTCAATTGTTGGACTTTTCCTCTCAGATAGGGGAGTTTTTAATGGGTTTTTTCTTGGGCCTTTGCTTGTAATATTAATTGGGCTGTTGATTTTATTTTTTTCGGGTATTATCAGCTAATAACATAATTAATTAAATTCGACTTTATAAACTCGAATCAATCAAACTAATTAAATATGCACATAAAATTATAACCGACGAATATTAAAAATAACTTCGATAGTTTATAATTATAAATTTCATTAATTTAAACGTTATAAGTCATTAAACTACCAGTTGAATGCTAACGTCGGATTACAATTATATAGTCACCCGACCAACTTGTTTGGTTAATTAGTTCATACAATATTTTTTGTGTTCACATTTAACTTATTATTTAGCACGGGGCCACAATAATTTACCACCCTAATCAAGTAGCTTATTGTCTGATTACACCAGCCGGATTTTTAGCCAAAATTATAGCTATTTTTATATGAATTACTGTCTAAATCCTACAAATATAATGACAATTTTTAATTATTAGTGGAGTTAATAAATTATTATATTTATTCGGTGATAATAACATAAAAGCCGCTTTGGAAAGGTCATAAACTCAATAATTTGCATTTTTTTTCTTTCTTAATTTTTGCTACGTTCCCCTCGATACAAAATTGTCAGCACATGCAACCCCACATGTGAAGCACGTGGTATTTAGGGTTACTGCCTAAGTTAGTGTGCATCAAGTAGGTTAGTAATTTATTACGTTTAATAATTTGGTTATGTCCTATAAAAACATGTGATTTAATTGTGACAATTGCGTATTCGGACACGAAGCCTGAAATCAGGAGTACTTACTTTTGGTTATGATTCTAGGTTGTTTCATTAACTGTTGTCTTTTAATTATTATTTTTTGATATGACAAGTGATATTATATCAATTTCCATGAAGAAAAAAAATTGGGATGTGTGAACATAAACAACAATTGTTTTAATAAGGAGTGTTGGTGCGTTTACATAATGCGAAATAGTTCCATTTTTATACCTTTTGTCGTAAGAATAACTAATATTCAACAAAAAATATTAGCGAGAAAAAAGATGCAATTTCCTAATTTGAAGTCTCATAACATAGATATTCAAACAATTTTGAAAAATGATCACGAAAACAGTTTGAATATTATGTAATTGATTGATTGATTGATAAATTTAGCCATGAAATTAAATAGGCTTTAGAATCCAAGCGGTCCCCTCCTTCGTCCACTTTAATCCTAAACCGCTAGTTTTATTAATTTAATCATATTTAATTGCTCCTATCATCATAAAAGGAGAAAAGATAAACACCTCTTTTGCTAATGGAATTGCCTTTGCGTGTGCGTGTATATATATATATATATATATATATATATATATTAATCATGTTTAATTAGCTCATAATCATCAGCATATAACCATAACAGAAAAATGACAATAGCCTAAATCTCCAAATTATTATTTTTTTTTTTGAAAAAAGAAGGTAAATGTGCAATTTGGATAATTTTTTTTTGCTGGTGTAGGTCAAATTAACACGTAATAAAAAATTTATTATTGATAAATTTGGAGATTTTATAAGAGGAAAAGACCATTTACGGTATTCGAGTTGGTGCCATACCCAGGATGAGAGTGTCAGTAGAGTCCAATCGAATGATCCAGTGTTTGAATTATGCAAGAAAATTAGTCCGATCGGACCGGACACTAGCACTTCGAAATGTAAATTAGTAAAACACCTATGAGAAAATATGTGAAAAGAAAGTTTGTCATAATAGTGCAACATGTATTTTAGTATGAGATAATATGGTATTTATAAGAAGTATCGAGAACTACTCGAGTGACCTACTTAAGTGTCAAGGTAGGTGGACAACGACGTGATGCAGAACAGATAATAGATGAAATGTATGGGATGAATGAGTGTCAATAAATTATTGAAAAGCATGCTATGTTAGTCCGATCTGATAGCCTTATTATTTTGATTTTCTTGCTTATTCTACTTATGCGTCAGGCCTTAGAGGCATTGGACTTAGGATTTACTAGATCTTTCTGTCCGAGTTGGATCTATAATTATCAGATTTGAATATGATAAATTAGGTATTATCAATTATAAAATATTTTTTTCGTTTTTTTATCAGTCACTTTTATTGTTTTCATTAGAATTAAGAAATAATAAATAAATTTAAATTTAGTATTAAATTACGTGATTAAGATTAAATTATTAAATTTGATTGGTTTTAATTTAATTGAAAAAGAAAAATAAATTGAAAAAGTAAATTAAATTACATTAAAAGTTTAAAAGTAATAGATAAATTTAAAAGTGATAGATAAAAAAAATTAAAAGGGTATAAATTTTATGAAAAAAAAAAATCAAGGTTATAATAACCGTTTGAAAAATCAAAATAACGTGTTAATATGATCTAAAAGTCAGTTTTAAAGCAAATTCATTATGAAGACATTTAAAAGCTCTGTCAAAAGTGTTGAATATAATATTTCCATTTCAAGAAGCAAATATGAAGTAAATGCAAAGCCCGAGACGACCATTTGATTAATATAAACTAAAGCTAACTTTCACTCTCCTTTTCTTTAATATAATTATAACTTTCTTTTTCCCTTATAATTGCAAATAAACTACTTAATTTCAATTTTATACGTCACTATCACACCACCCACACAATGAAATTATTATAGTAGTAATTTGCACTTATTAATTGATAATCGGATTGTGCTATCCGGATCTTCACTTGCTCCAAAGTTCATGCCACCCTAGTAATAGTATTATGGCACACATTACTAATAAATACTCCCTATATTTTTTTATTAATTATTTTTATTATTTTTATTAAAATTAAAAAATAATAAATAAATTTAAATTTAATATTAAATTACGTAATTAATAATTAAAAAAATCAAATTAAATTATATGAAAAATTTAAAAATAACAAATAAATAGAATATGAATTTCACTCAAAAGTGACAGTTAAAAAAACGAAGGAAGTAATAAAAATATTATAAATTATTACTCAACATTAATAGTTTAATTCATTTTAATACAACTAATCCAAATACTATTTAAACCGTTCTCAACTCTGCTAGATATGCTCTATAAAATCTAAAATCGATAAATTTTTATTCTCATTCTACTTTTCCGTCAAGTTGCTAACGAACTGTAAGATCTTATTCAAATTTCCCCTGGATAATGAGCTTATACGGTTTACACGAACAATGGAAGCACCCCTCCAACTTAGCTTTCCATACATATTAGTCAATGTCTCCCCAGTTTAAAAACGCAAGGCCCAATCTTCCTCGAATGAGTTGATCTGTTTCAAATTTCCGCTGGATAATTGAGCTTACTGCACATCCACAGAGCGTCTCCTCATCTCATTCAGCAACATTAGCACCACCACATGGTGAAATCAAAGATGGAGGTCTTTGTCCAGTAAGAAATGCAAACACTTGTTTCAAATTTCCTCTGGATGGTCGAGCATTTACTGCAAATTTACAGATGAAAACCAGCCGCCTTCGCATCTCCCACTTGGTAATACACGTATTTGAGAAAGATTTTCCATCATCAAAGATTCCTAATTGAAAAAACAGATGTTGAGAAAATTCCCGCAGAACAGAAAGCACATTCTTTTAATTCTCAGTACAATGAAAGGAGCACACAAGGTTTGTGACGACAAAATGAATTGATGAGTAACTGAGAACGATCAAGAGAGGAAAACAGTAGCATGAACAATAAATACTGACTGAAGTATATACTATCTCAGTATCTCATACTAACGCCAATCATAAACCAAGTAAAAGTGAAAACCTTGGTATTTGTCATCTTACCTTCGTCACTAAATAATGATGTTAAAATTGCTAGACACACACAAACACTGATATCTTCCCCTGGAAACAGAAAATAATACAATATGTCAGCAACCATCCAACTATGCCATGGCAAAGAGAAATATTGTGACATCTCATCTAAGCCTGTCAAATTATGTATTTCCAGTAGACACAGCAAGATTTCCAGGGCCTTACCAGTGAGACAACAAACTAGAAGCCTATTCCCTTTGCTAATATTCACCCTTGCAAACCTCACAGCGGCAGGGAGATTGCTTAATATGGAAAAGCGATCCAGTTTTGAGCTCTGTGCAGCAAAAACTAGATTCAGCTAAAAAATTTAAGATGATATTGAACTGATGAACTTATTAAACTTTCATTTCCTTATTCCTCTCACACTCACCACCATAGGAAGATGCAATGCTTTACTATCTTCTAGACAGACCTGGATGAATTGCTGATCACAGTTCAAAATGCAATCAGAATCGGAAACATGTGCAGCTGCAAAAAGGAGAAAGCGAATGAGAGGAATGAGGATACTATGTACGAAACAGAAGGGAAAAAATAATATTAGTGTTGCTAAATTATGGAATTAATTTTGACCACATAAATACCTATGTTTGGAGAGTTCAGTGAATAGTTTCCAGCAATTGTAGCTTTTTAACTTTTGAGATACAACTCTATTGAATGACACATGTCCAAGTTTTTAAATTTCATATGTTATGGAATGCACATAGTTTGATCCATTTGCACACAAGTAATTCAAATGATGAAGAAGGTAAAAGAGAAGATAAATTAATAGAAGGTTAAGCATTTCTCCTTTTAGGAAAAGGAGAAAGCACAGGTAAAAGTATCATTGATAAAAAGGGAAAACATTTCCAGGATATGAAGTTTATGTTTCTGGACATCAAAAGAAGCAATGTGTTATAGACTGATATATGATAAATAAGCATACCTAGCTGAGTCGGGCCAACTGCAAGACCAGTTGATCCAATCCAATATACTGCTTCATTTTTATCAGAAGAGGTCATAGTAGTATCAGAGTCATCAAAATCAACTATTCGAGATAGATCACTTGCCTTATCTAACATCTTTGAAGGCTTCAGAGTAACCTGAGGAACATGCTGTCCCCTTTGAGAACGATATACCCTGTCCTTTTCAACAATATCAGCAACCTTCTGGTTGCATAGATCGGGCCCTGATCTTATTAGATCATAAGCATTATTCCAAAAGAGGCTGGGAGTTAGACCCCTAGCCCAACTTTCTTCATCATCTCCAGCCCCAGCTATATAATTCCAACTAAACTCAGAGGTAGTTCGATGTTGATAAATGCTGTTAGGGGAAGAGGCTGAAACAAGGATAATTGGAGTGAAATCCCAAGAATCATAATCTGGAACTTCATTCAACCAAATGACTGTCTTTTGTGACATCCAAAGAGGTCTTAGAGGCTTTTTCAAACTTGAAGCAATAGAGGCAATATCAGCTCCACTTTCTTCCAACTGTTTAGTCCATTCTTCCAATCGTTCCCCGATAGCTGCTTTCTCTGTATCAGGGACCCAAAGGGGAAGATGTAAAGAACAGTCCCAATCATGAAAACCCAGGCCTGTATTTTGAGGATGATTAGATGTATCTGCCTCCTGTGAGAATGAAAGACATCAAGCGAAAAGATATGCAAGTTAATGGGAATTTTGGCAACAAAATATAAAACTTGACCAAGGTTGTATATCATAGTACATTACAGACAAGTGTTGAATTCCAACTTAATGAACCAGCAACTAAACGAGAAGATTAGTTTGAAATGGCAAAATTAGGCCACAAGCTGCTCGAATTTCAAAAATCAAGAATTTATTACAATATGCGCAGCAGCAAGCAAAATTATCACTTTTAATAAAATGAAATTTCAAAACAACATCAGTACCACCCACCTCCTGCATTGTAATCCCACTATCACGCAATTTGTTCTTAAAGTTAAGAATCGAGCGATTCCAAACACAAGTCCAAATGGGTATTGTTTTTGACATGCTGTCAGGAAATCGCTTGCCTTTCCGAGTCGAGTCAACAATAAAGCACCCTCCTTTCTGTGCTACCCATTAAACAAACGATTAAATCAGTCAATAAAGCAGCCTCCTTTCAGAAAATAATGACCACCAAGACAAACAAATTGAACAAAACCCATAAAAATACTCTGTTTCTGCGCAAAGTTCATCTAATATTTTTAAGGAAATGAAGAGAAATATGTACCAGCAAGCTGAGCAACATGGAGATTGAGGCGAGAGGTGCTAAAGGACCAATTATTGGTGTGGCCATCTGTGGATTTGAAGTAACAAGTGGCGTAGAACTTGGGGGAATACCAGATGCCGCAACGGAGATTGGCAAGAAGAGGAAGGTCTGGCCATAGCTGCGAAATCTCGCCCACAAAAATGGAGTCTTCGTAAATGGATTTCAAAGCGTTATAGAGAGTGTTCTCTCTCCTTTTTATGGTTCTCGCTGCTCTGTATATGCTGATTTTCCCCTCTGTGTCCATGCTCGTTGCTGAGCTGCGATTTGCCAGGGTTTTGCTTCCCCTAGGGTTTAGCAGAAGGAAATTGATAATTAGTGGATCTAACGACCTGTCGTTTCTTTTAACTAACTCAACTGTTGTTTGCTTCTAAAGAAAACTCAACTGTAGCTTAGCAATTTTCAAAGACACCATGAGTTTGATTCATATACTTGCCTGGTCTCTAAATTGGGAAACACTTTAATTAGCTAAACGTTTCTGTCATGTAATTGACAGAAGTTATTCTAGTAATTAATAATTCAATTTAATCCAATATTACGTCAGAATTTCATTAGCATTTAGTCTCTAAATTCTCTCTCTTTTACTCAATTGTTCAAAATTCTTTTATTAAAAATTCATCGAATTGTATTCATTTTAAAAAGATAAATATTCCAAATTTTGGCCAGCAGTCCTCAACACATAAAAAGATAAATATTTCTAAATTTTGGCCAGCAGCCTGTAGTAATTATTATTTGATTTGGTTTTTGATGAATAAAATTATAAACATAAGGTACTGAAATACTTTCGGAAAACACAACACAAAATCAAGTGTTCTCTTACTTCATCTATGAAGATTTTGAATTAAAGCTTTTTCCTGAGATAGAAAAGATAAAATTCTTGGCTGTCAATCCGAAATTAATGCTCCATTACAGTGCAACATTCATAATTAATAAAATAAAGAAGCAAATCTTGGAAGTTAGTTATGCATTGAACAGAAATGGTAGCAAGTGATAACAAATTCAGAAATTCAGCTTCTGTATCGGTTATTAGCTGCGTTCCTAAGCATTCCGGCGGAGACAGAAGATGCAGGATTGATGGCCTTTCTTATCTTGAATATATTCCAAGCAGCACAAACACAGTGCCCTGCTGATGCTAACACATCCTCTGTAGCCTCCCCCGCACTTTCACCAAATCTGCTCCCCCGGCACTCGGTTATAAGCATTAAGTACTTCTCATAACGAATTTATTTTTTTCAACGGAAACTATTACTAAATATGCTATATACATGAAGAAAACAAGATTGAAATTTTCATTATTTCATGAAAGGATTTTCAACGATATGATATCATGCAAAAAATATGTAAAATAATCTCTATTCATTAATAGATCACATACGTTATTAGTTATTAGTAAAGTTGTTTTGATACATATTCCTAACTTTTTTTAGGCTATAGATATTTATAACCTAACAATAAAAGTTGAGATAATACGTAAATTTTCCTCTAAACTATCATCGTTTATTATATTTTTTTCTGAACTAATTTTATATTAAGTTACTCCCTAAACTTGTTAAAAATATCACATTAATTATTGAATTTTTTTAAATGTAAAAAAATAAACCCTATACTATTGAAAATATTAAATTACCTCTCGAAAACTTGTTAAAAATGTTAAATCATCTCCTTATTACTGTTTGGCGTATGTTTTTCACACGTTATTTGTAAATTAACGTGTCCTATATGGAGCAATATGACATTTTCAATAAGTTTAAGGAAGTAATCTGACATTCAATTAGTTAAGAAAAGAAATCTGATAAATGGTAATAATTTAAAAGAAATTTATATATTAACCCTAAAAAAAGTTTGATGTTTCAAATGTAAATTTTACATACTAATCATTGTCAAATAAATTGCCATTTAATATAATACATATTCGAATAAAAAACTACGATATCTTTGGATAAAGTTAATTTCTGATTAAAAACAACATTAGCTTTATCAACTGATTCAAGTCTTCAAATCTCCCTGTGCTTGCTCTTAGTACTCAATTTAAGCTCAAGAAGTGTATTGCATTTCAAAATGCACAGAACAACAATGATCTCTTGCATGATCAAATTGCAAATGTGAGGCTTTTAGTAAAAGAATAAGAATAGTTATGAGCAAGTTATAGTTACCTATTAGAGACCATTCTGGTTGTAGCCTTTGAGGTTGCAGATAGAGCTCTTTTTTCTGCAACTTCAGCTGCATCTAGAATTTTGTCTGAATTTGAAAATTAAACAATGGATTCAGTCATTCGCGGGCGAAGATCCTTGCAGCAGCGCAATACGCACCATTAGATAAAAAGTAAGTTGTTTTACTATTTAACTGTGTGTATTGTACAGCAAACCAATTAACAGGGTTCACTTACTGACGGCATCAAGTGAAGCCAAGAGCACTTCCCCTGGAACCATGGATAGAAATGCTTTTCCTGCTTGGGATTTGACTAAGGGTGCCATTACAGAACCAGCTGCAATTCCCACTCCATCTAGCATTGTTTTGCTCAGTTTTTCAGTCATTTTTGACAGCTTTGTCACACTATCATTTTCAAAAACATCAATTATTACTTCTTACTATAAACATACGTTCCCATTGGAATAAGTTTTTCTTTTCTCTTAGGATACCGTTTTAAGCTTTTGTTGACTTTGCTCTTCTTTTGGGCCCCATTGCTTCTTTTTCTGCTATTTTTCTCCTCAGCAGCACTGCTTAGAATCATTTCCCCTCCTTTATGGACCTGCTTTCCCATGCATGTTTTGTTCATACACCATTAGAGCCATACAGTAATAATGGCTTTTGGTTTTTATCATGTGATTTATGATATCTTCTACATGAATATGGATCTTAGCTAAGTTGGACGCGCTGCGTGTATGAATTTGACCGACAATATTCAGTTAGACGCTGCGTGTATGAATTTGACTGACAATATTCAGTTTGAATCTCTTTAAAATTTATGAGTATTAAAACACGAAAAAGTATATGTTCATTACAACTACTTAATTTCCTGCACAAATAGATAATAAAAGACTATAATTACAGCAATTAAGTAAACAAATAAACCAACCTGGTTAGCGTAAGCATTGCTACATTTGAAAATCCCTTTCACGATCTGACCAGTTCCTCCCGCAATAGCCTTAGCTATAAAATTATTGTAATCTTCAACATTTGGAGCAAATTCTCTCCAATCAATGTTTCTACTTTTAGCTGCAGCTGCCGCTGATGATGATGATGAGAAGCTAGAAAAGCAAGAATTCTCAGAAAGAAAAGAATCAAGCAACACCAAATTGCCGTCGTACTGCTTCAAGAAAGTGACTCCATAGCTCAAAGGATCGCCATCTTTAATTGGCAAAGAGAACAAATAGTGTAAATCATCAAGCTTAACCACTGGTTCATCTTTTGTCAATGGCCATTGAAGATTCTCATCACCAATTTTCACAATTGTAGCAAGAGAAACATTATCATCCAGGATTCTAACAACACTGAACTCTCCCATGGCAAGCTCCACAGCTTCTCCTCCTTCCATCAGATGAACTGTACATGCTGGGATTTGTAGAAGAATCTGTTGTCTCAGATTTCTGGGTTCTGGGTATTGCTGAAATGTGGGTTGGGATGTGCCATGTTTCATTGTAGAGTTGGTGTTGGAGGTTTTTTGCCCGAAGCAACCCATTTTCTGGAACTTTGGGCTGGTGTGGAAGAAAGGTTTTTCGGATTAAAGGAAAATAACATAATATGCTAAAGAGGAGAATGGATGACAGAGAAAGTAGTGGTGTAATTGATGTTTATTTTGATAAATTTTATTTGTTGTTTGTAACTTTATTCTATTCCTGATGGATAACTCTTGCTCCTGTACAAACTTTCGGCGGAAAGAAGAATTTGAGTGCTTTCTTTGGCAAGTAGACAAGGAGATCTTGGATTAAAATAAAATAATAAACATCTTCAAGACTCTAAACTATCACTAATGCATTTTGAAAATTTTTACTTAAACGAGTCTACATCAAACTTATCTTACTCTTTTTCTTAATTATTCCAAGATTTTAAGATAATACATACATTATGGGATCAACTATTGTAAGAAATAATAATAAAAAGAAATTGCATTATGTCAGTATAATAGCATTGTTATGAAATCCAGCTCATTTTCAGGTTAATTGGGCCTAAACGAGGGCCCCAAACTCACCAGAGTAAGTATCGAAAATAATGAAAAATTAATTAAAAAAAACAGAAAAAACAAAACAAAAGAGTTGTAACATTTTCACGATGTGAAACTCACCTGTTTTTGTTTACTTTTTCTGCATTTGGATCAAACCAGCAGGTTCAGTTCAGTATTTTACCTCTTTCTTATTCTTGAACAAGTCTCCACCTTTTAATAGGAGCACTTTCCTCTTTTTTTGCATTTCGTCTTTTATATAAAGGCACGCTTTTTATGACTAGAATCAGATGCTCGCTTAGCACTTTTTTTTTTTGGGCATCCACTGTTAATTTAGTCTTCTATTTCAATTTTTGGGGACTTTTTGGATGTGAAAAATTGAAACTTCCTTTTGCATTGAGAATGGGGCTGTTTGTTCCACCTTCAATCTCTTCTTTAATGATGTTTTGGTTCCAGTGCAGTAGAAGAAGCTGAATCTGAGATATGTTAGTAACTGTGGTGGCATTGATTTTGGGTATCTTATTGGGAGGTTTTGTTTTTATTCCTAGACACCTGAAATCCGGTAATCTTTCTTCCCCTTTTTTGTTCTTTTCTAGCCATATTCAATTAGAAGTTTATGTTAGAGAGTTGTGTTTGATTGGTAAAAGTTTGAAAAGTGCAGCTCAAAAAGATAAAGTTCATTCAAATCCTAGTGGAAACAAGGTGGGTAATTGTACGTACCTAATTTTTCTTAAAACTCGCTCAAATATTTTAAAATTCTCAGGTCAGTTTTCATTTTCAGGTGCTTTTCTTGCATTTCATGAGCTAGTTCTATTTGCAATATGAGGAATAAGGATATAGAAGAATGCTTAGTATTGATGCATATTTATTCTTTTGTTGCTACAGAGAGTGCTAGATAAACTTGAAGTTTGCATTGCACATTTTGCTGACAAGATATAATTTTTGTGACGGACTATACACTTTTTCATGTCCATGGCTGCTGATTTTCTACTCCAAATTTATAACCAGAAGCGATAAGTCAAGATGAATTGCTATATATCCATATGACTGTTGGAATAGACCAAGGAACTATGTAGTAAATAATTATCCTTTGAAACTGGAGTGGATAAAATCTTCACTTGTTTTTCCTTTTTCCTTGTTGCATTTATCCATGTTCACAGGTGTTTATTAACTCTAATTGTTTTGAATAAACTATTTCTCATTCTTAGGCATCCAAAGTTTACAGTAAAGCCGAAGTATCATTGCATGATAAGTGAACCGATTGCTGGATTATTATCGAGGGAAAGGTAGTTTCAGATTTTTTGGTATGATGCTTATATAAAACTCTCTAGTTTGATATGTTTTGATACTGAAACTTTTGTCTTCTCTAATTACAGGTATATGATGTGACATCTTACGTAGAAGAAAACCCTGGGGTGATGCCATTCTAGCACACGCAGGAGATGATTCAACTGAAGGATTTTATGGGTATGTATCTGTCAGCTGATGCATTTTTTCTTCTGATTAATAATCAATCAAATCAAAGTATGTTTCTCAAATGCTGACATAAATATTGCAGAGAAAATGTTAATTGAATTAATATAATCAACTAATAATCAATCTTGCATAGCGGTAGCAATAGGATCACAATTACATAATAAATTGTTCCAGCTGATTTGAATCAAAAGATTGTCTGAGAGTTTATGCTGGCTTTTTTTAGTCCTTGTTTTGAACTATGCTTTGAATCTGCCAACAACTAATTTCCCAATTTGGCAATTGTAAATGAGAAATATCTTCAAACTCTGAACTATCATAAATGATGCTTTGCATTGTCGCTCATTTCACTCGTAAAGAATCTACTTACAATTGTTCGTTGTCGTAATTTGTCTGCTGAATGTGGGATTTGTATGCATTTGGACATCGTTGAAATACCATCACAATCTAATAATTATATGCCTCCCCCATCTTTCCCATTTTCTGTTCTGCATGGCAGTCCACAACACGCTACTTGAGTTTTTGACATGATTGATGACTTCTACATTGGAGAGCTGGAGCAAGTAACTTCTTGCAGTCTGCCGGGACTGGCCTGCTTTTGATGTGTTGCTTTATCCTTTCTATAATCATCTTTAGAGATTATCAAGCAGTTAATGTCTTCATTAATTTTGTAAACCTGGACCGGCATTGTTTTAAATCGTATATAAATGATCCATGCAACATTGTTTCGAAGGAGTTTTCATGTCTTTTGTGTTGATCCACTCGAACTTTATAATATTTTCCCATTGCAGAAGGATTTTTTATTACATAACAGCGTGGGGAGAATTTTCAAGTACCCCCCTTTGTTTCAAATTAGTAGACCTGTAAATCAATCGGGGTGGCTCTGAAAAGGGTCTTATTAGATCATTATTTTCAAGTCATTTTCAAATCAAATCGTATTCCCACAAATATCCTGTTAAAAAAATACCTGTACGTGCATTTGAATTAGTTATTGGACGGATTTGAGATAATATTTAAAAAAAAAATTGCTAGGAATTAACATTGATCACACTTCCTGCTAACATGAAGGTTAGCGACTTGGCATAATAGAAATTTTGCAATACTGCAGACACACATTGGAATTCTGAACTGTATTAAATTACAGAACAAATCACTTGAAACTTACAAAATCAGCCCAGATGGCCTAGATTGAAGAATGAAATTTGATTGAATGAAGATTGAAAAAATAGACTAAAATTCCTAAACCTCTAAAATCAATCAATAATGGACTAGCCAACTCTCTAAGTACCACAGACCAAGAATATTGTTTCCCTTAGCCTAACTGTCCATTGGCTCTTTAGAAGGGGTAAAAATCACAAACATTGTTCTCTGGACAAAATTCTAGGCATCAAATTTCTTAGGTTGTCTCCACTGTGCCCAACTTTTTGCTAAAGAGCCAAGGAAAGAAATTGTTGGAGGAGCTCTTTTCTTCCCATATAGATTTTTCCCTCCTAAATCTGTGTATATTGGACCCTTATCTTTGCTTCTATCAATCTGCAACAAAGTAAAACAAAAAGTTAAATTTGAAGTTAAAAGTGCTAAGAAAGTGATTAAACTAGTTAACAAAATTATTTATGTATAGTAAATTTATGGGTTCAAAACTGCAACTCAGAGATCTTTTTGGTTCTTCAATTGGAAATTACTGTAAAAATAAAGAAATCTCCAAAAAGCAATAGCAATTTTTTTTTTCGCTTGTATTAAATGGACCAAGAACATCCCCAAATCTATTCAAAAACATAAAGAGTCAAACGTGGAAAATAGCGGTGGTAAATGAACCACAGGTAGGGAAGGAAGTAAGACATCTTAACAACCTGTATCTTAACTAGGGGAAGAAGTGCTCAAAGATGAGATTGGAGAAATATAAATCATAAAACTTCACAAAGGCTTAAACTGGCATACCTTGTATATCTTCCCGTCCTTCAAGTGATACCTTATACCAGACCAATTTATAGACTGAGAGAAGTGGGACCGAAAGGCAGATATGGGATATAAGAAGTTATCCACCAGCATTGCAACAAATACCTGCTCCATTGCATATCATTTTTGCATTAGCTGCATTTCTTCAGTCATAATCAGGATATACTATCCCTAACTCACGATATTCAGATTTTTCATTAAGCATGAACATTAACTGCTTTCGTTCTACAACAACTAAGCCTCAATTCCATACCAGAAGGGTTTGGCTATAATTAGTGTATGTGGGCGTAGCCCATCAAAAACCCAGATAAAGGAGGAGAGTTAGCTGTAGGTAGACAGCAAGCATAAAGATTAATCATACCTTTTGATATGAATTATCTGACATATGCTAGCTTCCATTCTATTCCATGAAAAGTTGTTGCATTTAAAGCTTGATATCTTATCTCATCACCTAAAGCTTAAATATTTATCAACTATCCTGATGGTCATATGACACTCTGAACCATTCATTTTGAAAATTTAGAATCCCTTCCCAGATGTAAAATATATAGAACTAACCTAGGATAAATCAAGGTGTAGTATACGAATTGTGAAACATACAATTATCCATAACAGTGTAAAATTCTTTGGCAATCTGCAAGTATGTAGATTCAAATAAAATGCAGCCACAAAAGCATGAATACTCACAAGGACCCAGTTATAAGTAGCAAGAGAGAGTTGCGGAATCTCGGGGGACAGCATGTTGCATAATTGAACTTCTATCCTTGTCAAATTCCACATAGAAAAAAGTTCCGTAAAGGTGCATACAACTAAGCCAGTGACCAGTAACAACCCTGTGTGAAAACATTGTGTTCAGCTGAGTGCGAGGTTATACAATATCATTACTCTAAATTATTATTTCTAAATCATGTAAAATTTTGCAAGAAAAATTAAATTGCACATAGAAGTGAAAGAAAAATCTGTAATCTTTTTCACTGAAATTACAAAAGAAAAATCAAAGATGCTATTGCTGAGCAAAAAATTGCAAAAGAAAAGAAAAAATAGATAAACCTTAACTGAAATTTTAGTTTTAGAACTAGAACCAATTACTCTTGCAGCCTTTCTGGGAAAGAAGCAATGGCTTTGGAATTAAAGCAGGGGAAGACAAAAGTGGGTGGAGAAAAGACTTTCAAAGGTATAGCTAATCCTAGATATACAATGTCATCTTCAACAGTCAACTAGTCCCCTGGGCCTACTCAACTTTTCCCCTCCAATTGAGCAAAATAATGTGCTCACCATTAGATACAAAGGTTGTTTCTTCGCGTGCATATCCTTGCATATAGATTCGCAGAGCTGCTGAAACATGAATCATAGCCATAAAGTACGGCGCCACAAACCCCCATGACACATAGCAGTGGAAAGAAAATAATGCACGGTTCATTAACCAGTTAACCTTTGATGTGTATGATTCCAAAACAAATGTTTGCTTCCTCAAGTAATTCCAATACCTAGAGAAAAAATCAATAAGTAAATATGGAAAAACATGTACGGCATGTAAGGTCTAAGTTAATATTACAAACCTTGAAAAACTAAGATCACTAGCAAGGGGATGAGGGAAAACAGCAACTGGAGGTGATGTAATAAGCCTCTTATGAGCCCCTAGAAAAGAATGTAAAAAGTGAGCCATCCAGAAAAGTTAATAGCCTATGCTATCATGAAGTTGTGCTAATCGGAAACCAAGAGAAAGGAAGCTTTAAAGTATATCAGCAAACAAAATTCGAGTTCTTACCAGCTATAGCTGCTAGAGTCATATCATCAGAGTATCCACCATCTTGAAGTCCTGAGACCACACCACAGCGGTCATATCTAAAATCATCAGCATGCATCTGAAAAAATCCAGAAAAATTAAGGCAACTATAGAATCCTGTTTGCTCAGTTTCAAAGACAATAAGAGGTGCTTACCATCATGCACCCTCCCCAAAGAAAGAATGTTTTTCCACCAGTAGCAAAGCCCATAGAACAAGGCTGCTCATAGAAACATTGAACATAACCATGAGTTAAGGATTATAGCACTGGGCAAAACTATGTAGCATGAAGAGAAAGCAAGTAAATAACTATCATAAAAACACCAGCAGCCTCTAAACACACAGCTCCACATTACTCCTAATTTCTATAATAGGACATACCATACTTCAAAAGTTCATGTAAACTGCTCAAACCATCCCCTCCCCAAACAGTGGAAAACATAACACCCAGCTTATTGTTGCAGCATAAATTAAAGTAAATTTGAAGTGATATATCAAGTTCAAATTTTTCAGATTGTTTGCTCCTTGAAATTTCAGGGAGAATCTCAAGATTGCATATTTATTCATTCTCTTCTTATGTGGAACTCATGACACAATTCCTTTTGATATAGTGCGTCTTTGAGACATTGTTGTTGCAAGAATCACAAATCACATGCTCCACTTTTCCAAGTTAGAGTGAACTAAGACCATAACAAATACATAACAAAATATACACTGACATAATAATTTTCAAAAAGATTGAAAAAAATGAGGAAAATGAAAGATTAAAAATGCGCAATACCATATGATATTCATAGATGCAATAGCTTCCCAAACTCCCTGAGGGCAGATCAAGTGGGTATCCTGTTTGAATGAATATCTGCATGTCATTAGCCAAAAGTTAAAATCATAAAAAGAATTTATAGTTTAAACCACTATACATACAATAAAACCATGAGAAGAATCCATACCTCTGGATTCTTTTCCATTTCAACAGTGAGGGCCCCAATAGACCCAGGGTGTAGCCTAACATCGTCATCCAAAAATAGTATATACTTGCTGTCTTTATGCATTTTCTCAGCACCAAACTGGACAAAACAACCATGATAGATATATTAAAGGTAAACAAAAGATGCTTCTAGAACCTAGATGAGTCAATAGAAAGGACAAAATGTGCAAAAACTACAGGTAGTCTTAATTTCTTAATTAATCTTGCAAATGCAGATGTCCAGGTTTTCTAAATGTCACCCATATGGAAACTTCATATTGCAGTCAGTACCAACCAAAACCTCAAAAGCAGAAAAGAAAAATCCTACTTGACTTACATTATGCCCTAAAATGGAAATAGTGAGCATGTTTGTTAACATAGATATTCAAAAGTAAATTGGAAGAGGGAGGCATTGGTGCAAGACCATTCACGGTAACTGATTGTGAACAAGTTACATACCAGCTGATTGTGAACTTTCTGGCTACAAGTTGTTGAAAAACCAGCTACAATAATTTTTGCATCAACCTCATCCTGCATAAATTTAACAATACATATACAATTAATAAATAAGTGCATAATCTAGAGAGTTAGTAAAGTAAGAAAAGCAATGATTCTATTAAAAGATTTATACGTTTCATGATGCTTTGTTATGGTCCTTAATTGAGGATCAGAACACTGGGCGATTAATCAAGATTGTCAAAGGCAGCTTGTACTGGGAGCAAGGACCTTAGAACTCATTGGATAGAGTTTCTCTCTTGTACTTTTGTCCTAGAAATTTCTAAATTGTTTTATTGATTAAATTTACCTCTTTAAATAGAGATTATAGCCCTAGGAATATCTATTAAAAATACATATTCTTTTATAACTAGGAAACTATGAATTCTTTTTAATTAGGAAATACTAAAATAGGAAATAAACCACTAATTTCTGTTGAAAATAAAGCCTATTATAACTAAATTATTTCTGTCTTAATAAACCAGCCCCAGAACCATTACATGCTTGCAAACATGTAAATATTTATTCTCCATCATTTCCATTCAGAAACCTCTTCTATTCAAAATTAAACATATGAAAGTTGTTTCCCTCTTTGAATTTCCCCTCACAATTAGATGCCAGAAAAATGCACAATTAAACACAAAAAAAAAAAACAGAGAGGATAAACAAATTGAAAATCAACGTCAAATTTGATGAATGCAAATACGATTTATGATGTTCCAGGACAAGGATGATAGTGCCAATTCAAAATACATCAATGTTCAACTGGCATATTCACTTCACTCTATTGATTCCTGAATCAATATTCCCAAAAGTAAATTAGTAAAATCAAAATAGTACCTTAAAATCTGACAGTAACTGGCATACAGCAGTGTAAGCAGGATCTTCCGTACTTTCCACAACAAAAAGGAATTCCAATGGACCACCATATAGAGAGGTGATCTACATGCATCAAAGAGCCAAAGTCAGTTATGACACCCAATATATATAATTTAGTCTAAACAAGGCCAGATAAAATTGAAATAGGTAAATAAATAGTGACAAGACATTTTTCCTGAGCCCTAACCATGGATATTATAGAAACTTGGTCTAGATGCCCAAGAATCATCTCAGAAATTTCAAATGACACTTGTCATTTGAAAATCTAGAATTCAAAGAAGTATGCAGAGTTTTTTTAATTTAATCAAGGAATGGCATCAAAAAAAATTTATAAAACCAAATGCAAAGGGAAAGATTAACTTCTCAGTTAAGAAATTTAGTTGTGTGGGAAAAGGAGAGGAGAGAATCACCAAAAGGGTATCTCAAAATAAACAACTTACCTGACTTCTCCAGTTATGTAAATTGTGTTCCCCAAATCCCTTTAAAGGCATAACAACAGTTACTTGAGGCAGATTGACCTGCTTTGAGTGTTCAAGTTCATTAATATCATGACTAAGAAATGCAAAGCTATTGCCAGCTCTCATGCTAGCCTTCATCTGATTGATCTCTCTATTCCTGAGAGCAAGAAAACAGTGTTAATGTCTTAATCAAAACTAACATCAAATGTGAGAGAAAACATATGTAAAGTTTCTAACTAATGTTTACTAAATATCAATACCTGACAAAAGCAGCAAAAGCCCACCCAAGAGCAAGAGTTAAGCAGATCACACATCCCTACAACATAAATAAATGATTCAGAGTTGTAACTAAACTAACCTCCCAATGCAACAACACAAAGAAAGTGTGAAAGCTTTAAGCACAGCTTTTTATGAGAGAAACTAATTTGATCAGTATTTGTATAATGCCATGACAGAGACCAGGATAGCAAACTGAACTTAGCAAATGAAGGACTTTCTGGTGTAAGATAAGTTCTTCAAAAACATTTTTTGACCATTCGTTGCATAATTCACTCCAGTACATACAAAATCAGTCTTCTCCCATATTCTACTAAAAATTGCCCTTGCCTAAATAACATAACTTATGATGACAATATTCATTAAACAAAAATGCTCGAAGGTATGGTGCCATACTTAATGGTTTTCACCATATCAATTTTGTTAGCGAAGCCCTGTATGAGCAACCATACATATAGAGTTAAAAAAAGAGATTGACCTTCAGTCCAAATAATTAACAATTATACTGTTGCTTGGTATGCACAATTAAATGTAACGAAAATAATTTTTATTTCATGTTCCAATGAAATTTTCTAGATTATATTCCATTACAATTGATTATGTCATCCCAGGGCTACACTGAAGGCTACAGCCAATAAAGAAACACGGAAATTAACAATTGCCTCCTCTTGCGTCCACAAATGCAAGTGAACATTGAAATCCATCTACACGACATGCCCAACAACAAGACATGAATATTTGCACCAGCTCCTAAGCTCTCTCCAAACGTACCCAATACTTTAATCTGATTCTTTAAATACTAACCAAAAATACTCAACCCTTATTGATTAAATTAATAAAAACAATATTGCACAATTCACGCAACATCAGTAGAGCATAGCCCCCAAGCTTCGAAGAAATCGGATGTTAAGAGTGGATTTAAGGAAGAAAACCACCAAAACCAAGGTAGTACATTCTGTATATGCTTCTGTAGGAAACCACATTAGTGGACAGCGTAGAAAGATGTCCTGGGAGATCATATGAGCTACAGTAAAATATAAAAAAGAACAAAGGAAAAAAGAAAAGAAGAAAGAGTTGAAGAGTTTTGGATGCAGCCATCTAGTGGCATTCTTTATATAAAATGAACAGGACCGATCCACAAACGCACGAAGCAAAAAGCTTTTGTGAACACGTAAAATTGGAAAACAAATGGAATGCGAGAAACGTAACTTCGAAATCAAGCCCTTCTACGGAAAAGCTTGCCTTATAGGCAACTTGAAAAAAGAAAAAATCAAATTTCATAATGCAAAATCTAGCTGAACATGAGAGATAAAAATTCGAGTCTCGACGAATTTGAGACACCAAAAACAGGAAAACATATTTGCTCGAATTCCGGCTAAAACAAATTTGAAAGCAACCAAACAGAGTGGATCTGAGCAAGAGAAAGAACAAACCTGGATCTGAATGAAAATAGCAACAGGACTACAAAAAGCTCTGCTGAGAGAGAAGAGAAAAGCATCCAAAAAGTCCAATGCTGACATTGTTTTCCCTCTCTCTCTCTCTCTCTCTCACCCACAAGTCACTCAATCCTCCTGCCTCTTCGGATAACTTTCTTCTCCAATTCAAACGACAAGAAGAAATCAAAAAAGACAAAAATCAGCCAAACAATCACTCCAAAGCTCCCTCTCTCTCTCTCTCTCCCTCAATACAAATATGTAGTCATTGAAACATAACTCCTCTCTCAAATGGCCATGAAAAGAAACGGCAAGAAAACAGAGAGAAAAAGAAGAAGGAAGAGAGAGAGGGAAGAAAATAAAAGACGGAGAGACCGCGGAATTTTATAATTCTAAAGGGACCTTTCCCATTCCTCTTTTTTTTTTTTTTTCTTTGAAAAATAAAGATTAGAAATTTAATTGGAAAATTCCAGGCGAAGAAGACAGATTGAGGGGTGGGATCATCGACGTTGAAAAGGCAAGAAGAGGGAGAGACCGTTAGATATCGAAGGAGGTTTGTTACTTACAGACGGAGAGAGATTTTTGGGGATTTGTTTTTAATAAATAAAAGGCAGAAAAACATTTTGGATTTCCGACTCTCTGGCTTTTTTTCTATTCAATTCTTTTAACTTTTATTGTTGTCATTGATTTTCTTTTTATTTCAATATACTAAATATGCTCCTGAAATAATAAAAATGGTACTATAAATTTATTTTTAAGACTTTTGATAAAAAAATATTATTTGAGTTTATATTTGCTTTATTTAAAATGATAACTATAAACATGAGCCATTTTATTATCGTAAATATAAAAAAAGGTTAATTTTTACTTTTCGCCGACAAATATAGATCTAATGTAAGTTAATTTAATAATAATATGTGTATTTTTCAAAAAAAATAAAAAAAATTATACTGTTTCACATAATTCATAAGTAAATTTAATAATTGTTTACATTTGCTTCAATTTTATCAAATTTGAATAACATGCCACTATTATTTTAGTATATACTAAATTTATTTTGAAAATTTATTATTTATTTTATTTATACCCAATATGTGTTAAAATAAAAATTTTTAAAATTTAATGTGGGAAGATAATATTTTAAATTTTATTTTTACTTGTTATTGTCAAAGGGGTCCCCTGTTTATTAGTTAGTATACGGAAAGAAGATGCCCCTTTCAGATCCGAATCTCCTTCACTGGTGTCTCTTTTATGACACCTTGCCCCTTTTTTCCTTACTATATTATATTTATTTATTCCTAACAAGTTCACTACATGTATATCCGCGCCGCAGCGTGTGGCAATCTTATTTTGCTAATGTCACTCCATTATATAAAGAATCTTAATGGAATCAAAAAATGCTACATGTACTCCACACTATGCCTAATATTAAGTTTAATGCATACTTAATCATTTCTAAAAGCCGGCAATTAATTTTTTTTAAAAGTCGACTAACCAACACCTTAAATAAACTTTTAATTATTGGACGATTGCTTCTAATTAACATTACTTTGAAAAATATTTAATTTTTTAGTTTTTCGAAATCAAAATGTAACAAATTTTATAATTGAAATTTTAATTATTTTAATATGGAATAAATCGTAGTGGAATTGGTTTGCCTTCTTTTATTATTAAAAAAATAATAATTGGATGGAAATAGCGAATATTTACTATTTTTTTATGCTGGGATCCAAGTCATCCAACCAATATAAAGAAAAAATAATAATATTGCGTTTTTCAAAGCCAACAACGAAATGCTGATATGATGTTCATATTTGGAGTTTGAATCGGGAAAGAAAATAATTAAAAGCTTAACTGCTAAGTTTGTGATTATGCATCATTTCAAATGGAAAATAAATAATAATAATAATAATAATAATAACAGATCATGTGCTATGTGCGAACTAATAATCTCTAGTCTTACGTTCTGTACAATTTACAACCTTAATGTTTGGAAAATTCACGTGTTTGGAATAACTACGAAATCTTTCGATGTTTACTAAAATGCTCAAACAATATTAAATGTTGCCATTGAAGATTTTTGTGATTACATTTCAACCTCTGCTTTTCGGAATTTAAGAAGCAATTTATTCAAAAATACATTTTAAATATATTTATATATTTGTTGTCATTTTTTATATTACTTAATAAAAAGATAATATAGTCAAGTATTAAATTTTTTATAATATTAAAATATATTAATTAATTTTTTAATTTATGTGTTGATAGTAAAAAAAAAAATAACACTTAAATAGTAACTCGCACAGTATTTTTTTAAATGGGAATTGACGGATTGCGTAAGCCTTGGCTCATGTTCGTAATAACTAATACCTGCCTCGCAGACTAAATTAAAGAATAAATTTACAGGTATACGGCAATTTAACAGTAAATTGAATTATGAAATTAATTCATAAATTTAATGTCAACTTTGAACTTTATACGTAAACATAAGCGAGTACCAACCTACATGGTTTTTAATGATTGATATGTTAATATATCTTTTCTTTTCTTTTTTTTCCTTCTGTTTCTATTTTCTCATGAAATTATTAAGATTTACATCAGTTAAATTTACTTTTCCCCCTCTTCTGACACTTAAACAAATTCAAAGATTTTGATAATAAATTTTCTATATTAAATGATTATATAAAAAAAAAATCCTACTACAAATATGGTGAATGAGAATTTGAATTTCCTTATACTTGTTATGAATTTAAATCTGGATTGTCTCATATATTGAACTGATGTTATATCCAACTGAGAGAAATCCATAACGTTAACTTCAACTATCTTTTTAATAAAAAAAATATAAATGAAATAATATGGTGAAGAAGAATAAATAGAAAAATCATATATATCTTATTTTTTAAACACTTAGCAGTAAATTTGAATTTAATATGCTAAAGAATTTCACCCTGCTCTCTATTTTCCTCCTTAAAACAAGAAAAAAAAAATCATATATATTTGGAAATAATGAAGTATAAGATGTGAAAAAATTGATTAGCTTATTAAGTGAATAAGTCACATGCCAAGTGGCAACTTTCACATGTCTTGCCAGCTATTGCTTGTTAATGCTTCATGTTGCCAAAGATCCCCACTTCTCTTCTCAATCTCATCTGGCCCATTCTCCACTTCTTTTTTTTTTTTTCTGTTAAAAAAAATTCAAAATTTTCATAATGACACATTAATTTCCTTATCATATTATATTTATATATCTTTTCTAGTTATTGAAAATTTATTTACAGAAAAAATGAAATAGTGAAATCTTGAACACAAAACACTAAACTATAGTTAGAATCAATTTTACTGATACAATGTTTACAGAAAGATTTAATTAAAAAATATTTAAAAAAATATTAATTTCAAACATGCAATGCCGGAATATACCTTGGTATGGTGTGTTATACCTTACATGATTAGAATCCAAATAACGTCTGAAATTAAAGCTACCAGTCGTACCTGCTAGTATTGATTTATGACCTTTCCTTATCAACTTCTCTCTATTTATTTTCCTTCCTCAGATATATATAGAGAATAGGGACTATTATTCATTCAATATTGTCAATTATTTGAAGCTGGCAATTCTCACTTTACGCAAAGTTTCAGTTAAGATTTTATATTATAATATTAGAAGAGCTTTTCTTCTTCTTTTTTCTAGTTTCGCTGCAAGTAAAGATGAGTCGGGTAATAAACGAGTTTTCATTTTGAATTATTGTTAAGCGGATAAGTTATTTAATATTATTTTTTATTTTTTCATTAAAAAAAACACCACATATGATATATAGAAAAATATTTATTTTTCATATTTAGATTATATAAATATCACAAACAACATAAAAAAAAAGTCAAGCATACAATCAAAAAATGGGTCACATCATGATTTGCAACCAATAGGTTCACTTTGTAAGTGCATTGACGAGTTGTAGCAAGTTTGCGTCGCTTTTTTCGCATTTAGCGACAAGTTAAAAGTTTCAAAAGTTTGGCCGACGGGTCATCCCCATCTGGACCGCCATTATTCTAATGCGAGTAAGAATGTCAAGGTATAATAGAGACGATAATATAACGGCCCATGCTATAATAGCTAACCTATTGATGGGCTAAAACCTTCAAAAATAAAAAGAAAAAAAGCTTTCACGTTTGACGTAGGAGATAAAAGAAGGGGCTCAATTATCACTGGAAATTTTATGTTCCATTGGGAACGTATATACTTTAGAGATTGCTTTCTCTGAAGAAATTTATACTTTGGAGACATTTCTTATAAGACTTAGCCCAAAAGAGATTAAATTTTTATTTGATCTTTTGATTTTAATATTAAAATTTGAATGAAATGCACATGGTTTTGTTTATAAAAAGACGGCTCACTTAGCAACTACTTGCACGTCCATAACAATCATTAATCAGATTAAGCGAAAAGGAAAGTAGGGAACCATGTCCATAACTTTCATACAACTGAAAAAACAATCATTCTGTTTTTCCATTAGGTGATTAAATCAGAAGCTTGTTTTTCCTATTAGAGTATGGCAATTTTCATTGCTTTTCCTTTAGATATGATGGGCAGAGTGCTGCAGAAGCTCAAATGTTCAGCATAGAATCAACAAAATTAAAAATATAGGTGCCAGAAATTGGCTGGACACAGCTTTAATATATTGGTGTTTTGATTTGCCAACCTCCTTATCCATTTATTAAGTGTTAATAAGAATTACACGATGAAAAACGTCTGAGTATAATTTCATAAGAATTGATCTCCTAACTTAGCTTGTTTTGCTTACAAGAATAGATAACATAATGCAGCTTCTATGTAGTTCCATTCGAGTATACTTCAATACTTGGCTCCCCGCTTACACGTCCTTGTCTCTGTGTTTTGCTCCCTATTAAATGATGAAGAAGCACACCTGCTGCAACACTAACATTCAAACTCTCCACAGCCATAAATGACCTGAACCCTCCACTAGATTGCTCAACGTTTATTACTTCAGATTCAAAACCAGCATTTTCTCCTACTGTTTCATTCATGGGAATGTTTCCAGGTATCTGCACTAACTGAGTACATGATCTCTCCACTAATGGTCTCAAGCCAGTGCCTTCACTACCCAAAACAAGAATTGTTGGTTCGCCAGGCAATACTCCATTCAAGGGAACAGCTTTTGAAGACACAGAACCTCCAAGAACTCGCCAACCGTTCTCAGCTGATGACACCAAGAACTGCATCATATTCTTGCAATACCTAAGCTCTATTATTTCAAGGGATCCTGCACTTGCTTTACTCACAACTCCACTTAAAGGGGCTGAATTTTTCGCACATAGCACCACCCCCGTGGCACCAAAGAAATAGGCAGACCTAATGATTGCTCCCACGTTCTGGGGGTCAGTAACCTCATCCAGAGCTAGCCAAAGTGAACCCTTGTCATCCTCGGGTGAAACTGGATCCAATTCCATTATTTTCACCATTTCCAATGGTGAAGCATCAAGAACAAGTCCCTGATGGGGGCGATTATCGACAACCATATTTAAATCATGTTTGGAAATTTCTCTTATGCTTAATCCAATTTTTTCAGCCATCCTCAACACCTTTTCAAAGCCTTTTTTTTCCTTCTTCTTCTTGTTATTGCCACTCAACTCCAATCTTTCTTGAACATACAATGTGTAAAATTCTCTTCTTCCAGCTGACAATGCAGCCAAAACAGGACCTACCCCATAAACTCCTTCACCAACCATCTTCGGTATAGTTGATTCAGTGGCCTCTCTCCATGTTTTTCTACCCCAATTGTCCTGCTTATTCCACCTGTGAAACTCAGGCTTCTCAGACCTGCCTTTCATATTTGTCATTCCTTTGAACCTGCTTTTAATCTTATCCCATCTTGGGTCATCAGCAACATCTAATTCCTCTTCTTCTCCTCCTCCTCCTTCCATGACGCTGCTATTTATTCCCTTTGTTGTAACCATAATCATAGTCCTTTTCCTTCTCTGCCCCTAGCATTCTATTTCTGTTTTCTTTATTCCTCACTGTAAGATTTCCACTTCCCTTGAAAGCAGTTTCCCCCGATTCGTTCCGAGAATTTCGGTGACTTTTTAGAACTTCCCCCTTTTCAAACCTTTTTGAAGAATCTTCCCAAGATGAGGAGGCAGTTTCAGCAGCTGCTCTTTTCTCTAACCTTTTAGCTGATTCCTTCCATGAAGAGCTAATAGTTACTTTCTCCATTCTTTCAGTTTTAGCAGATTCTCTAGCTCTCCTAGAACTTAACCAAGGAAGTGAGTTTCCATCTCTCAGAGCACGATTTCCCTCACTAACTCCATGGGAATATGAAGTGGAGAAACTTCTAGCTCTGAACACAGCACAACATTGAACACCAGTCCTAAGCCTAAACCCACTTGAAATACTAGGACCTGAAGCTGTACTACCCATGTCTCTTGATTTACACTGAACCAAAGTAGCAGTTTTTCCGGGCTTCACAAAGTTGAAAATTTTTTGCCCCTTGTAATCAAATTCGAGCAAAACTACTGTAAAGTACACGCATTTAGGGTTCAATAAGGGTTTAGGGCAAAACCCGATTGGCAAAGATTGAGTCTTTGGAGAGTGAAAATGTTTGAAGTCTCTGGGTTTTGAAGAAACCCTAAACACTGCTGGAAATGCATTGGTTTTAGCCAAATTAGAGTACATTTTGTGAATTATAACTATAAAATGTGCAGCTAAGAGATGAACTAGAAAGCAATACTAAGCAATTCAAGGGGGCAAGAGAAGTGCCCTAATTAAGCTTGAGTTCTAAGCTTATCTCGTGTTCGCAACAGCTCCAGTAGCAGATCTCTTTCATCTCATGAATTATTCTGAATTAAATCAATCATCGTTGGGCCTAAATACAAGAATAATTTTGGGCCTCAAGCTTAAGAATTGGACCCATGACCGAAGTAGCCCATTTATACAACAAATGGGCTTAAGAATCACCTACAAAGGCCGCCTTCACTGTCAATACAATGTCAATTTTAGATCTGCTATTCTGCTAACTTGTAGAAGGGTTATTTTTGGGAATCAAGAGTAATGCTCTTAACCCTTCTGCAAGTTGAAGCGAAACTTAGATCATCATCAGTTTCTTGATTTTTCTCCTCGAAAAAATCTCTTCTGCCCAAAACTAAATTCAAGATCGCCGATGGGAACGCCGGAGACATCTCGCGAGCCGTGTCCGGACCGTATTTTGGATGATATCGGCGGTGCGTTTGGGATGGGGGCTGTTGGCGGCTCTGCTTTTCACTTCATAAAAGGCGTCTACAACTCTCCCACCGGAGCTCGGCTCGGCGGTGGCGTACAATCCGTACAGATGAATGCGCCGCGGCTCGGTGGAAGCTTTGCCGTGTGGGGTGGACTCTTTTCTATGTTTGATTGCACGATGGTGTACGTTCGCCAGAAGGAGGATCCCTGGAACTCAATCTTCGCTGGAGCCGCCACCGGTGGCTTTCTCTCTATGCGGCAAGGGTTGCGTACGTCTGCTCGTTCCGCTGTTTTTGGTGGGGTTATTCTAGCTTGTATCGAAGGAGCTGGGATTTGGTTGAATAAGATTATGAGTGCTCAACAAAACATGCCTATTATGATTGATGATTCTGTTCCTGCTATGGCCGGTGGCCCCGGATTCCCTCCGGGCCTTCCGGGCCAGGCCCAGCCTGGGAACCTGCAAGAGGCTGCGCAGACGAGTGGATCGGAGTCAGGTTCGTGGTTTGGAGGTTGGTTTGGTGGCGGGAAAAAGGAACAGCCTGCAAGTAGCGGAAGCAAGACGGAGATTTTGGAGAGCTTTGATGCGCCACCAGTGCCGAATTTTGAGTACAAGTGAATTTTTTGAGGTGTATTAAAGGATTTAAAGAAATTTTTATAAATTTGTTCTTAGATTTTATAAGTTTGTAACCGGTGAGCTTTTGAAGCTCCAAACTTGGTGAACCAGAAGTTTTCTTGTCTAATTTCCCTCACTCTCTTTTCCTTTTTACTATAGCCAATAGCACTACTAATATAGGATACATTTACTGGTGATTTGTATGTTTTGAACTGATTGTTATGTGCAAAAGATTTTTCTTACAATTAGTTTTTTGAATATCATAGTTTTGCATAGAGTTGGCATTTACATTATGTACGGAAAAAAGATGAAATTAAGGTTGCATTACTTATGGCTGTTGTTTTTGTTTCCTCACCTTTAGATACTATTGTCTTCTTAAGTATCTGCTTGCGTGCAATTATGAAGATTTGCTTGTGTAAAGGGAGTAATTTCATGTGGGATTTGCTTGTGTGTTCAAGGTAGGGAAACACATAGTTGTCCATGTGGTATTATCGACCTTGAGAAGTGATCATCATCAGCAGAGGTATATTCAGGGCTGTTCTTCTGATAGAAGAATAGAACCCACCGAGTATTGATGTCTCTGCATCGCTGCAATGCATGGCCTTGTTGTTATTCTGTTTATTCATTTAATATATAATTTAATTTAGTCATTATATATGTTTCAATTAAACTAATTAGTTGTAGGAGTTCCTTCACATGGTAGGATATGGTAAATTTCTATTTTGCTTGAGTCGACACTGAAGGACTTGCTATCCACAGCCGTAAATAAGTTCTTAAATGATTGCTGTAGTTCTGTTCTACTGCACCTTTTTACATTTACATTGACATTGATTTGGCCGACTGTCTTGGATCTTCAATTTGCAAATTCATTTTCATGCCGTGCTGAGATGCTAACTGGAAGTAATTATTTGGCATATAACTAGATAGAAATTGGCTTCATATAATTTGAAAGAAGAATGTTTGGTCTGTAGTCTGTCAGGCCTCTGCAGGGTTATGTTAATCATGACTATTTTGATATGTATCATGTGAAGAGAATGTGTCAATGTGCTTTACTATTATGAGATGGTGTTCTTATCAGGTTGGTAAAAGGTTTTGAATTTCTGTGAACTTGCAGGAGGCTGTCTTAAGCTTGCTTATTCCTCAACATCAGCAAACTAATCATGGTAGTAGGATGGAAGCAACTGTTATATAGACAGAGTTCGAATTATTTGAGGAAGATTTCCCCTTAACTCAAAGATGCAGCTGATAACTGGTGTTAGGATAGAGTTGGTCAAATGAACGAGCAGTTAGAATTTTTGTCCAAGTTACTTTCTTGTGTGATCTGACAATGTTATTTAGTTGATCTGTTGTCTTTTATTTTGTTCCGAAGCCTGTAATTTCCAGTTGCTTGTTGTCTGATGTGTTGTAGCATGATGATCCTAAGCTAACAAAAGCTTCAATATCTGACAGGATGTTCCTAGGATCCAACTTCCTGTATCTTTCTGCAAATTTAGGGAGTTAAATGAAATTGCAAGTTAAATATATTATAAACACTGATCGGAAGGAACTGAGAAACAATTAGAGTTGATAGATGAATTTGAGGTTGTATCTTTACATCAGCAATTACAGTTCCTTGTGTAATTACAGCAAGGAACGACACTAATCTTTGGGCTGATCATACTTCAATTTCTGATTGGTTATGGTAAAATGAGTTGAAATTAAGTCAAGAGACGCGCGCACATACAGAGCACGACAAACGGATAATTAGGATAGAGAACTTAATAGGCGGCAAAGGTTATAATTGAAAGACATGTCTTTATTACTTCTTCGACGCTCGCTCACTCGCCACTCCATCACGCCTCACCGCCACTTCACTGTTCCCTTCTCGCTTCTCCTCCGCCGCTCAATGGCCACCACCGATCTTGTCAGCCCATCAAACACCCGCGTTGGCTGGATTGGCACCGGTGTAATGGGCACGTCCATGTGTGCTCACCTAATCAAAGCCGGCTATACCCTCACCGTCTACAATCGCACCCTCTCTAAAGCTTAGCCTCTTCTCAACATGGGTGCCAATCTAGCAGAATCGCCTTTCGTCGTCGCTTCCGAATCTGATGTCGTTTTCTCCATCGTCGGATTTCCCTCCGATGTTCGCGACGTCCTTCTCCATCCCGCCACCGGGGCCCTCCAAGGCCTCCGCGCCGGGGGAATTCTCGTAGACATGACCACATCTGAACCCTCCCTGGCTGCCGAGATTTCCGCCGCTGCCTCCGCCAAAAATTGCCACTCTATTGACGGCCCGGTCTCCGGCGGCGATTGCGGAGCGAAGACTGGAACTTAGGCAATTTTCACCGGAGGAGAAAAAACAGTATTTGATCGTTTGAATCCATTATTTGCACTCATGGGGAAAGTTAATTACATGGGTGGCCATGGCAAAGGCCAATTTGCGAAGCTAGCAAATCAAATAACCATAGCTTCTACAATGGTTGGCTTGGTAGAGGGGATTGTGTATGCATATAAAGCTGGGCTCAGAATTGTACTTGAACGCCATATCCACTGGAGCTGCAGGGTCAAAGTCTATTGATTTATATGGGTCTAGAATACTGAAGAGGGATTTTGAAGCTGGGTTCTTCGTGAACCACTTTGTGAAGGACTTGGGAATTTGTTTAATAGAGTGTCAAAAAATGGGTCTTGCTTTGCCTGGTTTGGCTTTGGCACAGCAGCTTTATTTGTCGCTTAAAGCTCATGGGGAAGGGAATTTGGGTACTCAAGCTCTTATTTTGGCTCTGGAGAGGCTTAACAATGTTTCTCTTGAAAATCTCGGTGCTTCAAATGCTGCTGCTTAGCCTGGTAAATTATTCATCTGTATTGAATGGTAGAATTGAGTAATACTGGGTTGCTTTTTCTAATGAATATGTGATATATGGATTATGATTTCTAGTAATGAAAATCGAATAATGAAAGAGTGTTTTCCCATTTTTGGTGGAGCTATAACTTGCTGAGATGTTGGTTAGGCCTCGTTTTTTACAAAACAAGGTACATGATACGGAGAATGGCCAGTCTCTGTTTGCCATTTAGCATGCCACTGTTCTCTTAGTGGTATCATATTATACAAAGGATCAAGATTTGTCTCCTGTTTTTAGATTGTTAAGCTGCTAAAATGCTGTGAGAGTATTCATGTTTGAGTTTCCTTAGCATTATCTTTATCTGCTTGACATGTTGTTGAGGCATACTTGGCTTTTATTGTTACACAGATATTGGATATTGTAACTTTTGTGGAATTGTTGAGGCTGTATCAATCTATCGCCATGCAATAGAAGATGAGTAATTAATAAAGGATGCTTGAGGCTTTTTTTTATGGTTCACAATTTGTTCTTTTCCCCAAACTGTTGTAACAGTTGGTTGTGGATGTCTCAGGTGTTGATGTGGATTTTTAAAAAGTACTAAAGTTCACCTCTAGTTGTTGAATAAAATAAAATACAACAGCATGCATCTTCTGGTTGTTATTAGTAGCATAGATGCTTTGCCTTCATCTTGCAGTTAACTAGGTTTTTGGGTCCAGTTAACTGAAATGGGGTCTGCTCCTTTAATCATAAATTTGGTGAATCATTAAGGCACACAACTTAGTCTAGAGGATTAATGTATGATGTAGGAAGTCTCAGAACTTAGCTTCCGCTCCACAAAAAATGCCTCGGCAACTGCTAGCAAACTAATGTAGTAGCCATGTAAGAATTAGCATAGGTTAGGTTCATGACATGGCTTCATTCAAACTCAAGATTGAGGCCAAGTGATGTATGCTATGCAGCTGGCAAATTTGAATGGAACTAGTGGGTTTGGACTTATTCCATATTTTATATCATGGCAGCATATAAATGAGCTTTGATTTGATTTGTCCATTTAAAAATGTCATGGAATAATACATGCCAATATGAACATCCAAATTAGGTTGCCTCGTCACATGGCCATTTTGGACCCTGTATACTAGTTTATGATGGTACGAACATTGAAGCTTATTCTTGTTTGATATCTTATAAAGATTTACAGGCATTGGAAGGAAATGGTATAATACTTGTTGTGCATAGCTACTGATATTGGAGTGATCTTAGTTCTCCATTTTATGTAGCTCATCGCTATCACTGCCTCATTTGATGTTGTTTCTTCTTTTAACAACTTTGTTGGTACTATCTACTATCATGATTCTAAGTTTCTTCAGTTTCATGTAAGGAAAAATATATTCTGGCTTCTTCCACCGAGTACTTGTGCGAATACATTTAGAAAATTATAAGAATCAAGTGTCAAGAAAACATGATATTTAGTGTACATGAACTGAAGTGCTTAGAGTTTTGAGGCAAGAATAGCAATGTCAGTTTTTGAACTAATTCTTTATGAATTACAGGCACAAAATTTCACCATCACTGTAACGCACTAAATTACGTGTTAGTTAATTATAACTTTCAGGCTGAACAAAATAACGCTTTTTGACATGAGTTTTGAGATTCAAAATTTAACTGATATGAATACATTATGGAGGTTATAATTGAAAATAGAGAAAGGAGATTTAATCTAAACAGGAGTGGAGTTGGCTAAAAGTCATAGTTGATATGGGATAATCAACAAGTCATTCTGGCTAAATAATTGAGCCATATAAGGAATTAACAATGGAGATTAAATGGGGTTTTTAATTTTGTAAATTATAATTGATAAATCACAAAATTTCATGGAGACAGGGTATCTCTACATTGAAATGGACAAGAGAAATGATGGATGGGAAGGGAACCGATCCTAATTGGAATATCGTGGATAGACCTGCAAAAAAAAGGTGTTAACCCGATTGATTCAGGCGCAGACACTCCGATTTTTAAGCTAGCAAAGGGCAAGATAGCTCTTTAGAGAGAGAATTTATATTATTTAGAGAGAGAAGGTGCATCCTTCTTTAAAAAGGAACCTGTTATTTATAGAACTGGAGGAGTTCGAGCAGTGCGTCAAATAGTTGCTTTACTTTGCGGCAAATATAGTCTATTCTTGTAGGTAACAGTAATTAGATGGTGACGTATGTCAGAAGACTTCTGCCTGTTAGGGAGAGGTCAAGTCCGATCGAACGGCCTTGGTTCCCGTGTTTGACCCCTTAGTTGATGGGACTTTCATGGGCATTTATCTTGGGCTCTTTTGGAATCCTTGGGCTTTTAATTTTTTTTTTTTTTGGGACATTATCATTTATCCCCGATCGATCAATTCAATAAAAAATCAAAGTTGCGATGTTGTGACTGTGCTAGCTGGTTGATTGTGCCATGACTAGTGATAGAATCTCTTAGATTTTGAGATTTGGAAGTATTAGGATAAATGAGCCGATTGGAATGAGTCATCGGTCAGAATTGATAAATCATCAGCCTTGAGAGGCTGAAATTGACACGTCGATTGGAATGAATCGTCGATCGAAATTAATAAATCATCAGCCTTGAGAGGCTGGAATTGACACGTCGATTGGGATGAATCGTCGATTGAAATTAATAAATCATCAGCCTTGACTGGCTGGAATTGACACGTCGATCTAGATGAATCGTCGATCGAAATTAATAAATCATCAGCCTTGACAAGCTGGGATTTTCCTGCAATTTCGTCCTGCGAACAACGATCATTGTCATAATCATGGGTTACTTTTCAGAGTGTTGTTTTTCTAACTTGGCTGCGAACGTAAGGCGTTTAACTTTGTTTCTTTTCTTATCGATAGCTGCCCGAGCTATTGTCGCTATGCTGTACCTCTTGGGGGGATCAATCGATTTTGTAGAGATCGAGGGTCGTGGTTGTTCTAATTGTCTTTTTCTATTACGTTTGCAGTTCCTAAAGAGGAGCGGAACCATGGCAATGGGGCTTTAATCATGTGTGCGTCGATCATGTCTTTCCTGTCTTGTTCAGATTGCACTTAAGAGATTTGTTTTGCTAATCAGTCAGTCTAACGTTTTGTCAGGCGTCGCTTCGCTTCTCTTGATTTAATGGCTGTCGCTTTATTTTCTGCGTTGATGGTTAATTTTCCTTTTTGGCGCTTTGATATTTGATCTTTGCTTTAATGAGCTTTGACACATGGCATTTTCATTAATGCCTTTTGAGGATGCTTGGAGGCGCCTATAAAAGGGGCTTCTTTCCATTTTTCCTCTTACGTTATCTTTTCCTATTTCTACTTGCACTTTCTTCTGCTTCCTGACCTTTACGTTTGATCATGAGACCTCTGGACCCTCTTCAGCTTTACTGTCAACTTTTCCATTTTAGAAAGATGAATGAAAAGTGGGGCCTTGTCTTCGTGAGCCATACGACCTCCGACCTCTGTTGTCCTTCCCTTTCAGCCCTGGACTTTCTTCTGATCATGGTAGGGAATATATGTCTGTGTTTTCTTCTCCATTTTTTTGATTCTGATTTGTCGAAAGGGAGTTGTTAATGAGGGGTGGTCTCGTTGCAGAGGTGGTGGTCAAAGTGGCGGGGCGGCTCTTGTCCTCTTTTCTCCCTATAGTCCTGCTTTTTCTTCCCTCTTTGCTCTTTTGATTTTTTTTGAGCAGGAAGCTCTTTTGGCCATGTACTCCTTTCGGACAGGAGATTTTTCATTCATGTGCTTTATACTTTGAATGAATTTTATTCTTTAAATATCTCGTATCTAGCCTTCTCATATATTTAATGTGTTTGACATTCTTAAGCAAAAAGATATCACTAAAAACTCATAAAGAGATATTGCGGACTGAGTGGTACTTATCTTTGTAGGGACATTGAACCATCTTGATCGTTTTACTTTCTTGAGATACACGTTGATACTGAGTCTTACTTGTCGGTTTTCAGAGCAGGTGAGCGGCGACATGACATGAGGTAGGCTAGATGTGTAGGTTTTGCAGTGTGTTAGTGGATTGGTGAAACTGGGAGTCTCATCAATTTGAGTGCACACCATCTGCTTTATTGGATGCCATGCTTTTCTTTAGACAATTTCTGGGTTTTGGATCGAGACTTGCTTGGATTCAAAGACAATCTAGTGTCCTTGGGGATTATCCTTCGTTTGCGCCTTTCGGTAAGTAGCTGCAATTGACTTTTTTTTGTAGTTTCTTTGATTTTTGTGACCTTTTTATTATGACCGTTGATTGCATTTGGCTATTTATTGTAATTGCCACGTATTTCTTCATACTATAAATAGAACTGATTGTCTGTGCTTCTTCTTTTGTCTCTACTACTTGCTCTACTTTTCTCATGGAGCATCCTGATCGCTTTTTTGCTCTTTTTGATGCTTTTCATTTTAAGAATACAAACGGACGATCAGCCGGTTCCTTGCCATAGCATCGCCTACCATGTAGGTTAATGTGTTTTCCTATTTCTATTGCTTCTTTTACTCTCCTCTTCTTAGGCCGTGGTTAGTCTCCTTTTGTTTTCAAGATTCCAACATGCCTTAAGTGTGAGGTGTTTGCAACATCTTTTTGGTTAGACATAGGTGTTGTATGTGATGCTTTCAATAAAATTTCTGATTTATTTTATTACTTTTTGCAATGTGTACATCTTCATATAAATTGATCGATATTGAGAAATAAATCTGCCCCTCAACCTTTTGATTGGAGTAAATTTCTTTGGTCTTTCAGCTCGAATAACAATGATTTTCGTCAATCTTTTGATCGAGATAATAATGACTTTCGTTGATCTTTCGATCAGGATAATAATGACTTTCGTTGGTCTTTCGATCGGGACAAGAAATGCAATTGTGACGACCTTTGCACTCTTGTTGTTTCTGCTTGGAAATTAAATGAAGGGGCATGCTTTTAGAGCTTCTTCGCCTTAGCCGTCTTTCTTTTAAGACTAGCCTGGGCATCCTCACTTGGAGGGTGTAGCTTGACTTTTCTACCTCTTGGTTTAGATCACCAGGGGGGAGCTTTTAAAGGGCCTTTTTGCATCTTTTTCTCCTTTTTCGCCTGATGTCCCTCTAGTTGTCTTCATCCACAGAGCGCTATGCCAGATGCCATGGAGCCTTCTTCTCCAAGCTGACTTCCTTTTCTCTTTATTTTTTAAACTTACCGAGTTTGCAGAGGGGATGTCGTTGTGCATGGTGGAAAGTAAACCTTCCCCTACTATTCCAAGGGGAAGATGCTCTCGGGATAGTCTTTTAGCTTTGACGTTAGGCACGGCTGATTTGCCTAGAGACATAGAGGGGGGCGGTTTTTTTATCCCCCCCAATATGTTTCCCAATAGGCTACCTCTGGAAGTCTCCTACACCATTTGTATAGTGGACCGAAAGAGGGATGTTCTTCTTTCTTTCGATCCTAGTGCATGGCTTTTCGTTTTCTTTCAGTCTTAAGATTTTACCTTTACTTTCTCGGCTTCTTGTGTAGTCTCGGAGACTTTCACAGAGCTCGAGTGCTTTGCTTCTCTCTGTGGTATTTATTTTCGCCATTTGACCTCTTGTAGTCTCGGAGACTTACACAAAGATCATACATTTTGCGTTTCTCTTTGTAGCTGTAAATCCACGCCTTTTCGTGGAACGTAAGAGTTAGATGTTTTAGCTTAGCCATCGTCTTTCAATGAAAGCACCAAATAATTAATCACAAAATTTCATAGCGACAGGGTATCTCTATGTTGAAATGGACAAGAGAAATGATGGTTGGGAAGGGGACCGATCCTGATCGGAATGTCGTGGATAGACTTGCAAAAAAGGGTGCTAACCTGATTGATCTAGGCATAGACACTCCGATGTTTAAGTTAGCAAAGGATAAGAAAACTCTTTAGAGAGAGAATTTATATTATTTAGAGAGAGGTGTGTCCTTCTTTAAAAAGAAATCTGCTATTTATAGAACTGAGAGAGCTCGGGCAGTGCGTCAAATAGTTGTTTTGTTCTGCGGTAGATATGACCTATTCTTGTAGGTGACGGCGATTAAATGGTGATGTGTGTCAGACTTCTATCTATTAGGGAGAGGTCAAGTTCGATCGGACGGCCTTGGTGCCCGTGTTTGACCTCTTAGTTAATGGAATTTTCATGGACCTTTATCTTGGGCTCTTTTGGAATCCTTAGGCCTTTAGCTTTTTTATTTTAGGACATTATCAATAACTAAACCAATAAAATTTAGTGATGGAAATTTATATTGGTAACTAGATTGAGAATTTAAAATTAATTGAGATTGTTAAGCTAGATAAAACATAGATGAAAATAAATAAATATGAAATGAAAGAATTGAGTAAAAATTTTTATTGGGCCTTAGAAAAATCGGGGAAAAAAAATTAAATCTTAGACACAAAAAAAAAAAAAAAAGGAGAAGAAGAAGAGAACAAAGCGGAGGAAGAGAACGGGAAAAGAAGGGGAGATCGAAAGGGAGATCGGGGATCAAAAACTAGAGAGAGAGAGAGTCTGCGTTGCTGTGAGAAGCCGGTCACTAACATCAGCCTTTTTCCTCCGCCATCTTCGTCGCTCTCCATCATCTCTATTGCGATCTCTACTTTGCAATTTCTCTCTCTCAAATCGAAAGCTTCTTTGACCGATTCCAGCAGCGGACGACGATGCGAGCAACACCGGAGGACTCCTGGTGGTCGTGCTATCACTCCGGTGTCTTCAGATTTTTCTCACTCACCGGTGATAGCCAGATCGAAAAAGGGGTATGCTGACTATTCCAACGGGGATTTTGGCTAGACCACGATGCGTTGGAGCACGTGAACGCTTCCAGGAGATTATCGGTGGCCCCAACTCTATTTTGGCAGTAGCGGTGCATGGCCAGCGAAGCTCCAGTGACCAGCGACCCACGGGACAGGTTTGAGAGAGCTAGATATTTGTTTTATTTGCTATTTAATGGCGTTATTATTTTGTCTGTCTATCTTATTTGGCTTATTAAGAATGAATGTGGTTTAAAGGCTATGAAATGAAATGCTAAGTGCTGTAGAATGGATAATTAGATTCTTTATTCTTGAAAAAAAAAACTTTGGGTTTAAACCTTTAATTATGATGAAGTCAATACCTGTTCATTTGACAGAGCTAAATTAATATTCACTTTTTTTCACATGATGTCTGTTCCCGTTAAAACAGAGATAAGTTTTTCACAAGTGATGGGAATTATTCCACTGAATGTCATTTGCTTTGAACCCTATGTTATTATTGCAAGCACAATCCCAAAGTCTTAATTTGGCCATCTTGTTTTTCTTACATAGGCACAAATGCGAGCTTAAATATCTAACCACGTATAACTTGGCTATAATATAAATCTTTGCCGACGGCTTACATGATTTTTTTTTCTTTTCCAGAAAGAAAAGAAACAAAAATAAAATAATAAGACGGAAATAGTTGATATAACAGAGCATTATTTATTGATTGAGGAAATTTATGTACCCCTATGGTCTAAACATGTACCTTTAGTTTGCAATATTCTAAAATTGCATGTGATTAGTTGAATCAGATTTTATCTATTTTTACTAATAAGCTGTGCTTCATGAAGGGAAATACAATGTCATTTTGAACATTATGTTCTTTATTTGATAACGTAAATCTCCGATGCTATATAAAGTCTTTTGTAATTATGTAACCCGTAGTTATGCAATAAAATATAAAATCGTAGGACTTTCTTGCCTTTATGGCTGCCAATTATAACAAAGGGTTGTATTAACTTAAACTTGTCATTTAGACTTATTTTATCTATTATTTATAGCTATTATGTTTCAGCAAATTGAAAGATCTTTTCAAATGCTCTTACATTACATCAAGATTTGTTAGGCAAGCGTGATTATTCTTTGATCTACAGGAATCAGTTTCTTCTTGTTTTCTTATGCCTTCTAGCTGCATTGTGGTCCCCTGAGGGAGCTTAGACCTCAGCTTCTTGTTTGTCAATATTGATGAATAACATCCTTGGATTATTTTCTATTTTTAATTTAAATCTCTATTTTCAGTTAGGCCTCATAAGAGGAAATGCTTCAAGCCATGTTATTAAATAGGCTGCTTTTCAATACTTAGTTTTTGGTTCCCCCTAACTTTATCTCTTAACATAATAAGTTCTGTCAATCTACCATTGAAAATATAGTATAGTTATTAGTGTCTTAGGTCAGAAGTTGAAATGGAATCATCTATATCATTTTCTTTTTCTTTTTATTTTCATCGGTATTAGAAATAATTCTCTCTATATACAGTTTCACATATTGTCATTCCTGGTCACTTGAATTTTTCTTTCCACCAGAATATTTCTTGTATTTTTAGATATAATTCAAGCTCTTGTCCTTAAATTTGTTAAGAAAATGAAGTCATATTTTAATTGACAAGTTTGTTGGATTTAGTCGAAGACTAATTGATATCTTAACTTTGATTCCTTGACGTAAGATTTTATCCTTTTTGTTTAAAATTATTTAATCATTGTACACGGTTAGATAACATGGCATTTAATTATAATTTTTTATTTTAGATTAAATAGAATTTTAAGTACTATGCTAAACTTTAGAGCTGCAGAACTATATGGGTCTGATTCTTTACGTGGAATATGTATGAAGTTTGAGAATTGAAATCCCAAGTCCGAACCAAATTATATTATCGTGAATAAATTTTTTGCATGTAGATAGATTGGTGTGCATGACATTAGGAAAAGTATGCTAAACAAGCTTGTTAAAATAACATGTTCATAAATTTATGTTCTGAATCTATAGCTGCAATTAGTAGAAATGGTGGTAATTATAGTAACTTATATGTATATATATTTATGCATATTGACCGGTGTCTAGCAAGTGTACTAGATCGGCTAGTAATACATGAAAATATAGATTAAGATCCCAAATATCGTACCCAATGGAACATGCATTGTTAAGAAAAATATCTATGTATGAATTAAATTAATCCGAAATTGTTTTCCAAATGTTTTTGATTTAAAAGCAAAAATTAAACAAAATAAACAATGAAACAAAACAAAAGCTAAAATTAAATTAACATAAATTAAAAACAAAACAATAACTGAAATTCTCTTACTAAAGAAATTATTCACCTTAACTTTCATTGTAATGACTTAAATTCAATAAAAACACTAGTGATTATGTAAAAACTAGTAATAAAGTAAGATATATTTATTCAAGTATATCATTCTTAGTACTAAACTCATAGACAAATTTAATACTTAGCATCAAAATTCAGTTTAACTTCCTAAAAATTTATTGAACTCTTTTTCAAGTAATTCAATTCCAATTTATTCTTAGTTCCTCCTCTTTTAGTATTAATTAATAAAATCAACACATAATTATCTCATATTTCAGGTAATAATCATGCATAAATATTAAATAACCAATCTAAGAACATGCAAATCAATAACTATGTCAAAATTAATTTTTAATTATTTACTTAATAAACCAACAATCAATCTCAACACAATCAAAGATAAAAATATGTTTAAAATCAAGAAATAATTAACCAATATTGAAGTTAAACTCAATTAAGTTATAACAATGAAAATATAAGTTTTTAAGAATCCGTTAGCAAAAGAAGAAAAATTATTTACTAAACATATTTAAAAAAAAACTAAAACAACGTAAAAAAAAATACAGAAGAAAAATTATGTAAAAAGAAACTAAAACTATTGAATTCTTCTAATTGATTTTACGTTTTCCTACTAATTGATCCCCTTCTTTGGTGTTAGAGTCTTCTATTTATAGGCAAAATATGTTGTAGAAGCCTTTCAAACTTCCCAAATTGGAATAGGAAGAAAATCCTTCTTGAATTTGAGAAAATCGGAAATTTTTCGCTTCATGAGAAACAAAACACGTGGCCATGTGTTTTTCTTTATTAAAAATCACGTGCCCATGGGTTCTTCTTTATTCATTTTCACGTGGTCATGTATAATTCCTTCTTGCTCTTCACGTGGCCATGCATAACTCCTACTACTAATGACACACGGCCACTCATCTCTTTTTAGCTTTCTTCACGTGGCCATGTATTGAACTTTTGGATCTCACGATCAATAATTAATATGAATTTTTCAAATTTACAGTTTTGGTCCAAATCTTTTTGCTTTTTTACAATTATGTCATTTTCTTTACAAAATAGCCCTGAAAAACACCAAAATTTACAATTAACTTCAAAAATATAAAATTAACCAATTAAACTCAAATTTAACCTAATTAACACAAAATTAACTCAATTAAACACCTAAAAACATACTAAAAATATCATATAAATCACCATTATCACATATGATGCTAATACTAATAAAACAATTTGTTTCATTTGCTTGTCTTATTTGTATTGTATAACTGGAGGTTTTGAAGTGTAAGAAGGATTAAATTTCCATTTGATTTGTTTGTGACTAAATATGTGGTAGTTGAGTAATGACTATGATTAATAAGGCTTTATCATTCATAGTAAATGATGAAAATTCTGAATTGGATACAATTGATTGGCCTTAAGAATGAAAATTTAGTTGGTGTGTTGGGTGGATTCAAATGGTGTGTTGGATGGATTCGAACGGTGTGATAGGTGGATTCAAATAGTGTGTTGGGTTAATGGTGATTTGTACATTGTACTGTATGTTAAGAAGGACCTACAGAGAATAAGTAATTGTAGTGCTCGATATTAGCCACTTACTATTAGGTGTAAAAAGAGTGGTGTCGGGTTTCGACCTCTCACCGAAATTTGGAGTATAATGTCAGGTTTCGACAACTCCAATCCTATTAGGCTTAAAAAGCTGTAGTCTCACTTATTTTCTTGATACATTCCTTTGGATTACTGTAGACTATAACTGTAATAAAGCAATTGAATAGAATAGAATAAATATATTTTACTATATAGTTTAAAAAGTATATAAATTATAAGTGTACTTTAATTAAAAAAAATTATCTTGATGACGACATCACTTTGGATTTAGCATTAGTATGCTTAAGAGTAATTAATTCAATTTCAAAACGCAAAATATTATGTAAGTTTATAGTTTGCATGTATATATCAAAACTAAAGAAAAGGATGTACCGAAAAAGCTGTTTATGTTGTATTTTTTTTATTCTCTCTTAGTTTTGATATGTATACTCAATATGCAGATTCTTAATGATATGTAAATATAATTTAAATTAGTTATGTAATTCAGTTGTATATAGTTATTTTAGTTTAGTTGTTATACTTGTATATATTGTTTTTGTTAGTGGCGGTTAATAAAATTTTGCAACTATCTTATGATGGTATTTGGACGATGGAAATTTTATCTATGTTAAGATTTTGTGTTGGTTGTGATGGAGTAGAAATGTGTGAAAATTGAATTGTATTTTTAATTTTTGTACAGGTGGTTTAACACAATATTTAATAAAAATTTTGTCGAAATTTTGACAAAATTAATGGTAAACAAATTTGGAGTCTTTAATGAAATTAAAGAGAATTTGTGTTAATTATAAAAAAAAATTATGGATCATAGAATATCTAATAACATTCTTGTCCGATCTGCTTATCGGACCGAATATAGAGTATTACGATCGTGCTTATGTTGGAAATATATTTGTAAATTTTTTTTTCTGGTAAATATTTATTTGGATTTATTACAAATTAATTTTTAAATGTTAGATCCAACATTTAAAATATTACAATGTCAATCTTCAATTTCAAGTCTATTTTTAATTAAGGAATTTCCTCAATAATTTCGCTAAAAGCTAATGAAACTTGCCGATTTAGCTAATCTGTGGGTACCGTCATGCCAAATAGATTGCCTATATCACCCTCTTTTTCTTCTTCTCCTTCTGGTATCCAATCTTAGCAAAAATGTTCTTGTACCAATATAGTTTCATTAAAGCAAAAATGATAAGCTTTTACTTGAAGAATCAATAAGGCACCTTCAATCCGAACACAGCAACCAGACTAATAAAACCAAAATCACAAAACCTAATTGGGTTTTGGACGAAATCGAAGGAAGATGGATTGTGGGGACTCCGATGTCTCTAACAGCAATGATGAGAGTGATTTCAAAAATTCCCACCCTAACTAGCTTTGCTTTAATTTATTTGAGGATTTTGAATTATGAGCCGCTTTTATTTTGTTTCCTATTTGCAATGTTAACAAAATCGAATTTTATTGCTTATATTATGTTTCCTCTTTGTAATGTTAACAAAATTGAATTTTATTTTATAAGCAACAATGATTGATATCTCTCAATTCCAAAATCCAGATTAATTTTTGTATGTGAATAATTCAATCATATTGTTGTATTTTAGATGCTAATAACCTCTCTCTCTAATCTACAAGAAAAAGAAGAAGATTGCCATGAGGAGCAGGCTCAGCGAAATAAGAAAATGTTGATGAGAGAATCGATGCATTGCACGATTTTTACCAAAAGTTCTTTAGGAAGATCAGCCTACCGCTGGGCGCTACTGTTGATCATCTCTTTCTCTTGCCCTTTCAGTACATTTGGAAATGTTATAAATTTGTAGATGGAAACTATTAACTTTCTAGTTCCATCTGATAATACGAAATTGTATTTTAAGATAATTTGAGATCTATGTGTGAGCTAAAAAGATAAAAAGAGAGGGAAAGAATTAGAGCAGGAGTTACTGTGTTTTGAAAAATCAAACAGAAATACAGAGAGAAAATTAAACAGAGAATAGAAATTAATGAAAGGAGAAGAAGAATAGAGAGAAGAAGAAGAAGAAGAAGATCTGAAATGGCATTTATTTATTAAAATAAAATCTAGTGGGTTTTACTTTTTTGCTAACTCTGCATTTGTCCTTACTAATTAACGAAAATTTGGAAGAAGTCCCTTAATTGAAAAAAAATTTGAAGTTGAGGATTGACATCGTAAGGTTTTAAATATTGAAAAGCAAATTATAGTTCATGTCTTAATTTGTAACTAATCCTAATTATTTTCCTTGAAATCATTACTATCTTCCAATTCTCTTCTCTTCAAAGGATGACTGATTACTTGAACCCTGCTTACACGTTTTTGTACATCACTGGTTGGAAATCAAATTACATAATTGCTGAGATCCTCATATCGGGAAACTTATGCTCACCTAGGAAATGTTTGATTGGAATTTAGTGCCTGCTTTTCAGTGTTATTCTGGTCCTGGTCTTGGCTATAGGTCTTTGTTAATGTTAATAGGTCATTTTAGGGGGAGAAAGTTAGTTGAGCTCATCAAGTTCACTCAATTATTTTGAGTGCTAATAGTTGATAGGCTAAGCTTTAACAACTTGAATAGGAACAAAAAGCTTGAAGACAGCTTCTTTAACGGTGTCCTGGTCAAACGTAGGAAACAATTTAACAACCAGGTGGAGCACCATTGGTGGGTCTTATTTTTCTATCTTAACTTTTTTTCCGGATAGCGTGCAAATTGGTTCCCTAACAACCAATTACAAGAAGCGGGTCAAGTCAAGTCAATTGGGGTCGTCATCCCAAATTATATATCCCTTGAGTGACTTTTGCTTTTGGAAAATTAGTGCATAAGCCTTTTAAAGTCCTGTCAGTGCTATTTTCTTATAATTCTCATCATCTAGTGGAATTAGAAGTATTAGAAGTAATGATCTTATACCAAACCTTAAAAATTACTCTAAATTTGTGGTGTGATAAAAAGATCTTTTACATACCTGATAATATATATAATTCTACAAAGCCCATCAAAGTCCATTCCAAACATAAGTCCACACAAGATAAGTTCTATCGGATACGTGTGATCTATCACATCGAGCCTGTCAGCTACCACCAAATCCGATCAGCCTGACAATGCTATACTATATATGTTAGCTGTATTGACACAATGAACGAAATATAGACAGTCAAATAACTGTCAAATTATACTATTTGTATACCAATCACTTCTCAAGTATCTATACCTAGTAGGCTTTATCTTTTACAATTAGCCTAATTTTTTAGGACTCCAGGTATTGCACATTTGAAACTTTCTCTCTCTAAATCTCTCACTGGCTTAAAATTCGAAGTGCTAACGTCCGAACCGACCGAACTATTTTTTTGCAAGTTCTAGATGACCCATAATCTATCGGTTTACACCAACTTTCCCATTTCGACAATCCAGAATTATCAATACCATTATTTCCAAGGCATTAAAAATCACTCTAATTACAAAAAAGATTCATATGTGGTAAAATTCATGCCGAATTAAAAGTCACAAGCTCAACAATTTTAAGTTATTGATCTATTGATATCCGTTAGGATGTTGATATATATCTGTGACTTGGTTTGCAAGGGACTTGAGATGCTTCTGCCTTGTAGACTACGGTCTGGTTAAGTTAATAGCGACGCGATGCTGTTTCTACACTTTTGATGGATGAGTATTCTTCTACAACCACTATCTGAATTATTTGTGCTTATTACAGTATTTGGCAAATAATTTTACTATGTCCCACGCTGAATAAAGAACAAAGAAAAAGAAGAAGAAAGATTTAACGACTTAAACAAACGAGATACATCTTTTGATCCACAAATAATCCTCTATTAATAATTTAAGCTAACAAATGAAAATATGAACTTCGTTTATCTATTAAATTTCTTAATAATAAAAAAAATTTAAACAAAATTATTTAAGAACAGAAATTATCCGTAATTCAAATGGTTAAAAGTTTACCTATTTTTTCATTTCATTCCGATTTGAAACACAACCCTCACCCATTTTAAAGAAATGTATCGTAATAAAAAAAAAAGAAAAAGAAAAGTTAATAATAATAATAAGTACTTAAACGAATAGCATATCTGAGTGGTCTTTAGTCTGTTCGATTTTTTGATTTTTTTTTATGTGGAGATCAGCTTTATAAATTTATATATTAACTAATTAGTATTTTGGATGCTCAATGATATTGTTAAGGATAAAGTAACTATCAATCACTTTTTTGTGCATAAAACATTATATCATTGGATTATTTTGTTTATGGGTTCGGTCTAAATATGCTTTAAGTCTAGTTTTTTTTTTTTTGACAGCATTTTTTCAGAAGAAAATTAAAAAATTGATTGATTATAGTTGATCCAAAAATCTAAAATCTTGTTGTGACCAATAGAAGTCGATTTATCATGCTTAATTCAATTAGTTCAGTTTGATTTTTTAAAATAAAAAAATTGAACTGAACAAAATTACATATATATATTTAAAAATTTATTTTAATAATGCTTAAAATATATAAGTTCGATAAATAAAAGACATAAAAATTAAAATCGATTGAACTGAAATTAAAGAACTGAATTAAAATAATCTAGTTTGTTCAGTTCTCCAGTTAACTTTAATTTGGTTTTATCTTTAAAATTTCAAAACTTTAGCTCTCATTTTATTTGATTTGGTTCAGTTTTGAACGGTTATTTTTAAATTTCAAACATTTTAAGACTTAATGAACATATATGAAAAACGGTCAGTTTACCTCATTAATAGGTTTGTCGGAAGCCAATTTGGAAAAATAAAATTAGTGGCACCTGTGGCTGTATTTCACAAAAAGAATAAAATTCCGTACGAATAATTATGCTATTCTTAGTTGAATAATAATTGTATATTATATATGACCAAAACGTTGACTTGCAAAAATTATTAATCCTTTGCGTCCACGGGAGGAGGTTGAATACTTTGTATCCTTTACATGTTGTTTCTGTATAAATCCATGGGAATTTAATAACTATTTATTAAGGATAGACAAAGACCTAAACCAACTGTTGAACAATACTTTTACATTTAGTTGTTTCCGTGACAAATCAATGAACTTTTTTTAATATAAATTCTCCATTTTAAAATTTAAAGATTCGAAATTAAATTTACTTATTAGATTGAATTCGTACTAAACATAAAATATTTTTTTTAATATTTAAAAATGTAATTGACCTTGACTTTACTGTAGTTGCCGTCCAAGAATAAAAGAGTGGCGACTGGTTCCAAGATTGAATTGAAACCCAACTAGCTGTTTGTTTTCACGTTTCAGTGTGTGTGAACACGCCAATCTCCATTCCCATGTTCCCAGAGACCTCGTAGATGTAAGCAAATTAACTCCGAATTTTTTCAAATTTCGAAAACACCCCTGATGTTTTTCTCAATTCACATTCTCGCCCTCTGCCTTTCCCTGTTCACCTATGGCAACTCCCAGCTCTACAATCATGACCAAACATTCCTTCTTAAACTAAAACAACACTGGCGAAATCCACCTCCTCTTTCTCAATGGACACCATCAACTACTTCCTCTCACTGCACTTGGCCTGGAGTCACCTGCACCGACAACTTCGTCACTGGACTCAACTTTTCAAACCTGAATATCGCCGGTACTATCCCCCCATTCATTTGTGACCTTAAGAATCTGAGCAACCTCAATTTTGGGAATAATAGCTTCATTGGGACTTTCCCTACAGCTCTCTGTAACTGTTCCAAGCTCAATTTCCTTGACCTGTCTCAAAATTACTTTGTTGGTCCTCTTCCTGCTGACATCAATAGCTTGTCTGATGAGCTCACATATCTTAACCTCTGTGCAAATAATTTCTCAGGTGATATTCCGGCTTCTATTGGCCGGATTTCAAAGCTTACTTCTCTTCAGCTCCATCAGAATCAGTTTAACGGCACTTTCCCGCCAGAAATTGGGAATTTGTCCAATCTTGAATACTTATATATGAGCTACAACCACCGGCTTTTGCCTTCAAGCTTGCCTTCGAATTTCACACAGTTGAAGAAACTTAAGAAGCTGTGGTTTTCTGAGTCGAATTTGATTGGAGAGATTCCGAAAACGATAGAAGAAATGATGGCACTCGAGCTTTTGGATTTGTCAGGAAATGCATTAACAGAGAATATCCCTGAAGGCTTGTTCACGTTGAAGAACTTGAGCACCTTGTATCTTTACGGGAACAAGTTGTCCGGGGAGATTCCTCAGACAGTTGAAACACTGAACTTGGTTTCACTCGACCTTTCTCAAAATCTTTTGACGGGGAAAATTCCTGATAGTCTTGGAAACCTTCAAAAATTGTCAGTGTTGAATTTGTTCTTCAATCAGTTGTCTGGTAAGATTCCTGAAAGTCTTGCACGTCTTCCAGAATTGAAAGCTTTCAACTTGTTTTCCAACAATTTATCAGGTTCCATCCCTCGTGAACTGGGGCTACATTCAATGCTCGAAGAGTTCCAAGTTTCCTCAAACAAGCTTATTGGCAGGCTTCCTGAATATTTATGCAATGGGGGAAAGTTATTAGGAGTAGTAGCCTTTGATAATAATCTCACAGGAGAATTGCCAAAGTCGCTTTGTAATTGCTCTAGTCTGCTAATGGTTTATGTTTCGCGTAATAGACTTTCTGGCAAAATTCCTGATGGTATGTGGACAGCTTTCAATTTGACATATGTGATGCTAAGTGATAATTTGATCTCAGGCGTGCTTCCCAATGAAGTTTCGAGCAATCTTTCACGACTTGAGATAAGTAACAACAAGTTTTCTGGTGAAATTCCCAGTGGAGCTTCCTGGATGAATTTGGTGGTCTTTAATGCCAGTAACAACCTATTTTCTGGCACAATCCTTCGAGAATTGACTGCTTTTCCTCGTCTCACAACTATTTTGCTTGATGGGAACCGATTACATGGATCTCTTCCTCCTGAAATAGTATCATGGAAGTCATTGAACACTCTCAATCTGAGCAGAAATCAACTTTATGGAGAAATCCCGAAGGAGATTGCTTCTCTACCTAACCTTCTTGAACTTGATTTATCAGAAAACCAGTTTTCTGGCCAAATTCCACCTCAACTCAGCTCCCTGAAATTTACTTTTCTCAATCTATCTTCCAATCATCTCATAGGGAATATCCCTTTGGGGTTGGAAAATGCTGCTTATAAGAACAGTTTCTTAAACAATCCTGGTCTCTGCACAACTAGTTCAGTGCTAAGCCTTAAGGTCTGCAACTCCACACAACAGAAATCGAGCAAAAACTCAACCAGATTGGTAGCCTTGATAGCAGGCATTTTGGCAACAGCTTTTGTGCTGGCTTTGTTACTCTTTTTCTTGGTTATTAGAGTTCACCAAAAGAAAAGGCATAGATTCGATTCAACATGGAAGTTCACCTCATTCCATAAGTTGGCCTTCACTGAATCAGATATACTGTTAAGATTAACAGAAAACAACCTGATTGGGAGTGGAGGATCAGGAAAAGTATATCGTGTCTTTATAAACCGCCATAGCCTCATTGTTGCTGTGAAGAAGATTTGGAGCGACATAAAATTAGACCAAAAGCTTGAAAAAGAGTTCCAAGCAGAAGTTCAGATATTGAGTGAAATAAGGCATTTGAATATAGTGAAGTTGCTTTGCTGTATCGCCAATGATGATTCAAGACTACTTGTCTACGAGTACTTGGAAAGAAGAAGCCTAGATCAATGGCTGCATAGAAAGACAATACCGGCAAATGTCTCGAGTTCACCCTGCCAGGACAACCTGGAATGGCCTGTTAGGCTCAAGATTGCAGTGGGAGCTGCTCGGGGACTTGCCTACATGCACCATGACTGCCGCCACCCCATTATACATCGGGATGTGAAATCAAGCAACATCTTGTTAGATTTTGATTTCACTGCAAAAATTGCTGATTTCGGTTTAGCCAGGTTACTGATTAAGCAAAGTGAAGCTATAGTGTCATCTGTGGCAGGTTCTTTTGGTTATATAGCCCCAGGTAAGTAAAACTTTACATTTGTAGCTCTTTATCCCAATTTTTTCATTATGCAGGATTTTCATTGATTTTTTTTTTCTCATTTCTAAATTGCAGAATATGCTCACACGGCAAAAGTGAATGAAAAGATTGATGTCTACAGCTTTGGGGTTGTCCTTCTAGAATTAACGACTGGAAAAGAGGCTAATTTTGGTGATGAGGATACTTGCCTTGTAGATTGGGCATGGAGATACATGCTTGAAGGAAAGCCTATAGTGGATGCATTGGATAAGACGATTAAGCAAGTTGCTTACTTAGAAGAAATGACCACTGTTTTTAAACTTGGAGTAAAGTGTAGCAGCAAATTGCCTTTTGCTAGGCCTACCATGAGAGAGGTCTTGAAAGACCTACTCCAGTGCAGCCATCCACTTGTTTACGGAGTCAAAAATATGGGAATGTAGTCTGTTGGTACTCCTTTCCTATTTGATTCCAAGTACTCCAACTACAGGGATTCGTCTAAAAGTGATGACAATGTGTGATGTTTTACTGATTGTAGATTACTTGCTGGTAGTTGAAAATTCTAAGTTATGGCATTGCTAAGTTAAGCTCTTCTCCCCCAAATCCGTAAATTCTGCTGAACGCTGCAGAAGATAGCCAATAAGCACTCGTTGGATTCGATATATGCAGTCTTTGTAATGTATAAATAAGTAGGGCCAAGAAGTCTTTGAGTTAGAGCTTGAAATACTCCTTTAAGCAGTAAAAGAAAGAAGCAGCTTCTTACTGCAATAGAAAATTCCAAAAATAATAGCATAGTTTATTTTCTTCTCTCTCAATTCCTCACTTATTCTCCTTTACTATTCTTCTATTTTCCTTTGGTCACCTTCACTTTCTCACTCCCCAATCAGAATGCTTGGTCCGGTCACCCATGTAATGTAAATGTTTATAATTGAGCCTGTGAAAATTTACAGCGTCCCTGGAACCAAAAAATTTTTGAAAACACCCCATAGCATACCAAAGATAAGCATGGTCTCCACATGGTGCAACGCTGTGTAGGTTAACAAAATAACAAATGCAAAACCTGTCCATGCTGCTAACGAATGCAAAATCTCCTTTTTATTTCAATTGAAACCAGAAAAACATATTTTTGCCGAATTTCTTAACTCAAAATCATAACCCCACTTTATTTGCTAACTATTACAAATAACAAAATAAAAAGAACAGATATAAGGGATCAAAATGGATGGCCTTAGCATGGAAGCTTGACTACTGCTAGGCCTTATGTTAAAGAGCACTCGACCCGTGTACTCAAATGGAAAGAGCGCCTGCAGAAACTCAATACGACTCTGCTGGTGTCCAATAATTATCTACTTTCTTAATCTTAACAAAACATTCAAATGAGACAGAGACACCCACATAATAACACAGCTCATCATCGTAGCTTTTGTGTATGCACAATAAAATTGGATATTGAAGGAATATAGGCTATTAGCAAGGTACGATCTCTGCCAATATTTCTTAGACCAAATGAAGGGATGAGCAGATGAAAGCAGATAGCAAATTTCTTATGGAAGTGCCGCAACTATAATCTTGAGAGCTATGTTACGTTTCAGTAGTGATATGCAATGAACTTTAAGTATTGAGGGGCTAATACCAGCTCACCTATCTTTGTTTATATCAGCAAAGGGACTAATATAACCAGTGATTTCGAAAGCTTCATGACTAATTTTGCTGCCCGTTTAAAGGCTTGATGTTGTTCATGTAGGTGAGTAAAATCACGATGTCTTCTATTTGTTCAAAGGTAACTTCTTATCAGCAATATGATTCATTGCAGCAAATTATGAAGGTATTGCAATTTAATCTAACAAAATCAGTAGGTACCCAAGTGAAAAGAAGGTTTTTGAAGTTGGGGATTGTACCTGATTTTGTCTCACTTACAAATTGGATGGGTATAACTTCTGAGAGGTCACCGGTGGCTGGATTGGTGCCTGGATCAATTTCCCCTCCTGCTGTCGACGCCAAAAGTGGACTGAAAACCAAAAAGAATTTATTTCGTTAATTTAGGGGGGAGAAATCGCAATTATGAGAAGAGGAAAAACAGGGCAACGGAGAGATGGCAGAGGGAAAGGTACGGGTTTGCGATGTAATAGTGGCGGTTATGCCGGCCTCGGCTGGTGCCGCGGTTGCTACGCCGGCCTTGACTAGTCGGAGCGGCGTTGGCTGGTCGCGACTTATAGGAAGCAGGGGCTATGAACGAGCGCCGATCTCGGGATGCTTCTCCGAACGACGATCGTGACCTAGCGCCGATTTCTTCGTCTTGCCACCGGCAACTTAGATGCCCCAGTGGGTGGCGCTGGTGGTGGTGTTGCGACGTTGGACGGCGCCTCATCATGAATCCATTCCCCTCTTTTGGGTCTCCTAGCAAACAAACTCCAAACGATGTAGTTTTCCCCTTTTTTGTTTTTTTTTTTTGAATTTTTGTCCTCCCAGCCAATCAGCCAAGTTTTGTTTCTGTACGATTGATCCATGGGATTGCAATGAAAATCGGTGAAGGTGTTTTCCCCGCTCAAAGCACCAATGACAACACCGTCGAAAAAATCTTGATACCTGCAAAAAGGATGGAAGACCCGTGAAGGTTTTAAGATTTACATACCTCCTTTTTCCCCATCCTTCATTGTATCTCTTCCCAATTTCTTGAGGATGCCAACAATACCAGCAGTGGATAGGCGGGCATAATTAAGGTGTCCTAATTTTGTTATAAATTTTTTTAAAAGATTAAATAATTTGGACAACGCTTGCCAAATTTAATTTCTTTTAATGTATAATATTTAGATCAATAGCATGATTTTGTGATAAAAGTGATTTTCAATGTTTATATATTGATTTGATTAGTTAAATGATCTATGTAGCATTTTGTGAAAATTAATTGTTGCATTTTTTTTTTGGATCTTTTACTATTGGCACTATAACTGAATTCATAAATAAGTTATATAGTTATGTAATTAATCTATAAATTTATTTATATATTTAGTTTAACAAAGTAAAATAAAATAAAATAATTCATTCAGATTAATAATATAAAAAGATATAAGGATGTAAAATAATTTAAAATTACTTCATATAAAATAAAATAATTATAAAAATAAAATAATCTTATAAAAATTAGTTGATAATTATAAATATAATTACATCCCAATACATGTATATAATCCAACCAAATGCAACAATATATTAGTATTTACATTACATTCTTAATACAAACAAATATACTAATGTAATTATAATTCAATTCCATTTTATTACATTTCTTTTTTTTTTGAAGGAAAATGGACCATTTCATTAAAGCAACTGTTGAATACAAAGGGGAGGAGAATTAAATCTGACTCCCTGGGATGCAACAGAGGTCCTAGCTAAAACATGAGCTAGATCATTACCAGATCTTCTAACTAAAGAAAAGGAACAACTTTGAAACAAACAGCTTAAAACAAAACATTCCTGAATAATAAAGCCAAGAGGAGCAGCTATTAGCGAAGGGCAATTCAAAGCTTGGTAAAGCACAGCACAATCCGTTTCAACTTGAACCTTGGCATAACCTTCAGATTTCAACCATTTGAGTGCTTCTTTGACAGTCATGGCCTCTGCCAAAAGAGGGTCTAGGGAACAACTTAAAGGCCTCTGATATGCTGACACAAACTTTCCATAAGAATCTCTGCAAATTCATCCACATCCAACTCTATTATCTGTCCAAAAGAGAGTTGCATCTGTATTACATTTGATAACACTAGCAGGAGGAGGGGCCCATAAATCTAACTCGACACTAGCATATGAAGCATTGAGAGCAAAATCCTTTTGCCTGACCACCTCCCATTGATTAAGCGCCATCTTGGCCATTCGCACCATTGCTTCTATACTCATTAGGTGGTGATTCCATACATATTTATTTCTTCTATTCCAAATAGCCCAAGTCAAAAATATAGCCTGATGAACTTCATCCCTGTGCAAGGAAGAAAACCATCTGCCAATAATTGCATCAATTGACTTATTAATATCAAAACACAATCCAATTGAGCTTGCCCTCCAAATCGATTGAGCAAAAGAGCACGAGAACAAAGCATGGTGTATCGATTCCTCAACAAGAGGGGAGCAAAAGGGGCACACATTAGTCTCAGTAGCATGTCTTTTGAAAAGATTACTTCTTGTTGGAAGCACATTAACCAAGCATCTCCATAGAAAAATACGCAATTTAAGAGGAACCGTTAAGTTCCATAAGGAGCGCCAAGAAAAAGCAAAAGCCATCAATGGACGAGCCTGACCGTGGATTATTCTATATGCACTCCTCACAGAATAGGATCCTGAAGATTCTGATGGCCAATAGACCGAATCTGAACATCTGTTGTAGGGAAGAGGGACTTGAATAATCCTAGCAGCATCAATCTCACTAAAACAAGCTTGAATAAGAGGAACATTCCAGCTATTATCTTCATTAATCAATGCAGAAACCCTTTTATTAAGGAGAGAAGGCATCGGAGATGAGGAAACCTTGGGGTTAACAGGATCAACCAGCCAAGCATCATCATAGATACTTATACAATTCCCGTTTCCTACTCGCCATTTGACGTTATTACAGACCATGTCTCTAGCTGCTAAAATACTTCTCCAGATAAAGCTTGGTCTTCTACCCAGATGAGCTCTCTCAAGGCTGCCATGTGTAAAATATTTAGCTTTAAGAACTCTAAATACAAGAGAATCAGGTCTATAAAGGAGGCGCCAAATTTGTTTTCCCAGTAAAGCGATGTTGAACTCATGGATGTTTCTAAACCCCAAACCTCCCATACTCTTCGGTGAACAAAGCCTCTCCCAGCTCATCCAAATAATTCCTCCCATTTGATCCCCATTTGCTTTCCACCAAAACCTGTTAATCAACCTGTGTAGAGACTCACAAAAACCCATAGGCAGTAGGAATAAACTCATGATGTAAGTGGGGATAGACTGTAGAACAGCCTTGATGAGAATCTCTCTTTCGCCCCATGATAGCAATTTATTTCTCCAGCTATTAATGCGCTTCCAGACTCTGTCTTTTATATAGTTAAAAACCTGAGTTTTGTTGTAACCCACCCACATTGGCATACCAAGATAGGAGCTAGTTTGAGCTGAAGCCGAAACTCCCAATAGATCACAAAATAACCTCCTCATAATTGGATCCACCATTCGACTAAAAGCCAAAGACGATTTATGGAAATTCACTGATTGACCAGAGGCACCTTCATATGAAGCGAGGCAATCTTTAATGGCAATAGCTTCACACAAATTGGCTCTGAAGAAAAAAAGGAATCATCTGCAAAAAACAAGTGGCTAATAGGAGGAGCCTGCCTAGCTATCTTGCAACCATGGATTAAGGATCTTTTTTCCATATCAATTAAAGCAGCTGACAGCCCTTGAGCACCCAGAATAAACAAGTAAGGGGAGAGAGGATCCCCTTGTCTTAACCCTCTCTCGGGTATAACAGGACCCATCACGTGACCACTCGAGCACACCTGGTATGACACTGAAGAAATACACATCATTACTATCTCAATCCATCTCTGGTGGAAGCCCATCCTAACCATAATACCTTCAAATAAGCCCATTCCATTTTGTCATAAGCTTTCGCCATATCCAATTTTAGAGCAATGAAACCCTGCGTTCCAGTCACTTGTCTTTTAAGATAATGCCCAACTTCAAAAGCAAGAAGGACATTATCCATAATAGACCTTCCAGGAATGAAAGCACTTTGATTTTCAGATATAACCTCATCTAGGATAAATTTAAGCCTGTTCGCTACCATCTTAGCCAAGATTTTATAAACCACGTTACATAATGCAATAGGTCTATAATCGGTGATACATTTTGTCCTAGCAATTTTCGGGATAAGAACGATGATGGTTTCATTAAGTGTGGGAGGCATAATAGTATCATGAAGAATATGCAGAATAAAACTAGTTACATCTGGACCAATGAGATCCCAATGAGACTGAAAAAAACCTGGATTAAAACCGTCTGGTCCTGGAGCCTTATCACGGTGCATAGAGAAAAGAGCCTCCTTAACTTCGGCTGCGTCAAATGGCTTAACAAGGTTCTCATTCTGAGCTTCTGAAACACATGGTTTAACATGGCTTAGAAAATCCAAATCGTTGCCACCTGAGGATTGAAAAACTGAATTAAAATAATCCAATATATGCTCTTGGAGACCCGAGTTCTATTCAAGTTTAGTATCCTCCGAATTGTACAAATGATGGATGATATTCTTCTTCTTTCTCGTAGAAGCGAAAGAATGGAAGAATTTTGAGTTCATGTCCCCATCCTTTAATCATTGCACTTTGGCCCGCTGCTGCCAATATTGGTTCTTCTGAAAGTATAAACCCGCTAGCTTCTCTTTGGCCTGCTTAAATCGAGCAATCGAGGAAGCATCTGTTCTTGGTCTCAAAACTTCCATCTCTTCTTTGCAAGCACAAATGTCATCCATAAATCTCCTTTTAAATGAGCGACCCCAAGAACCCAGCTCCCTAGCCAACTGATGAAGGTGATTAGGCACCGGAAGGGATGTCGATGCAGACCAACTTTGGGAAATGAGAGTTTTGCAACTCGGTTCCAGCAGCCATGCGTTCTCAAAATGAAAACGAGGAGCATGACTGGAGGAACTAGCAATTGTTTTCAAAAATAATGCCATATGATCGGAGCTTATCGTCGCCATGTGCTCCACTCGTGAATCAGGAAACCCAAAAAACCAGTCATCTGTTGCCAATCCCCTGTCTAACCTCTCACGAATCCAGTTTCGAGTTCCTCTGGCTCGTTCCCAAGTGAAGCGGTACCCATAATATCCCATATCATGCAGACCACATGCCTGAACAGTGTCTCTGAATGCGTTAATGTTGGCAGCTGGATGAGAGTTGCCTCCAATTTTCTCAGAGCTTGAAAGTAGATCATTAAAATCTCCCATCACTACCCATGGCCAAACATTTCCAACAGAAAGCTGCTGTAATAATTCCCAGGATAAGTGCCTTCGACTTCGTTGGGGATTACCATAGAAACCGGTGAACCTCACTTCTTGCTTGGACTCCAGGGTGATCAATACATCAATATGAAATTTAGAATAGGATCGAAGAACAACAGGAAGCTCCTGTCTCCAAAAAAGACACTGACCCCCACCTGAACCAGTACCTGGAACGTGAAATTTTCCTTTGAAGTTAAGACGGCGACCAATGTTATCAACCTGCACTTGCTTAATACGAGCTTCCATTAGGAAGATAAGGGAAGGACGGACAGAAGAGGCCATTTCAAGGAGCTCTAGAACTGTCTGCGGTTGGCCTAAACCACAGCAGTTCCACGCTAGCACGTTCATGGTGATAGGCAGGCCTGATCAACAGGACCCGCCTCTAGCATCAAACAGTCACCAAGACCTTTATCCTGAAAATCGCAAGAAGAAGGAGTTGGTTGGTTGAGTGATATAATTCCCTCTGCACGACGCCGTTTATTGTCCAATTCCATAATACGAGCAGAAGTTGGAGTCTCATAATACATAGCCCTTTCTTTGCCACGTGGAAGCATCCTATTTGGTGTCATGAGTGCCTTACCATGCACGTTATTCTCAATTTCTTTATCCTTCGAATCCCCACAAATCCGATGATTAGCTAAGTTTAAGGAGCTGTTAAGATTAGAAACTCTAACCTCCAGATTTTCTGCATTCTTCTGCTGATTTTGTGAACTACCTGATTGGCCAGCTGCATAACCAAAATTAACGGGATTGTCTCTATCCGGATTAGATGCTTCCATATTCGACCTGAACCACCGCTCCCCGGAGTAAGAGACCGTCTTCCTTATCGGAGCACGAAGAAAAACACCATACTCAAGGACATGGGACTTCAAATCCACATCAAATCTCCTGTTACAGAATTTCTCATTATGCCCAATGATGCCACAGAGGAAACAGAAGCTGGGAAGTCTCTCTTATTTGAACGAGATCACTATCAATTCGCCACATTGCTTCTTTAGTTTCATGTTAGTACGAAGTGGTTTCCTGATGTCCAGAGTGACCCATATTCGCTTGAAGGTTATCCAATTACCATCTAAACTCTTCGGATCTATCCTCATGAAAGAGCCGAGATAATTTCCTATATGGCGACCAATCCTCTCTATCCAGAAACCAACTGGTAAATGATAGCATTGCACCCAGAAATTTGCTTCGAACATGTCTGCGTTTTCAGGATGAATTCCAATCTCCATTTTCCGCAATACCAGCAACTTTTGCTCAAAGGACCATGGACCTTCATCGAGCACCATCCTCATATCGAGCTCGTGGAAAAACTGAAAGCTGAATAGTTTTGGTGCTAGCTCCCGAATCTCAATCCCTTTTCTAGGCTGCCAAGCCTCAGCCATGGTAGCTTTAAAGGCTGCGACATTTATGGATCTGTTAGAGATGACCTTACCAAGGAGACACAGTGAAAGGTCCTTCGTTTCGTCAATGAGATCCTCATCATCCAAAACCAAGCCCTCATCTCCATCATCTTCTAGTGTCACCTTCTCACATCTTGTTGTAATAGCATCAGTGTCATCCGGAGTCGCCATTAAAGAAAATAAGACAAGAGAATAGAAATAACTGCTAACCAATACTTGTCACAGCTAAAGACAAAAGAACATAGATACAAAAAACTTGCTACGAAGGCAAGAGGAAGAAACTTGCTACGAAGGCAAGAGGAAGAAACTAACAATGTCGGAATTTGGCATTTAATTATGGATTCTTAGAATGCTTATCCATTTTATTACATTTCTTAATCCATTACAATTGTCATTCCATTACACTACATCTATTAATAATTTAATCTAATAAATGAAAATATAAACTTAGTTTATCTATTAAATTTTTTAATAATAAAAAAAATTAAACAAAAGTGATCAAAATTTCTTAAAAATAGAAACTACTTATTGTTTAAATAGTTGAAAATTTAATTATTTTTTCGTTTAATCAAGATTTGAAATACTATCTTCTCCTCCGCTTCAAGAAATGTATTATCAACAAAATTTACTTAATCAAATAGCATATCCGAGTGGTCTTTTAATGTGTTGGATTTTTTTTTTTTATATGGAGACTAGTTTTATAAATTTATATATTAATTAATTAATTAATTTTTTGGATACTCAATAATATTTTTCAGCATATGTAAAATATTAATTAATTACTTTTTATACATAAAAATTTTATTATTAGATTATTTTATTCGTGAATTCAGTTTAAATAGGCTTTTAGTCTGGTTTTATATTTTTTTAAAGCTGTTTTTTTCTTTAAAAAAAAAAAGAAAAATAAAATTAAAGAATGGAGTGATTATAGTTGATCCAAAAATCTAAAATCTCCTCACCAATAGAAGTCAATCGTAAAGGTCACGACGAATCCATTACCATTTCCAAGCAGGAAATATGTGACCACGAGAGAAATGAAACGAAGGTTGACGTGGATGATTGGAATGTTTAGCATGGATGATTGGAATATAATGTAATTTGGTAACATATTGATTATTTTATTTGTTAATTAAATTTTTTTACAATATATTATAATAATAAATATAAATGTAATTTTTAATGCATTAATAGATATATTTTCTAGTGCATAATATTTTATAGTATTTTTTATTATATTTCTCTTTCTCAAATTAAATTTTATTATCTCAAATTTAGTAAATTTGTCATTTTATATAATATTGAATTTTTAATATAAGATTTTTTAAAAATATTATACTTTATCAAGTTCTAACTTTTGTATTTTTATAATATAATAAATATACAAGTATATAAAATAATTATAAAAAATAAAATAAAATAATTATATAAAAGTTAGTTGATAATTATAAATACAATTTCATCACAATACAAGTATATAATCCAACCAAATATAGGAATATATTAATATCTATATTACATTACTAATGCAATCAAATATAGTAATGTAATTATAATTTCATTGCATTATATTATATTTTTCAATTCATTACATTATCTATTAAATTACAATTAATTATATCATTCCAAACATACCCTAAGGCTATAAGTTGTGAATATGAGAAAATAAATTATTCAAAGTCTTTCAAAAAAAAAGGTATTTTTTTAGAGAGAGAAGTTGAACAGCTAAGATCTGTACTGTTCACCTTAAATTTATAATTTTTCGTTTGCTCAATTGAAGAGATGGGAATATAGGTAAGAGTGTAAAATTGAACCAAATTTGAAAATCAAACCAAATTGTAATCCATTAAATTTTTTCAATTCGATTTATTATTTTTAATCTAACCAATTCAATTCGATTTCCTAAAATTAAAAACTGAATATATATATATATATATATATATATATATATATATATATATATATATATATAAACTCGATAAATAAAAGATGCAATGATTAAATCGAAAAGAACTGAATTAAAATAATCTAGTTCGTTCAGTTTTTTCACTAGTAAACTTCAGTTTGGTTTTTTTTTTTTAATTTCAAAATCTTAGCTCTCAATTTATTCAATTGATATAGTTCTAATGATACGGGTTTTTTGTTTTTTAATTTCAGGAGTCTTGAACATGAAATATTTTTAAAAATATAAAAAAACAATCGTTTTACTCCATGTATGAGTTTGTTGAGAGTCAATTTGGAGAAATAAATTTGAAATATTTTTAAATATATGAAAAACAATCGCTTTACTCCATTTATATGTTTGTTGGGAGCCAATTTGGAAAAATAAAATTCGGATTTTTTTTAGATTTTGGATGGTTTTGAAAAATAAAAATAAAAATCTGGTGTTACAAATATAATTACCGTAGGAGCAGATTTCGATTTTTTTACCACAATCACACCAAATCTAAAAAAAAAAAACCCATAAAATTTGCAGTATTTCGCATGAATTTTCTATAAAGCAATATTCCGTACGAATAATTATGCTATTCTCAGTTGAATAATAATTGTATATTATATATGACCAAAACGTTGACTTGCAAAAATTATTAATCCTTTGCGGACACGGGAGAAGGTTGAATACACACTGATTTCACTTTAAATGAAATATATTAAATTATTGGTAAACTTGTAGTTGATCCAAAAATCTAAAATCTTGTTGTGACCAATAGAAGTCAATTGCGAAGGATACGACTAATCTATATACATTCTATTTATATTTTTTTATACGTAAGGATAGCCTCTCTATGGATATGATTAAGCACAATGTTGGTAAACTGCTTCAAGGCATTACGAATGTAATTCACAAGTGTTTACGTGACAAATCTTTTCATATAATTTTTCCTTTTTAAAATACGAATATTCAAAATTTACTAGGTGGATTAAATTCATACTAAACATAAAAATATTTTTCTAAATATTTAAAAATGTTACCAACGAAAATAGTTTAATATTTTAAATGGAAAATAAACAAACAATTGACCGTTTACTTTACTGTAGTTGGCGTTCAAGAATAAAGGAGTGGCGACCCGCGCCAAGTTTGAATTGAAAGCCAAGTAGCCGTTTGTTTTCACGTTTCAGTGTGAATAACACGCTAATCTCTGAAAAAACAATAAACACCTCCTATGTACCCAGAAACCTCATACTCAATGTAATCAAATTAACTACGAATTTTTCCAAATTTCGAAAACACCCCTGATGTTTTTCTCAATTCACCTTCTCACCCTCTTCCTGTCCCTGTTCACCCATGGCAACTCCCAGCTCTACAATAGTGACCAAACAATCCTTCTTAAACTAAAACAACCCTGGCGAAATCCACCTCCTCTTTCTCAATTAATGGACACCATCAACTACTTCCTCTCACTGCACTTGGCCTGGAGTCACCTGCACCGACAACTTCGTCACTGGACTCAACTTTTCGAACCTGAATATCGCCGGTACTATCCCCCCATTCATTTGTGACCTTAAGAATCTGAGCAACCTCAATTTTGGGAACAATAGCTTCATTGGTCCTCTTCCTGCTGACATCGATCGCTTGTCTGATCAGCTCACCTATCTTAACCTATGTGCAAATAATTTCTCAGGTGATATTCCGGCTTCTATTGGCCGGCTTTCGAAGCTTACTTCTCTTCAGCTCCATCTGAATCAGTTTAACGGCACTTTCCCGCCAGATATTGGGAATTTGTCCGATCTTGAAATCTTATATATGAGCTACAACCACCGGCTTTTGCCTTCAAGCTTGCCTTCGAATTTCACACAGTTGAAGAAACTTAAGGAGCTGTGGTTTTCTAAGTCGAATTTGATTGGAGAGATTCCGGAAACGATAGGAGAAATGATGGCACTCGAGGTTCTGGATTTGTCATCAAATGCATTAACGGAGAATATCCCTGAAGGCTTGTTCACGTTGAAGAACTTGAGCACCTTGTATCTTTACGGGAACAAGTTGTCCGGGGAGATTCCTCAGACAGTTGAAACACTGAACTTGGTTTCACTCGACCTTTCTGATAATCTTTTGACAGGGAAAATTCCTGATAGTCTTGGAAATTTTCAGAAATTGTCAGTGTTGAAGTTGTTCTACAATCAGTTGTCTGGTGAGATTCCTGAAAGTCTTGCACGTCTTCCAGAATTGAAAGATTTCAACTTGTTTTCCAACAGTTTATCGGGTTCCATCCCTCATGAACTGGGGCTACATTCTGTGCTCGAAGAGTTCCAGGTTTCCTCAAACAGGCTCACTGGCAGGCTGCCTGAATATTTATGCAATGGAGGAAAGTTAGTAGGAGTAGTAGCCTTTGATAATAACCTCACAGGAGAATTGCCAAAGTCGCTTGGTAACTGCTCTAGTCTGCTAATGGTTAGTGTTTCGCGCAATAGACTTTCTGGCAAAATTCCTAATGGTATGTGGACAGCTTTCAATTTGACATATGTGATGCTAAGTGATAATTTGATCTCAGGCGTGCTTCCCCAGGAGGTTTCGAGCAATCTTGCGCGACTTGAGATAAGTAAAAACAGGTTTTCTGGTGAAATTCCCGGTGGAGCTTCCTGGATGAATTTGGTGGTCTTTAATGCCAGTAACAACCTATTTTCTGGCACAATCCCTCGAAAATGGACTGCTTTTCCTCATCTCACGACTATTTTCCTTGATGGGAACCAATTAAATGGATCTCTTCCTTCTGAAATAGGATCATGGAAGTCATTGAACACTTTCAATTTGAGCAGAAATCAACTTTATGGAGAAATACCGGAGGAGATTGCTTCTCTACCTAACCTTAATGAACTTGATTTATCAGAAAAACAGTTTTCTGGCCAAATTCCACCTCAACTCAGCTCCCTGAAGTTTACTTTTCTCAATCTGTCTTCCAATCATCTCACAGGTGATATCCCTTTTGGGTTGGAAAATGCTGCTTATAAGAACAGTTTCTTGAACAAGCCTGGTCTCTGCACAACTAGTTCAGTGCTAAGCCTTAAGGTCTGCAACTCCACACAGCAGAAATCGAGCAAAAACCCAACCAGATTGCTAGCCTTGATAGCAGGCATTTTGGCAGCAGCTTTTGTGCTGGCTTTGTTCCTCTCGTTCTTGGTTATTAGAGTTTACCAAAAGAAAAGGCATAGATTCGATTCAACATGGAAGTTCACCTCATTTCATAAGTTGCCTTTCACTGAATCAGATATACTGTTAAGATTAACAGACAACAACCTGATTGGGAGTGGAGGATCAGGAAAAGTATATCGTGTCTTTATAAACCGTCACAGCCTCATTGTTGCTGTGAAGAAGATTTGGAGCGACAGAAAATTAGACCAAAAGCTTGAAAAAGAGTTCCAAGCAGAAGTTCAGATATTGAGTGAAATAAGGCATTTGAATATAGTGAATTTGCTTTGCTGTATCACCAATGATGATTCTGAGACTGATTGTCTATGAGTACCTGGAAAGGAGGAGCCTAGATCAATGGCTGCATAGGAAGAAAATACCAACAAATGTCTCAGGTTCAGCCTGCCAGGACAACCTGGAATGGCCTGTTAGGTTCAGGATTGCAGTGGGAGCTGCTCAGGGACTTGCCTACATGCACCATGACTGCTGCCCCCCAATTATACATCGAGATGTGAAATCCAGCAACATCTTGTTAGATTCTGATTTCAATGCGAAAATTGCTGATTTCGGTTTGGCCAGGTTGCTGATTAAGCAAAGTGAAGCTATAGTATCATCTGTGGCAGGTTCTTTTAGTTATATTGCCCCAGGTAAGTAAAACTTTTCATTTGTAGCTCTTTATCCCAATTTTTTCATTATAGAGGATTTTCATTGATTTTTTTTTTCTCATTTCTAAATTGCAGAATATGCTCACTCTGGAAAAGTGAATGAAAAGATTGATGTCTACAGCTTTGGGGTTGTCCTTCTGGAATTAACGACTGGAAAAGAGGCTAATTTTGGTGATGAGAATACTTGCCTAGCAGATTGAGCATGGAGATACACGGATGAAGGAAAGCCTATAGTTGATGCATTGGATAAGAAAATTAAGGAAGTAGCTTACTTAGAAGAAATGAGCATTGTTTTTAAACTCGGAGTAAAGTGTAGCAGCAAATTGCCTTCTGATAGGCCCACCATGAGAAAGGTCTTGCAAATCCTACTCCAGTGCAGCCATCCACTTGTTTACGGAGTCAAAAATATCGGAATAGAGTCTGCTGGTACTCCTTTCCTATTTGGTTCCAAGTACAGGTATTCGTCTGAAAGGGATGACACCGTGTGATGTTTTACTGATTGTAGTTCTGGTAGTTGAAAATTCTAAGTTATGGTATTGCTAAGTTGAGCTTTTCTCCCCCAAATCCCAAAATTCTGCTGAATGCTGCAGAAGATAGCCAATAAGCACTCGTTGTATTTGACAAAGGTGGTCTTTGTAATGTATAAATAAGTAGAGCCGAGGAGTTTTTGAGTTAGAGCTTGAAATACTCCTTAAAGTAAAATAAAGAAGCAGCTTCTTACTGTAATAGAAAATTCCAAAAATAATAGCATATCTTTCAATTCCTCGCTCATTCTCCTTTACTATTCTTCTATTTTCGTCTGCTTTCCTTCACTTTCTCACTTCCCAATCAGAATGCTTGGTCCGGTCACCCATGTAATGTAAATGTTTATAAATGAGCCTGTGAAAATTTACAGCGTCCATGGAACCAAAAAAATATTGAAAACACCCCATAGCATACCGAAGATAAGCATGGTCTACACATGGTGCAACGCGGTGCTAGTTAACAAAATAGCAAATGCAAAACCTGTCCACGCTGCTAACGAATGCAAAATCTCCTTTTTATTTCAATTGAAACACGAAAAACATATTTTTGCCGAATTTCTCAACTCAAAATCATAGTTTACATTCCCCACTTTATTTGCTAACTATTATAAATAACATAAAAATGACAGATACAAGGATCAAAATGGATGGCCTTAGCATGCAGGCTTGACTACTGCTAGGCCTTATGTCAAAGAGTACTCGACCCGTGTACTACCAACTCGCTGGCATTGCTTCATGAAAAAGGAGACATCACTATCTCTTGATGATTTGGTGATGTGTGGGGAAGGGAGTAATTTACAAAATTGAAATTTTCAATCTTTTCATCTACCTATACTTCTTCAAGATTCTGCTACCTCCAGGTATTGCGAGTGGGAGGCTGCTAGGAGGGCTGCTCCAATGCCAGAGCCATCATTTGATAGCTCAACAACAACGTTCTCAGAAGCTTCCTCTCCTAGCAACTCCACGAGAGTGCTCTCCACTGAGACGCGGAATTTATTGTAATGCTCATACAGCCCACCATCCAATGCTATTACTGACTTCTGCTTTACCCCATCCTTCATTGTATCCCTTCCCAATTTCTTGAGGATGCCAACAATACCAGCAGCGGATAGGCGGGCACCGCGAGTGGCAACAATATCACAAAGCTCAACAATAGCTTTCCTCAATTTCAATGAGGTATTAGGTATCTGAGCAGGATTGCACAAAACCAATCAACATACTCTAATTCACAGATGCAAATTATTTTTTAGTACTGCAAACTCTGAGAAGGTTTGAGTACCTCTAAGATATCCTTTAGTTTGCTTCCAACAACTTTAAGATCTGAAGATGAATCATGATGCATTGCAGACATGTGAGGAGTTCTGTACATTTTTTGCAATGGAGAAACTTTAGTGGCACTAATATTTCCATTATAAAGAAAATAATCATTCAGACTAAAATACCCATAAAACTTTCATTAGTGTTACATGGAAGGAGATGGAGAGAAAATGATAAGATGACTATCCCATTCTACGTATGATTTGCCGTTCTCTATCAACGTATCTCTCAAACCTTTAGAGAGAGTATTAAGGGATGCCTTTGTGGTAGGTCCTCCACTTACCAGAAGGGCACACAGAGTGTCATCTTAACATAGGGCCAAATATGTGGAATGAAGCATTGAACACAAGTAAACACAAAGAAACTGCAACCTGAAAAGACAAAGGGAAAAATTGTAGATAGGCAGCTATTCAATTGTACAGATCATACCTTAAGATAAATGGAATCTTCAATTTTGGTGGGACAACATCACCAAAAAAGGCAGCTTCCTCAGACATTTTTAAAAGAACCCTGCGCACAATCTCTCCCAAATACATACCAGAAATCGTCTTCTCAAATATCTGCACACAATGTCAGGAATTTCTTAAATTATAATTTAACTGCTTCCATAATTAATGTCTAGATAAAATATTAACGAAAAAAAAGGCTCCTATATGATCACCTGTTCCCCAGGATTCAGAGAATCAGAATCTAGGTCTTGATCATATTCTGTCAGTGGAAGGTGAGATGACCGGAAGTTACCCCATTCCATGTTGATAACCTATGGTACCAAAGAAGATTATTGTGATTTTATGGTCATGTCAAATCATAAGATATCCGATTGCAGAAACAACAAAAATTAAACGTGAACACATCATATATTGGGTTATAAAATAACAGTAACAACAGCCATCCAAAATTTCTAACCATTTCCCCAGATTTTGGTAGAAGACCTTGCCACTTGGGAATTGCTTGTGCTTGCTCTACATATGCTGCATTTGTTCCAGTACCCAAGATAACAGCAGCAACGACATCCTGGTTGTGATATCTACCCCCAGCTAATGTACCGATAGTATCATTAACCTACATCATTGCAAGTTTAGGAATTCATTTAGCCAACCCGACAGGTTACTACTGCAAGTAAACACCTTATTTCAACATAGAATTGAAAATTACATTTATTGAAAACTAATAAGAAAACAAAACACAGTTCTTGAAAGAAAAACCATGTTTCTAACCAAGGCTGCCACACGCATGTCAAGGCCAACTCTTTCCATGGCTTTTGTCAATTCTCCCACAACATCCTCCCCAACCTATACCAGGAAAGACAAACCACAAACAGTTAGTAAGAGGTCATTGGAATTAAAAATTTCAATTACAATGCAGGGGCGGCAATATGCTCGAACTCACAGATGGAATGGCCTGTAATCACCAGTCCAATAATTTTTTTCCTTTGCTTCAAAAATATGACGGATCTAAGCTCACAAAAGCAATTTAAGAGAGGTTCACTAGATGATAGCTAATGCTCAGCATTTGCAGCCGAATAGTATAACCCAAACAAATAAGGATCTGCCATGCAAGAGTCAACAGCAGTTTTATGAGCTTTCCTATGCATAATAATGAATGCACAGGCATCCACTGCAGAATATCGCATATTTAATGACATATATGATGATGACACATGCATCAGTTAACATATCCTCATACTAGCAAAAGTGTATTAAAGCATGGAAGCTGCATTAAACTCATAGGAGTGAAAAAATGAACAGTACCAAAAATTGCCAGTAAACTTCAAAGGAAATGCAGAGACATAAAGAGAGGAACAGTTAGAAGCAAATAAGCCCAATCGCAGAGTAGGTCCAGGAGCTGTATTGCCACATCCAGTTTGTCATGTGTGCTACCCCAATATCAAACATTGCATTTTTCTTAACTGCTAAAATTGTGCGTATAAGAGGAATTCATGACGGATAATGGGTGGCATTTCTAATAGGATTTCCTTTACCAGATTAAATAGCTAACACGTGAGAAGTGTGAAAAGTAGCAGTGCATGCTCCAGAGAAGCTTCCTCTCTGTAACAGATGTCATCTTCAACTATACTTCTCAGTAAGCCCTTGTTCACTACTTATTTTCAGCAATTACTTTTTGATGCTTGAGCAGAGAGAATCATCCTAATCCAAATTTTTGTTAGCTACTTGGCCTTATGGAAGAGAAAATCACACTGAAACACTCAAATTCTACTAAAGGTTTTTTCTACATCTAAGACAAAGAACCAGTACTACCATAATAGCTCTACACTCATTATATTTCCCAGGAAAAGTCTGTTCAGAAAGACACCCTGAGTAGATGCACAGTGCTTCTAAAACCAGATTTATCCATATATTACAAATAACCTTTAGAATATAGAAGTTCTTCAAAGGTAAAATTGTAACATCTAAAAATAATAGTAAAACCTTACTGCACAAACTGGTTGAATATATAAAGGATTTTGAAAAGAACTAAAGGCAATGAAGTTTACCGCATCTTCTATAGAAAAGCCTTTTGTCCATTTTATAAGAGATCCTGATGCTATTGACGTTTGCCTAACTGGAAATGAAAAGGTAAAGCCTAGTTCCCTTTGTTGACCAGGAGGAACATGCAAATCTTCACCTTCTGTAGCAACAAACTTAGCAAGTGCTTCAGCAATGAAATCAAATAATGCCTGGAATCACCATCATTTTACAATAATTCAGATTATCAACCGACCAAAGCAAAGAGAATATGGCTTCGCTAGCTAGAAATGATACTCACATCCGAAGATCCAGTCATCAAATGTGGAGGAATGGAGACTTCCTCAGATTCTTGTTTGACTACACAATCTTCTTTTCCACCCAGAAATACACGTAGGACACGAAAATTTGTGCCACCAAGGTCTAATGCATAAAACAAGCCCTTCTCATCCCTGAACAAATATGCAGAAGTGACTAGCACATTTAGGTTGCTTTCTTTTTGCTAATGTAAAAGATTTAAACAGAACATTCCACATCGCTTTTTCTTTTTGTTGCCCTTTGTCTTCTTTTTCTTATTTTTAACTCTTGGAAGACCTTATAAATAAATATTGAATCAAAATGTGGCGGCTAATAAACAAAAAGGGATCTCAAACAGATATATTAACGAATTGTTAATTATTAGACATAAGTATCATAACTAGAAGGCACACTGTGAGATTAGGGATGCAGAGAAAAATAATTAAAGAAAGAATCACAAAAAAGCTAACTTTATGAACTCCATTCATTCAGTATGGACACGAACTGCGTTTGATAAGACTTCCACTTCAAACCAACTTTCAATATCATAGGTTATCTGAAAAGTGGGTCAGAAAGCGGAGACCCAGGAAGCCAAGGAATAAATTTCAGGTAAAGGCATATAGCATCAAAGCTTCACGTATTAAAGTGCAAACCCAAATTAAAACAGAGAAAGAAAGAATCAAAATAAAAGTAAAAATCCACAGCTAAGTATAATAAACCAAGTAATTGACATCAACCAAACAATCATATAAAATTCTAATAAAAAGAGACAAATTTAGGCAACTTCAAGCAAATGCTAGAAATACCGCAATTTCGTCACGACTGAAATAAGTGAAGATCATAAAGTCAAATTTTAAATTGAATAACTATAAATTCAAAACTAAAAATAAGAATCAGTCAAAAAAAATTTAAAAAAAGAAAGTCAAAATCACCATCGTTAATACATAATCAACAATAAAGAAAATTCATCATTCAAACGAATTCAATGATTACTTAAATTAGTACTTGCAAATGAAAAAACAATTAATTATCACGGCAATAAATTTTTCGAAAGACAATAAAATGAAAACTAATTACCCAGTGGGCAGATTGTCTACAAAGCTAATAAGCATCTTAAGCTTGCTCCCGCCCTCCGACGCAAGACCAGCATGCATCTCAACGGTCATAGCATCAGCCACCTGGCGAAGCTTTCCAACAGGTGTCCCACACTTTTCTTCGAACTCTCTGAGTATCGCCGTGGCTTTAGCCCACTTCCCGGAGTTCTTCATCCGATGCCTAACCACCAGAGCAGCCGCCGCACAAACAGCAGCCGCGCAAACAGCCGCCGCACAAACCGCCACCTTCCCCATCACCACTACCACCGCCAAACAGCAGAAACTCAAATTTATTTGAAAATATGGGATTACCGGAAATATAAAGAGAGTAAAAATTGATTGATTATTGTTGCTGAGCTAGTTGGTGCTGTTATTGTAAAGCATCGCTGTCTTGGAAAGATATCGTTTTGCGTTTCAAGAAATGAATTTTTTCTGTCTGTTTACTACAAAGAGAAATTGGGGTTAGCTCTGTTAAACAAAACTGGTCATGCTTTTGTATTAAATTACGGAAATACCATCTTCAGAAGCCAAGTTATTTTTTTATTGTCAGCTGTCAGTCGCTATACTGACATGGTATTATTATTATTATTATTATTTGTTTTTTGTTTTACAGAGGAAAATGTTGGATTTTATAAAGGAGTTATATGATAAAAATTCGATGAATAATAAAAATGCAATAATTTATACTAAAGGAGTTATATTTGCTTCAAAAGGAGTTTGGAGGAAAAAATATGTTTAGAACAAAAAAAGCAAATTAGATATATTTTTGTATTTCTTAATAATTTTTTGTCAATTTTTATTTTGTAATAAAATATATAATTATGTTGTGGATAGCATTTTAATTTCTATTTTACTTGATATAGTTAACTTAAAATAAACAAAAATCAATAAAATATTCTTCAGTTGACGTATTCGGATTTAATATAGAATTTAGATAAATGGTGGGATGGTCAAATACAGTAGCTTAAAAACTATCAACGACAATGTAAAACTAAATAATAAAAAAAGTAAAAAAAAATAGTATTTATTTAAATTTTTTAAAATATATTTAAAGATAAAATATCTATTTTCTCCTATTTATTTTTTTTTTGGAGAAGTTAATGACTCCGAATTTTGAATTAAAAAATATATATACATTTTTGAAGCCAAGATATATGCATTTATTTAATAATTAACAAATAAAATCTAATCCCAATAAGCATGCATGGCTGCCTAGTACTCCGTTAATTAAGGATATTGCAATTTTAAGTCAATGCTGTATTAAATTTTAAATTCCGTTAATTAAGGAACAGGGTGTGCTTGGATAGACTTTCAGCCTGCGGTTTCTTTTATTGACTTGCAAATTCGAAAATTCCGTCTAAGCCTTGCGATTTTGAAGAGCAAATTGTTGTCAAAATATTTTTATCGGTAATTTTTATTAAAATTAAAAAATAATAAATAAATTTAAATTTAATATTAAATTACATGATTAAAATTAAATTATTAAATTTAATTAATTTTGACTTTATTAAAAAAAATAAATTAAAAAAATAAATTATATTATATTAAAAATTTAAAAATAACAGATAAATAAAATTTAAATTTTACTTAAAAGTTATAAATAAAAAAAATGAAGGAAGTAATCAATTTTTCAAAATTGACCAATCAAATCCCATCCACACGCTGTCATACTATCTAATTTTTAATTTTCCTTCTTTAATTTTCTATAAATAATATCGGACTTTATTTTCATTTCTTATTTTATACGATTTATATCCCTTTTAATTTTATAGTAAGCACTTGATTTTTCCATCATATGCTTCATTAAATTAATGTGTCATGTAAGGGAAAATTTTTTCAATTCTTGTATTGCAAAGTGCTCACTACTTTTATACTTCACCCATTTCGTATTCAATATCATTTTAGGGAAAATTATTTTATTCCAAAACAATTAAGTACGAAATTTTATTACAAAATAAATATTAAAGGCCGATGGTGTAAATTGACTTCAAAAATTGGCAAAAAGTGCAATACAATTTTTAAAATTTAATTTGATATAATGTCACGTCTAATATTTCAAAATTGAAGCAATTTAGCCTGTAAAATCACAGTTCCATCAATTTGATCATCTTTCATCTGTTGACTGCTCACGTGTCGATATAAATGACATGTGATATTTCGAAATTTAACACATAAAACATGATGTGACTAAAAAAAATACATCAACAGATATGTATCTAATTCTTGAGTGTCAAGTATTATCTATATAGTCACGTTAACGGTCAATAAATGGAGGACGATTAAATTGATAAAATCATTATTTTAAGAATAAATTGCTTTAATTTTAAAATATTATAAATAACATTATACCAAATAAACTTTAAAAATTAAATTATATTTTTTACTAAATTTTAGCGAGCCATTTACACCTTTGACCAATATTAAAATACTTTTGCTCATTGAATGTCTTTCCTTATCTTTCTAGAAGGGCATTCAATAAAATATTCATATAAAATAAGATATTAAATGATTTTCTTTTTTCTAGATAATTATATATTTGGAGATTGTTGAAAATTGAACTATAATCAATTTTGAAAAACCTACTACATTTTCAATTATTTGAACTACAGACAATTCTCTTAAATAATTTTTTTTCAGTTTTATTAGGACAATTTTAAAGGATACTTAAAATGAAATGCATGGATATTAAATATAGATGTGTAAAATAATTATATATATAAGTACTAACCGGTTTTCTTCTTTCTTTTGAAAAATTAAAATCATAAATTCCTGCAATTTTTACTAAGTAGTTTTCTTAAATATGTGTGGACAAACAAAGCAGCATATATTTATGGGGGGACTTTTTTAAATTTGGAATTATTTAAGTTTTTATTTGAAAAAATATGACTATTTTTTAACTATTTGAATAAATGGAATCTATCAATCCATTTTCGCAACAACTAATTGCGAAAATAGACATGTGGGGCCACCAAGAGAATGAGAGTTGATGATGATGGGGCCCACTTGTTCATTTTTGCAACAAGGAACTGCGAAAATTGATATATTAAGTACTCATCTCATTTATAACCGAATAGTTACTTTACCATAATGGTAAAGTTGCACAATAATAAATTCAAGGTCTTGAGTTCAATTTTCATAGACAGCAATATATTAAATCTCTTTTTCTATTTTTTAAGATTAAAATTTACAATTAATTTTTATACATTAATTAATTAAAATCTATAATTAATTTTTTAAATTAAATAATTTTATAATCAATTTAAATTATTTTATATTATCTTTATTTTTTTTAATTTTTTAAAAAAGTAATTATAAATTTTAATTTACACTGAAAATTAAATTAGTCTAATTTAATTTTATTGAGATAGGAATTTGTTAATAATCTCATCATTATTTTTTTAAGGATCTAATTAACAGTTTAATCTCCTATTTGAATAATAGTTGAAATTTTAGTTATTTCCACAATTAATTAGAGCTAAATTTTACCATTTTCATTTTTAGAAATATAATTAAAAAAAATTAATTAAAATATATTATAATAGACGATATAATGGTAAGTTGATTTAGAATTAAACATAATAAAATTTGCAGATTAATATATAAAATGTGGAGTTTGTATAAATAAATTATGTAATTGATGAAATTGAGTCTAATTTAATTTTCATGTAGCTAAAGTACTAAACGATGTAAAATGTGGAGTTTTTTTATTACTCGCTGCAAAATGTGAAATTGACTCAATTAAATTAAATTAGACTAATTTAATTTTCAGTGTAAATTAAAATTTATAATTACTTTTTTAAAAAATTGAAAAAAATAAAGATAATATAAAATAATTTAAATTGATTATAAAATTATTTAATTTAAAAATTTAATTATAGATTTTAATTAATTAATGTATAAAAATTAATTTTAAATTTTAATCTTAAAAAAAAAAGAGATTTAATGTATTGTTGTCTATGGAAATTGAACCAAAGACTTTGGATTTATTATTGTGCAACTTTACCATTATGGTAAAATAACTATTTAGTTATAAATGGGATGGGTAATTAATATATCCATTTTTATAGCCCTTTGTTGCGGAAATGAACAAGTGGGCCTCACCATCATCAACTCTCATTCTCTTGTCGGCCCCACATATCCATTTTCGCAGTAAGTTGTTGCGAAAATGGGTTGACAGATCACATTTATCCAAATAGTTAAAAAACAGCTTTATTTTTTCAAATAAAAACTTAAACAACCCCAAATTTAAAAAAGTCTCATTTATGGGATCAGACAAACAAACGTAGTACCATCAGCTGTCGAAAAGCCTGAATCGGTGCTGGTCAATTTTTGCCATGCAATGCAAGTTCCACTCACCATTTTTCATTCATTTTAAGCGATTCTTATTTCAAAAAATAAAATTTCAAAAAAGGTTCAATTGTTAGGATTTATGGATAAATACATTATATATATTGAGATTAGAATAATTATATATTATAACTATCATTTAAAAGATTTTGTTCAAAATATTAAAGTGATCTAATTTAGAAGAAATTAAAGTGAGCTATAATAATAATAATATTATAAGTATGGGTTATATATATTGAGATTATAATAATTATATATTATAACTATTATTTAAAAGATTTGGTTCAAAATATTAAAGTGATCTAATTTAGAAGAAATTAAAGTGGGTTATAATAATAATAATAATAATAATAATAATAATAATAATAATAATAATAATAATAATAATAATAATAATATTATTATTATTATTATTATTATTATTATTATTATTATTATTATTATAAGTATGGGTTAAATGCATATATACTATTTTATAATTTTTAATTTTATGATGGATTAAATTAAAAATAAAGAAAAACTCTACCATATAAAATGATTATGGTCTCCAAATTATAGGTAAGAGGTATTTGTCTTTCTAAATTTTCATATGGAGAAGCCAGCTTTTATCCTACCTATCAATTTGGAAGATCATTGGCCAAAGAAAATTTTGTCTTCCAATGCAAATCATAAATTCAGGTACGCTTCCGCTATAGATTTTGTATTTTCGTGGCAATAGTTGCTTTTGAATAGGGATGCTCACGGGACAGGGCGGGGGCGGGGAAGGGGTCCCCACTTCCCGCCCCATGCAATGTCGGGGAATCCCCGCCCCCGCCTAGCACACGGAAAAAAAACTCCCCTATCCGCACCCTGCGGGGATCCCCTAGTCACTCATCCCCGCCCTGACCTGAATTAAATATACCATATATTTTTTTTAAATTCACATAAAATTCAAATTTAAATTTTAATAATTAATAACTTAAAATTAAAAATACTTCATACCATTCAAATACATTTTATAAACATCCCATACAATTCAAATTTTAAATTAATATTCGTGGATTAACAATTAATAACTTCACTTGAACACTTCAATTCCATCGAATATCAACCTGAAATATCAATTAATCAAACATAACAAATTACTTCTGTATTTATATATAAATTGAAAGTAAATTGAAATTGATGATAATAATTATTATTATATGTAAATTCCCTATTGTAGGAGACTCCTTGAAGTAATTTTAATGATGAAACTTTATATATAATAATTATGCATGTCCACCAAAAAAAAATACTGTCTACTGCTGGATCATGATAAATAATTATAGACTATACCTGCAAAATAATAATTGGTCATATCTATATTCACTTCAGCTTAAATATATGATTACTTATTCAAATATTTTAAATATTGCCAAAGATGTAGTAATATCACCAACTAAGCTGTGACAGCATGATTTATTATTTTGAAAGAGGAAACTAAGAAATAAAATGAGAAAGATGGATTAGTGGCAGTGGTAATAATGTTTTTTGCATAAAAAAGAATATAAGAAATACAGAACACCTCAAATGAAATACATGGATATGCTGATTGTGTGTAGCTTTGGATGAAGTTGATCTATCTTTGAGAAAACTTAAAGAATTGGATAGACAGCTGCATACGCTTCAAAAAGAAAAGGTCTATTGTCATTCTCATTTTCCTTCCTACTCAATGTTTACTGCTTACCTCTTAAATCGATTGATTTTCTCTCTCTGTAGAGTGATCGGTTGAAGCAGGTTCAAGAGCATTTAGATACTTTAAACGCACTTTGCTCAGTACTTCGCATGGATTTCAAGCACAGTGTTACTGAAGTTATTCCAAGTTTTGGTGACAATGAAAGATCAAGGAACATAAGCAATAATACAATTTGGAATTTTTTTGCAATTCTTAAATTGCGAAAGATAAAAATACAAAGAATGCAGAAGGTAAATATCATATTTAACAGCTAATAACAACTGATAAATCCACGTGCCTTTTCTTATATTATTACATTACATAATCCTATCAAATCATACTTCCACACGCTTGCTTTTGCCCACTGAACACACCAAACTTTTTGTCCCAATTTCATTTCAGTGTTCATTAAATTATATTAGATTAAGTTTCATCATCTAATTGGATAAAATACAAAGATAAAGCAGCAATTCAAACAAAATAACACAACATATATAAAAAAAAGCAGAGAGTTTTGTTATGCTAACCCCCCCATACTGCAGGAGACACCTTGAAGTTTTGACTCCATTGAAAATCTGAAACAGATGACGTCAAAGCACCATAATCACTTGCAGCCTTCATCAGTAACTCTGAAAATTAATTTTGCGTAACAATTATTTTAAAACACTAGCAGGAAATCGTTCTTTTGCACCCATAACAACACAAGAATAAAGAGCAAACACCAATTAGAGAAAAGAGTCACAAATCAAAACAAAAGCACCACAATTAGTCATCATCCACACCTTAAGAGAAAGATCAAAGAAGAAAATCATGAGTTTACATGCAAGGCACTAAAACAAAAAATCAAGCATAAGAAAAAAAATGGAGAAGGCAATATCAGAAATACCTACAAATCCAGTGAGGAAGCTGTCCAAATGCCTAAGGCGGTTGAATCAAAACTTCAGATCTAGTGTGGAAGATGCAGTGAGGACTAAGAAAGATGCGGTAAAGACTGAGGAAGAAGGCAATATCAGAAATACCTAAAGATCTAGTGAGGACTGATAATGATCTCGGCCTGCAGATGGAAGAATAAAGAGAGAAAACGACAGAGGAATGTAGGAAGAGGATAAGAAAAATGAAAATGTTAGGGTTTTACCTATTTATATAATGGCATATATACGTAAATAACTTGAAAATCAAGGACTTTTATATATATTCTTCGGGGCGGGGATCCCCGCGAGGTGGATACCTCATTCCCCGCCCCTGCCCCGAAATCACAAATGGTAATTTTTTTATTCCCGTTTCCATCCCTCGGGGGAAAAATTCGAGAATTTTTTGCCCCGTTTATGATTGGATCTCCGCCAGAAACGAAATTTTCTTGTCCCATGATCATTCCTGCTTTTGAATTAATTATGCAACCTTTGTTTTCTCATTAACTATTAAAATCAATTGGCTTTTGGATTTAATTTTTTGTCTTTTTGTGAATTCATGATTTCAACTGTTTTTTCCTTATCCTGATGTACTGCAAACTTTAATGCTTTGTCAGTGTGTGTGTGTGTGTGTGTATAATAGAACATCTGCAGAACTTTATATATATATATTGGCATAAACTTAATATACATATTATCGTTGTTGTGCTTTCACAAAACAAGCAGCAAATAAAATCCATAACTGTGCTTTGAAAAGCACGGTATATATATATATATATATATATATATATATATATATATTAAGTGTCTGCCAGTAAATTAACAATTTGATATGAAGATATTTTATTCTTAATTTTATTTTTAAGTTTTATGAAATTTAAATTTAAATTACAGTATGGCTATATATATATTGCGATGGGTTAATTGAACTAATATATTACCAAAGTGACCTCTATGGAAATCAATTGATCAATTTCAAAAACATATAATTGGTTGTGTGTATGTAATCATATAAATATTGATTGCCCCAAAGGAAAATTAATGTTTAACATGATTACATATACATTTGTGGCAATTAACATGTGATAATTATTTGGTTATACATGTGAATAATAAATTAGTCCAAAGTAAGAATTATTATTTGACATGTTATTTTATTATTTGTGTTCAATTGCTACACCAAGATATCACTTACAAGTTAATGTTCTGTCCAAAGATAAAACATTAATGGAATGTCAAATGTCTTGAGATGGGATTTAACTGTATTTTAAATTTATTATTCAATTTTGGTATTGTTTTGGTACTTATGTGAGTATATTTTATATGTTTTGTTCTGAATTCAGTTTCTGCTCCTGTTGCTAATATTACTGTTAGTATTAACTTTATTCCTATGTTGACTGGCACGAATTTTAAAACATGGCAAGAGAGTGTACCGATCACTCTCGGAGTCATGGACCTAGACTTTGCACTAAGAAAACCTAGACTTGTCAATCTCACTAATGAGAGTACCTCTGAGGAAAAGAGGGAGATGAAAAAGTGGAAAAGATCTAATCGCATAAGTCTTATGGTCATTAAGTATGCCATTCCTGAAGCTTTGATCAGGTGGATACAGCTAAGGGTTTCCTTAAGAACCTTGAGAAGATATTTGCTAAGAATGAAAAGGCTGAAATAAGTACAATCTTGGCAAAACTCATCTCTATGAGGTATACAGGCAAAGGAAACATAAAGGAATACATTATGAAAATGTCTAACCTTGTTTAAAGTTTAAGGGCACTCAAGTTAGATTTATCTGAAGACTTGTTAATGCATTTGGTTTCGATCTCTTTTCCTGCACAATTTGGTCAAATTAAGGTGAGCTATAATTGTCAAAGAGACTCATGAACCCTTAATGAGCTCATCTCTTACCGTGTTCAGGAAGAGGATAGATTGAAGCAAGAAAAGACACCAAGTGTTCATTTGGTCTCCACCTCAAAGGACAAGAAAAAGGAGAATAAGAAAAGAAAGAATAAAGAAGCTAATGGCACCGCATAAGAAACAACATAAGAAACAAGCTAAAGATGGTTGTTTCTTTTATGGAGCTGTAGGACACCAGAAGAAGCAATGTACCAACTATCATGCTTGGCATGCTAAGAAAGGTATGCTTCTTAACTTTGTTTATTTTGAGGTTAATTTGGCTTTAGTACCTAGACACACTTGGTGGATTGATTCAGGTGCAACAACTCACATTAGTGTGTCCATGCAGGGTTGCCTGAATTGCCGAAAGCCTAATGATAGCGAAAGATACATCTATGTTGGTGATGAAAAATCAGTAGAAGTCGAAGCAATTGGAACTTTTAGATTATTATTAAGAACTGGTTTTTATTTGGATTTGTTTGAGACTTTTGTTGCAGCGTCTTTTAGGTGGAATTTGATTTCTATTTTAGCATCGGATAAATTTGGATATTGTTGTTCATTTAGAAATAGAAAACTTAGTCTTTTTCAAAATTTAAGTTTGGTTGGATCTGGTTCTTTATCAAGTTATGATCATCTATATTTAATTGATACAATTGCTTTCTTTAATGAATCATTGCATGTTCATTCAATATGTAAAAAGCACAAATTGACTATTGAGAATTCAGCTTCATTATGGCACAGGAGATTAGGTCATATCTCTAAAAAGATAATTGAGAGTCTTGTATCTAACGGTATTCTCGAACCCCTTGATTTTTCAGATTTTGAAATGTGTGTGAATTATATTAAGGGGAAACAAACAAATGTCAGAAGATTTGATGTCAATAAGAAAACAGATGTCTTAGAACTAATACACACAGATGTTTGTGGACTATTTCCTATGGCTTCTTGGAATGAACAAACATATTTTATAACGTTCATAGACGATTTCAGTCGATATGGCTATCTTTATCTCATTCATGAGAAATCTCAGTCATTGGATATGTTTAAAAGCTTTAAAGTTGAAGTTGAAAATCAACTCAATAAAGGCATTAAAAGCATTAGATCTGATCATGGTGGTGAATACTATAGTAGATATGACGATTCAGGTGAACAATGTCCAGGTCCATTTGCCAGATTCCTAGAGGAAAGCGGTATTGTACCACAGTACACCATGCCAGGTTCACCCAACATGAATGATGTTGCTGAAAGACGAAATAGAATGCTTTTGGACATGGTAAGAAGTATAATCAATCACTCTACCTTACCTGAGTCACTCTGGGGAGAAGCATTAAAGACTACAGCTTATATACTTAACAGGGTACCAACAAAAGAAACTGATAAAATCCCTTATGAACTTTAGACAGGTAAAAGACCTAGTCTAAAACATTTTCACATTTGGGGATGTCCAGCCGAGGCAAGACCTTATAGGCCAAATGAAAAAAAAACTAGACTATAGGACTAGTAGTTGCTATTTTATTGGATACTATGAACGCTTAAGGGGTTACAAATTTTATAATCCCATAACTAAGTCTATTTTTGAGACAGGTAATGCTCGGTTCTTTGAGGATGTTGAGTTTGCGGGGGGAGAAAGAGTGAAGGATTTTGTCTTTAAAGAGGAATATATGGATATTCCTTTAATTGCTATGGACAATGATCAAGAACATGTTATTATACCAGACATTGTTCATTATGCAATTCCAGAACAAGACAATGTCATTGATCCTTCCATTCAGTCTCAAGAAAATATTCTTGAAGAACAAACTCTACAACCTCAAGAACCATTGTCATTAAGAAAATCCACTAGAGGAAGAAGAAATGTAATTTCAGATGATTATGTTGTATTTCTCCAAGAACATGATATTGACATTGGAGTGATGGAAAATGATCTAATCAATTTTCATCAAGCAATGGAAAGTTCTAACTCTCAAAAGTGGATAGATGCCATGAATGAAGAGATTAAGTCTATGAAAGACAATGATGTATGGGATCTTATCCCATTGCCTGTAGGTGTTAAACCCATTAGTTGTAAATGGATTTTTAAAACCAAAAGGGATTCAAAGGGCAATCTGGAGAGGTACAAAGCGCGTATTGTCGTTAAAGGCTTTACGCGGAAAGAAAGCATTGATTATAAAGAGACTTTCTCTCCAGTTTCGTCTAAAGACTCTTTTAGGATTATAATGGCATTAGTAGCACATTTTGATCTTGAGCAACATCAGATGGATGTCAAGACAACTTTTCTCAATGGTGACATTGGTGAAACAATTTATATAGTACAACCAGAAAACTATGTATCAGAAGATACAAAGTCAATGGTTTGCAAATTGAAGAAATCCATCTATGGGCTTAAACAAGCGTCTCGTCAGTGGTATTACAAATTTTACCAAATTATAATCTCTTATGGTTTTGAGATGAATTTGGTTGATGATTGTATCTATCACAAATTTAGTGGGATTAATCATATTTTTCTGGTTTTATATGCCGATGACATATTACTTGCTAGCAACGATATAGGCTTATTGCATGAAACCAAGAGATTTCTATCTATGAACTTTGAGATGAAAGATCTTGGAGATGAAAATTTTGTATTAGGGATCCAAATACATCGAGATTGCTCTCGAGGTACTCTTGGATTGTCATAAAAGGCTTATATTGAAAAGATACTTAAGAGATATGGTATGCAAGATTGTAAACCAGGACACACCCCTATGGATAAAGGAGACAAGTTTAGTCTTCAACAGTGTCCTAAAAATGCTTTTGAGAAAACAGAAATGCAAAAAATTCCTTATGCATCAGCAATAGGAAGTCTAATGTATGCTCAAGTTTGTACGCGTTCGGATATTGCGTACATAGTTGGAGTGTTGGAAAGATATTTAAGCAATCTAGGAATGGATCATTGGAAAGCAGCCAAACGAGTCATACGATATCTTCAAAGAATAAAACATTTCATTCTCACTTACAGGAGATCGGATAAATTAGAGATCATTGGGTATTCAGATTCTGATTTTACTGGGTGCCATGATAGCATGAAATCTACATCAGGCTACATCTTTCTACTAGCTGGAGGAGCTATCTCTTGGAAGAGTGCTAAGCAATCTCTTATAGCCTCTTCTACTATGGTAGCAGAGTTCATATCATGCTATGAGGCATCAAATCAAGCAATATGGCTGCAAAATTTTGTCACTGGGCTGTTAATTATTGATAGAATTGAAAGACCACTTAAGATCTTTTGTGACAATAAGTCAGCAATCTTGTATTCTAATAACAACAAGAGTTCAAGTAAGTCAAAGCATATAGACATTAAGTTTTTGATTGTCAAAGAAAGAGTTCAAAGTGGACAGGTGTCTATTGAGCATATTGGCAAAAACTCCATGATTGCAGATCTGCTTACAAAAGGATTACCATCCAAGGTCTTTAACGAGCATACTGCTCGCATGGATTTCATGTCTTTTGAGGATTTTTTTTTATTTTAGTGGGAGTTTGTAATCTTACTTTCTTATTATAGATACATTTTCGGTTTTTGGTTTATCTATATTTTCTGCAGAAAAGGATTTGAGTTATTCACACTTTGTTTTTTGATATGGATTGATCTCACTATATTTATAAAGTGGACTAATTGAAAATAGACATGTTTAGATCACATTATATGTAATTTTCATGCTATGCATCCATACTTGATCTATGTTATTTGGTTGTGTTTATATATGTGATCAGGGATGGATTTAGTTACGAAATATATGTAAAAAAAGTCGCCTTGGTTCTATATAGGCATAATTGATGGACGAGATTGTTCATAAATGTCTTTGATTATGATAGTGAAGTTTTGAGCTCATAAAGTTGACATATAATTATAAGGCAATATGGTGATATATATATATATATATATATATATATATATATATATATATATATATATATATATATATAGTCCAAATAGAAGATTGTTAGGATTTATGGACAAATACATTATATATATTGAAATTATAATAATTATATGTCATAACTATCATTTAAAAGATTTGGCCCAAAATATTAAAATGATCTAATTTAGAAGAAATTAAAGTGGGTAATAATAATAATATTATTATAAGTATGGGTTAAATGCATAGATACTCTTTTATAATTTTTAATTTTATGATGGGTTAAATTATAAATAAAGAAAAACTCTACCATATAAAAGGATTATGATCCCCAAATTATGGGTAAGAAGTATTTGTCTTTCTAAATTTTCATATAGAGAAGACGGCTTTTATCCTATTTATCAATTTGAAAGATAACTGGCCAAAAAAATTTTCTCTTTCAATACAAATCATGAATTCAGGTACGCTTCCGCTGTAGATTTTGTATTTTCTTAATAATTTGACATGAATTATATTGACTAGATAATTCTAAGGTTTCCTACATCAATTTCTACAGAACTCAACACATGTAGGCTCTGAATGTCAATAACGTAAAGCTATAGCTCACGTGTCACTAAAAGATCTTATAACTTCTCCAATTTTTATATGATTCATTCAAATTCAATCCTCAATGCATTTTGATTATTTATTTTCTTTGATCGAACCTCTTCAAATTTGTCTGCCTTACTGGGTGGATTAATCGACTCTTATTTAACTTAATTTTTTGAAAAAAATCGATACCGTTGAATTAAAAATAATAAAACAACACCTTAATAATTTTACTTTTTTCTTAATTGACCCACAAAAGGATTTATCTATTTTTATGTAAATAAATTTTTATTAGTCATCATAATTTTAACTCCGCTGAGTTTGATTTCTTGCTATTTAGATTAACCAAATTGCAAAATTTTTAATTTTACAAAAATTTAAAAAAAAATCTAATTTGTAATTTCTCTTTCCTTACACCTGGATATTTCGATCCACGACGGGGGAGAATAATGCCTGTCCTTATAGACTAAGTAAAGACATTAGACATCGACAGAACTTTTGTTTGTATTTCTGGATTTAATGAGCTTCTTTTGTGTCTTTCTATGCTAAGCTAACACTATCATACGTACTATGCATACACTTTACGTTTCACAATATTATTGGTGGATTTGTGGACCTCTAGTTGCTAAACACCTTACCTATAAAATTGACCCAAAATACATGATATTATAAAAAGAAAACATTGTAATTAGCATCTTAGACATAACTGTTCTTCTTGTATGCACATGGAAATTTTGCGTGAAATAAATAGTGTAAGAATTTGAATTTAACCTTCTCACCACCAAGTGGACACTCAACTAACCATCAAACTACTGGTCCATGGCAAAGAAATTCTGAGTGCAGTGGAGCATAGCGGCACATATTCAGCACTTTCAGCAAATTCTATATACTGCAACTACCTGGACATGTCACCAGTAGGTTCTATGTCACAAATCAAGCAAATTGCAGGGAAAGAAATTATCCAGCTAGTTCTGCACGCGTAGGAACAACAGGAATTAGATGGTTTTCGAATGGAGAATCAAAAATTCTGAAATTTCCTGTGCAGCCATCTTGTTGTGCTTGGGCAACCGCGAAATTTTTCGCCCGTTGAATCCTTAAGTCTATTGCGTTCGACTGTGGCAGTGGAACCTACAATGTCCAGTCATAATGAATAAAGCATCAGAAATCGTAAGAGACTTGCTGGGAACCCTATGCTATATAAAAAAGACCGACAATTATCATCAGGCTACTCACTGAACTTGCATCTTGGGTTTTCTTTGCTGAAGATGAAGAGCCAGTACTGCGACAAGATAAAGGGTGTGAAGGACTTGTACTCAATGGATCAATTTTTTATTCAGAATGAACAAAGTTTATTCACTTGGACATCTCAAAGTTCAGAATATCCATTTGGCTTAATAATTTTATCTAAGCTTGTCAAGAGAAATCTACTTCTAGTCTTAACATTGAAACCCCCCCAAAACAATTGAACTTGTAAATTGAATAACTTTTGGATATAACTCAAGTATCTATAAGGTTCAATTCAAAGTTCAAGTGTCAGAAAGCTATAAAATTTACAATGTCAGTGTAAGGGATCGATAGACTTTTCTTAATAAGTTAAGGAGTTCATTTATGGATTCACTTAGAATACTATGCCCAACTTCTGGAATCAGGGATCATGAAGCTAAAGGTATAAAGTCCAAACAAATCTCTCATGGATATACAAATACACAGAATCAACAACAGAAGTTCATATACTATAAGCCAATGCTCCATCAAGTACAAATGTTCATCGAAGCTAAGTAAGACAGGTCATTAATCTCTCACCACCAAGCCTAGCAAAGAAATGCCCAATTTCTGTGAACATATCGTAAAATCATATGCAAATTGAGCAGATTGGATTAAAAAACAATATCTATTAGTCTTTTCAACTCCAGGCAAGAAAGGCAATACAGCATCTGATGAAACTAAACAAAAATTAACAAAGTTAAAGCTCACAAATTTGACATAATTAGACATAAACAAGCAAACAACCAATAATTTTCCCCAAAATCGCAACATCGGCAATTGATAATGAAATATTCACAAAAACATAAGCAACAATTTACATAAATTAATCTGATAAACCTAGTTACTAAAATACAAAAGGAAAAACAAAAAATCTAAGTAAGACGAATAAAGGTTCAAAAGAATATTACCTGCGAAGCGGTGGTGGCTCGAATTTTCTCCTCTTCGGTTCAGGTGCCATCTCTGCCGCTCCCCAAAAACTGGAACTGGGTTTCAGCTCTTCAGATCAAATCGCGAATGCCTCTAGAGAATGACAGGCCGGCTTGTCTAAGGCCCATCAACCAACTCGGTGCTTGGGCTTGATCTTCCTCACCAATTCTCGGACCAACAACATTTATCTAAACTCGTTAATTTATATTTTCATCGTAAATCGTATTAATAATATATTATAATATGGAATATATGTATAATAAGGTTTAAAATTAAGTGATTTTCTCCAAGTAAATTAAGTGATAGTGGGACTAAATTCCACGTGGCTTTCTAAAAAAGTTTATGGTCTGTTTATATTTGTATGTTTTTCATGTCTTTTCGTATGAAATGGATTAAATTTTATTAAATATAATCCTCTTATTTAACCAATCCAGATGATAAATTATACATTTCCTACTTGCAAGGGTAAGTACCTTATTTTTTTAGGAAATTTTTTATGCAGAGCATGTTTATGAGAAAATTCACAAATCAAATTATTTATCAATCAAAAAATAAGTATGTTGCATGCTTAGTAAAATATAATTAATTTGATTAACCATTTTTATGAGTATGCTCAAATAAAAATCTCTCTTTTATAGATTTTATATATCAAATTCTCTTTTACTTTGGACAAATTGCATCTATAATTACTGAATTTAATTATAATATAATAATTGATATTTTCTAAATTATCTAAAGAGAGATTAAATAACTAAAAGACACCTGCAAGGAAGAAGTAGAGAGTCAACTCTGATATCTGAATTAGTAAAACTTTTATAGAAAAAAAATATAGATAGATAATGTATCAAAGTGGCATTACCGGAAACTTTAAAGAGTTACGCCATTTATAGAGGGAGATGAGTGATAGGTATCTTAGGTATTTAAGTACTTAGCCTACTCGGTTGGTGCCGTTAGTAGCTAAAAGGAAAGACGAGGGGTGCATGTCAGATATGTGATTGAATGGGCGTTGCCATGATTGTCAATTGTCTGGTTGGATTGACATTTCTAGCAAATTGGCTGGCCGTGGATTGACTTGCTTTCTAGGCTTTGGGCCTAATGTATTGGGCTGGAATAATGAAGGTCTCAAATTAATACTCTCTTTATTTTTTTTATTTATCACTTTTAAATAAAATTTAAATTTCATTTATCTGTTACTTTTAAACTTTCAATGTAATTTAAATTGCTTTTTCAATTTATTTTTCTTTTCTAATAAATTAAGAACCAATCAGATTTGATAATTTAGTTTTAATCACAAAATTTAATACTAAATTTAAATCTATTTATTATTTCTTAATTCTAGTAAAAAATAAAAGTGACTGATAAAAAAGAACGAAAAGAGTAATAAATTAGTTTATTGTAAAAATGAATCATCTCTCCCAAAATGTATTAAATTTTAGATATTGTAATTACAGTTATTTTTAAAAAAAATTATGAAGGTGAACGTTGACATAAATCGCGTTAGATTGAAACATTTTTAAAATATATCACATAAAATGTTTCAAACCACAACGGCATTTCAATATGATATTTACAATTTTTCAATTAAAATAATTTTTAATTTTCATTGTTATCATATGTAATAATAGTTCGAATTTACTAGGACAGTAAGATTAAATTAATCAAATCTCTCAAAATTTTAAATTTTCACTAGTAAAAGCTAAACCTCGCATCATTATCACCGCCACCTTTTTTTGCTATCCTTCACGATTTCAATCAATTAATGTAAATTAAATATTGAACCGCACACATTATATTTTGCATAGTTAATTCTATACTTTTCTACATTAATAAATCATTTGCACGCTAATTTTGTTTTAATCAATGTTGTTATTTCAAGAGTTGTGTGCGTGGACTTAAGTGACATAGGATTTATGTCATATCAAAGTAGATCAAATGGAAAATATAATTATGTCGGATATGGCATCTAAATCGTGTACAATCGCTTCAAGCTCCAAATAGAATAAACACATGGGATGCCATCAAATCACAAAAGTTTAGCAACATATTTTTGACCAAACACATAATTGCATTTTCTTTCTGTGCCTTGTGTACTTCTTATAATATTTTAAGTGATTTTTACCTTTTGCGAACTAAATTTACTAAATTGTTTGTATTAATTAGATATAAAATTTATTTTTTCAACATGCCGTACAACATTAAACTAACTGTAGGTGCCAAATTTTTTACGCTCCAAATATCTTATACGTTTAGCCAGCTTTTCGATTAAATTAAATCAAAATTAAAATTCGTTTAAAAGTGGTGGTAATACAGTGATTTTATTGTGGGATCTTGGTAGATTCAACAAAAATCTTGTTGTAGGGATATCCATACACATATCTACTCTCTTTTTCTTGAGGAATGATCAATCCTCCTTTATTTTTTCTTCAAATCTTCAACCAATAATTTCGCTTGAATATCGTTTGTCCAAATTATAAGTCGACCCCTCCGGATCCTATCATATCGAATGTTCATCATTTCATATCAATCCTTTTAATTTGTTAAATCCATCAATATCTTCACTATATGTGCTTTGAAATCAATTTTTCTATGATATTTTTTTCCTTATTCGATTTGTCAATGCAGAGTAATCATGTGTGCATTGACTTGTTCCTTTCAAAGGTTGAAATTCCAATAAAATTAATCAAAAAGCTAAGCTTGAATCAAATTAGTTAGGCACCCATTTGGATCATTTTTCGAATAATAATAATAATAATAATAATAATAATAATAATAATAATAATAATAATAATAATAATAAATTATGACATAATAATATCAAAATTGACTATAAAATTGTAAGGTTATAAGTTTAAATTTCGATTTAAATGTTAAGAATTCAAAAGAAAAAAAAAGAATCTTGTGAAGCATATATTTTTCCCCTTATGCTATTGCACTGATTGAGGGGATATGCTAGTAATATATATATTACTTTTATGAAAAGATTAAAGATATAAATTAAGATACGCATATATGCATAGATCTAATAAAATTTAGTTTAATTAAGCTATTGGGCAAGTGGAAACTCACTATTGCTTTTAAATTGTACTCAAATTAATTTTCATAATCTTAATTGAAGGGCAATTAATTAGTGGGTCATTAAAGCATAATGCTTTGGAATTGTGAAAGTTCCAGTGAGATTAATTAATTTATTTAACGCATATACGATAGTGCTTTTTAAGTTATAACGTGTGTACGAAAAATAAAACAACATGGTCAAGTTAAGGAAAAGACCACACCAAGGCAAAAATAAAATAGGAACTTGCAATATTCAAATAATAATTAAAAAATAAAAAATAAGTGGCTGAGGAAAATATTCAAAAAAAAAAAAAACATTAATTCGACATTTAGCTTTCGTGCTCCACTAAGTATGTTAGCTAGATGATACTCTACATGAACTATATACAGTTACTTTATATTTCTTCAGCCTCACAAATACAGACTTATTTTTTTCACATATATTCAAAAAATAGTTTATAATTTGAAGATAACTTTAATGTATGTTTTCCTAATAAATAACCATATTTATTATAAGAGTATTCATCACTCTATAATAAAAATAAAGAAAATTATTAATTACAAAGTACATTTAGTGAAGTGTATACTGAAGAATTCATATAATGTTTCATTAAAAAAATCATATAATAAGGGACTATATATATATATATATATATATATATATTAGGATAAATAAGAATGAAAGTCTATATTTGTATCCTTGTTTTTACTCGGAATTTTGTCTCTCTTTAAAAAATTGAATTACTTCCTCCATTCAAAATTATAAGCATTTTAATTTGTTCTTAAAGATAGGCCATTTTCTTTCTTTTTTTAAATTATAATTTATAAATTGTCTGTTATTCAATTACTTAATTTTAATTATCTTATTAATTGCAATTTTTATTTTCATATTAAGTTATAAGCATAATTTTCATTTTTTAAAATATTTAGTTAATTATTTTGTATTTAGGATGAGTATAATTAAAAAATTATAGAAAAAATTTTGTCCTTTAAATATAATAACTATTATTTTAATCTATGTGAAAAAAAATGAAAATGAACTATAATTTTGAGTATGAGAGACCGTGGAGGTGGAGGCCAATTCCCCTAATTTTCTCCAAAAATAAAATAAAAATTTTAGCTTGAGTCCCTCTAAATTTAGGCCTAATAAACTTTTCCAGTCTATGAATTTCGGCCCTTCTTAATTCCATCCCTCAAGAAAATCTTTTTATACCGCCCTTATTCTCATTCTCACAAATACATTTAATATCTTGCAATATTCAAAGAAAATTATGGGAAAAAAATACAAAGTTTAACTAAAAATTTACTAAAATATTGGGGTATCCTTGGAAATTTTTATTATTTTTGAAAATAGAAATTGTGAACTAGGACAAGAATGTTTGATCAACCATGTGCAGCGATGCTACCCACGTGGAGATGGAATGATTGTGGGTCTGTCAACCCAAGTTGGTGTTCTGTTTTTTGTTATTTCAAGATTACCATTTAGGGAAAAGGTACAGCTCCATTTATTGTCTCCTCTAAAGCTAATTTAAAGATGAAATAAATAAATATTTCAAAATAAATAAATAATTAATTAAAGAAAGTTATTGTATAAATAATAAAAAGGAATTAATAAAGGTAGTTTGGCCTTTGTAGATTGATTAAAATGCATGTAATGTAGCTATATCTATCAACATTAAAAATTAATATATATACATGCATAATGTATAGAACTTCATTCCTTTTTCTATGTTTAATGGCTGCCAGCAACTCCAGAATGCTGGCAGAATTTTTATTAAGAAAAATTTCAATTCCAAGTAATGTTTGATCAAGTTGGATTAAATTAATAAGACTATCAATGTTAAATAATATACGGTCAGCTAATAATAGTCGGTTATTAATTGTGTAATGTATATTGGTTAAAATTAGGATTTAAATACGAAAAATATTTAAATGGAAGCTTGAAGTTTGTTGGAATTTAGAAAATCCAGATAAGAAAGTTGGGTTATCTACGTTAAATAGATATATTGGGATATTATATGCTTGGTTTGATGAGATGAGAAATCGTATATTTCTGGTTTGAATTTTCTTCGGCTTTATTGCGTTGGATGGAAGGCTTAGATATGTGGAAATGAGCTGTGAGTATAAGGCAATTAGCTGGCTTTGTAAAGGCCATTCTGCAACATCTTCTCTTATATCACGTGTCCTTTTTTTTTTTTCTTTCTTCAAGATTTTTCTTTTTGTTATCTGCTATTCTTAATTAATGCTTTAAACTTTTTAAATTTAGACTAATAAGCTAATTAAATATCAAGCAAAATAATTGCCATGCAGTGAATATATACAATAAAATTATGTATGGTGGACTGGATAATATTACTAATAATATATCGTGTTTTGAAAAATCTTGGAAATTTTATCATAAAATGCAAGTTGTTATAAATTTCGTCAAACAATATAACGGTGTGATTAGAATCTCTCAAGGCTTTTCTTATTCAATTGAAGTTTGGTTAAGATTCAATGGATTCAGAAGAGAAGAGAATGTGCAAGAATTATTTTATATATAAAAGAAAGATCTCGAGTGGCAAGGAAATTAAAACCCTAATGTTGATTTAAAATTATAATTCCTTTCCTCTTTTGGGAAGTGCAGCGAAGTGGGAACTGATTCAAAATGGAATCCCTATGCAGCAACGAGGATCTAGTAAAAAGAAAAAAAAAAGTAATTAATAAAGATTAATTAAATAAAAATAAAATTGTAACAGGATCGACGTGGGTATGGTGTGATAGTATACATGCTTTGTGCTCATAAATATGCCTTTTGCTTCATACTTTGGTGTATGCTTTTTGGGCAAAAGTGATCTGAAATATGTTTTCAATGACATTTTATGAAAAGTACCAGTTATTCTTAGCTCCTTGCTGCCCATGTGGGGTGCTGCCACCTGTCCCAATACTCATACTGGAATTTTCAAATCATTTTTTTTTACAAAAATGATATTTATAGATATATATATATTGAAAAAACAAATTGTATTTCATAATTATTTGTGATGGTTGTTGGGGAGATATTGAAGTCCTAAAGCCGAGGAAAGCCATACACATCCACTCGTCCACTACAATTTCAAAAGCCATTGGAGATAGAAAAAGGAAAGGGGGGGGGGGGGGGGGAGGGGAGATAAATGCAAGTCAATTTAAAATATGTCAAAATAATTATTTATCTTATCTGCTAAATTATTTTTCAAATAATGCATGATGGACCCCATGCATATAGTTGGGAAAATAAAAAAGAAATATAGTATTTTCCTTTTAATAACACTATATAGTACTCCCTCCGTTTTTTTTATCAGTCACTTTTATTATTTTTACTAGGATTAAGAAATAATAAATAAACTTAAATTTAGTATTAAATTGCGTAATTAAGACTAAATTATCAAATCTGATTGATTCTGACTTTATTGAAAAAAAAAAATAAATTGAAAAAATAAATTAAATTATATTAAAAATCTAAAAGTGATAAATAAATATAATTTAAAATTTACTTAAAAGTGACAGATAATAAAAAACGGAAGTAGTATATATTAAGACTCGATAATAATATTAGAATCCGATAGTATATATTTGTATTTAGTTTGATTAAGTGGAACAGGAGTAAGATCAGTAATTGCGGTCAACACTCATCATAATGAAGGATATCTCGAAGTTGATTGAATTATATTTTTTAAATTCAATCATTTAATGCCGAAACTACGTTGACTTCAAATTTACGGTAGCTTAATCGATTGATTAATTTTTCAGCAATTCACGATTTCCAGTCCTTAAGAATTTAGCTTTGAAAATCTATTATTGTGAATTTAATTAATTACACTAGCTATAATATATGGGTGAAAAATCAGATCAACGAGTATAACTATTGCATATGATTTATTATGGGGATTCTGAGCCTTGCAAGGTCGAGCACATAATATTTGAACAGAAAGTTTTCCAAGAATTAGGAAAATTGTGTATATTACTCTTACTTGAAAAAGAAGAAATAAGCGGCATTTATACAAGGAAGAAAGAAGAAAAAAAATACTCACGAGATAAAACTAGTAACTAACTACACTAATTACACGTAACTTTTATAACTAACTACATAAATAACAAAAACTATTTATGAGAACAACTTGTACAGCCCCCCTCAAGTTGGAGATAAATTGGAAAGTAAGCCTAACTTGTCACGGATAGCTTTGAACTGAGGGAAAGCGAGAGATTTCATGAAGATGTCCGCCAACTGAAAATGAGCAGAAACATACCGAGGATGAATAAAACCTTCCTTGTATTTATTGCGAACAATGTGACAATCAATATCTAAATGTTTGGTGCGTTCATGGAACACCGGATTGACAGAGATATGAAGTGCGGGTTGATTATCACACCAAAGAGAGATAGGTGTTAGAATGGTAAGCTGAAAATCAGACAACAAATACGAAAGCCATTGTAACTCACAGACGGTAGTAGCCATGCTACGATACTCTGCTTCACAAGTGGAGCGAAAAACAGTTGTTTGTTTCTTTGTCTTCCAAGAAACCAGAGAATCACCAAGAAAAATATAGTATCCAGTCAAAGATCTTCGAGTGAGAGGACAGGATGCCCAATCACTATCACAATAAGCAGAAAGAGTAAGGGAAGTATCAACGGTATAAAAAATGCCAAGATCAACAGTACCAGTGATATAGCGCAACACATGAAGAGCAGCGTCCCAATGACTCTTAGTAGGAGAAGCTACATGTTGACTAAGAAGCTGGATATTATGAGTAAGATCAGGCCGAGTCATATTAGCATAAAGTAACCGACCAACAAGATGATGAAATCGATCAGGATCAGGAAGTAAAGATGAATGCTCCTGAAATTTATGATTTCTAGGCAATGGAGTAACAGCAGACTTAGACCCTGCGAGCCCAGCATCATGAACAATGTCCATGAGATACTTCTTTTGTGAAAGAAAAGTTCTAGCAGTGGACCGAGCAATTTCAATGCCTAAGAAATATTTAGCATAACCCAAATCCTTGATAGTGAAATGAGAATGCAAGAACTGCTTCACAACAAGGATATCCGACTCATTATGGCCAGCTATAAGCACATCATCGACATAAACCAGTAAAGCTACAAAAGTAGAAGAAGGAGATCCTTTTGTAAAGAAACAAGGATCACTAGCTGATTGTTTGAAACCAAAACTGAGCATCTGAGTAGTAAATTCAGAGTTCCACTCACGAGAAGCCTGTTTTAAACCATATAAAGAGCGCTTCAATTGACAAACCTCCCCTGAATGAGCTTTGGTATACCCCTCAGGAGGTAGCATATAAACCTCTTATTTCAAATAACCATGTAAGAATGCATTATTGATATCCAATTGATGAATACTCCAGCGCAAAGAAGTAGCCACAACCAGAAAAACTCTAACTGTCACCAGCTTAGCAACAGAAGAGAAACTATCAAAAAAAATCAACTCCTTCAGTTTGGTTATACCCCTTTGCTACAAGTCGAGCCTTAAGGCGCTCAACAGTACCATCAGGATTAAATTTCACTTTATACACCCATTTTGAACCTATAACCTTTTTTCCAGCAGGTAAAGATGTAAGAACCCATATTCGATTAACTTCGAGAGCCTTAAGTTCATCTTCCATGGCCTTAACCCATTCTTGATGCTGAACTGCTTGTTTATAGGAGCATGGCTCTTTGATCTTGGAGACATTAACCATGAAGGAAGAGTAGGAAGAAGAAAACTGTAAATTACTCGAAGAAAGAGCAGTACCTGTGATAACTACAGTATTACAAACAAAGTCTTGCAACCAAACTTATTTTCTTAGCTCGAGAGCTCTGTCTCAAAATAGGAGCATCCGAAACGGGAACAATAGAATCAAAAAGTACAGGCTCCGGAGCAGAAGAGCTAAGTGGAGAAGCAAGACGATCAGAATGTGGCAAATTTGAGGTAGTCATGATAGCAGAATCATCAACAACCTCATCATTAAAATCAGCAGTAATTGATACTGATGGTTGTGGAACATGAGCAGTGTGATCATCATTACCGACACAGACTTGAAATGGATAGACATCTTCATAGAAGATAACATCTCTAGATATAAAAACAATATGTGTTTCCAAATTGTAAAGTTTATAGGCCTTTTGTCCTGGGGAATAACCAACAAAAACACATTTAAAAGATCTAGGAGTAAACTTATCTTTGCGGGGAGTGGTGTTAGTTGCATAACACAGACACCCAAATGTTTTAAGTTTAGCATAAGTTGGATCTCGACCATATAAAACTACAAAGGGAGATTTCCAGTTCAACACAGGTGTGGGAAGCATATTTATGATGTAAATGGCAGTTAAGATGGCTTCTCCCCAGAACTTCTTGGGAAGCTTGGACTGAAATAATAAAGCACGAGCAACTTGAAGCAAATGCTTACGCTTATGCTCAACGATCCCATTTTGTTGAGGAGTATAGCTACAAGACTTCTGATGTATAATTCCAAACTTGGAGAAAAGAGCATGACAAGAATGATTCACAAACTCAAAACCGTTATCAATCCGAACAATTTTAACCAATGTACCAAACTGAGTTTTAACCATGCAAAGAAAAGACTCCAAGAGAGGGAAAACTTGAGTCTTGTATGTCAGCAGATAAGTTCATGTTCCTCTGCTAAAATCATCCACTATTGTCAACACATAATGCGCAAAATTCAAACTTTGCAGCTTGTAAGGACCCTAGAGATCAACATGTATGAGAGCAAATTTTGCTTCAGACTAAGTTTCACTTACTGGGAAAGATACCCGCTGTTGCTTAGCAGCATGACAAACATCACATGGCTTTTTGACAACTTTTATATCAATAGAAGGAATATGCTTTAAAACATTTTCAGGAGCATGACCAAGTCTTTTATGCCAAACATCAACAAGAAAAGAAGAATTTTTATTGAGTGAAGAAGAAGCATTACACGAAGCAGAAGTTTTATTGAGTGAAGAAGAAACACCATACGAAACAGGAAAAGAATGAAACATAGGAAAAGAATTAACAGTATTTGAACTTATAATGGAATTACAACAAACATTTCCATTATATCGTTTTATTAATGAAGGAAAGAAAGACTTGGGAGTCAAAACATAGAGTGTTCCTACTACTTGCCCAACTGCCAGAATTTTATTACTCTTCTGGTCCTGTATAAGGCAATAAGAAGGATAAAAAACAAAGAAAGTATTAGAATCTGTAATCAGTTTATTTACTGATAACAAATTAAACTTGAATGAAGGCAAGTAAAGAACATCTTTGAGAGTAAAAATGGAGTTCAGCGAGACTTGGCCAGTGAGATTTACAGATTGAATGGAACCATTAGGAAGCTGAACAAGAATATGTTTTGGTTGAAAAGAATGGCAAAACTTATCTAAAAAGCTGCACATGTGAGTGGATGCTCCCGCATCAACAATCCATACATCACGACCAGTAATGTTTAAATCATGAGAAGCAATATTACCTGCATAATTTCCAGCAACAGACCCAAACATACAACGTTCAGGCATAGGCATAGCTGCAGCAAAATTTACATGCTCTCCAGAAATATCTGGTTCTTTACTCTTTCCTTTCATCATTTTGGCTAACTCTTGTCGAATCAACTGGGATACCATGGAGCTTAGTTTTGTTGACTTATTCTCTTGTTCAGAAAAGCCATCAAGTGGATTATCCAGCATTTCCCCCTCCATGTTCACCATATTTGCCATTCCTTTCCTTTCTCCATCTTTCTTTTTATCTTTCAGATCAGTGAACCAATCAGGGTAACCATGAAGCTTAAAACACGTCTCCTTAGTATGCCCCGAATTACGACAGTGATCACAAAACCTATCAGTCTTCTTCTCTTTCTTCTTAGAGAAACTTCTACCATCCCCTGTTTTAGAATTGAACATTTTTGCCATCATAGCAGCAGAATCTATATGATCTGATGCAAATGTCAAGTTTATTTCCCTATGTCGTTCTATCCTCAACACCATATTGTAAGCTTTATCAACACTAGGTGGAGGTTCAAGATTCAATATATGACTTCTAGTACTGTCAAAAACAGAGTTCAGTCCCATAAGAAACTGTAACAATTTAAAAGCATCTTCCCTTTTCTCCAGCTTTCTATTTAAGGCACAAGCACAACCAGTACATGTACAAACAGGTAATGGCTTTAACCGATTCATTTCATTCCAGCGTTTATTGATCTTGTTAAAAAACAAAGTAACTGATTCATTTCCCTGTTCAATAGAATGCATTTGTCTCTGCAACTGATACAACTGAGGATTATTGCTAACTCCAAACCGATTCTCAAGTACATCCCATAAACTTTTTGCACTTGGAGAGTATATGAAAGAATCAGCTAAATCTTTCGACATAGAGTTCATTATCCAAGATTTTATGATCGAATCCACCTTTTTCCATCGTCTAAAAAGCACACTGTCTGTTGGAGGCAATACAGTTCCATCGATGAAGTCAATCTTATCTTTAGCCTCTAGAGAAGTTCTAACAGCTGCACTCCAGCTCAAATAATTCTTACTTGTTAATGGTGTAGTCACCAAAACCATTCTAGGATGATCGGAACTTTGAAGAAGAAATGAATCTTCATCTGCTTGATTGCGACCACGATTGCCATAAAAATCACGATCTTGAGTAACATCATTATCTTGTGGAGCAACAGGATTGTCATCAGTAACACTCGCCATGATCAATCAAGAAGCAATCTTCAATCTTCTACTTGAAAGAAGGAAGAACTAGTAAGAATTTCTAGCAAGATTTATAGAAAAAAAATCAAAAACCCTAATTACCGAGCTCCAATACCATGAACAGAAAGTTTTCCAAGAATTAGGAAAATTGTGTGTATTACTCTTACTTGGAAAAGAAGAAATAAGCGATATTTATACAAAGAAGAAAGAAAAAAAAAAATACTCACGTGATAAAACTAGTAACTAACTACACTAATTACACTTAACTTTTATAACTAACTACATAAATAACAAAAACTATTTATGGGAACAACTTGTACAATATTCCTATATATATATATATATTTAAAGAGAAAATTATGAGATTACCCAAAATTAAGTCAAATACATAATATTGGATTTTATAGATCTTGAATGTATGCACTATTCTTAACCAAGATTTCATGTTCATGTCTGTGAATTATGAAGTTTACTTGATTTTTCGATACTCAATTTGTTTATGTAGCAGGCTAATAATATAATTTTATGAAATTTTACTATTCACTCAACTCTTGAATAAAATTGTTGACAAAATTTATAAGTAAATATTATCAAAAAAAGCATATTCATGGATATGCATTTTTTTCTTTGTGTACTCACACTAATTTGAAAGTCCACATGTTCCATGTTCCGATAAATTTAATTTGAACCAGATCAATGTATATATATAAAAAAACGTTTTCATCATTAATTTTCACTGTTTATAGTATCCAAAATCAAACCTTACTTTAAAACGCTATTTTCCACTACCTGAATCAAACAAAGTTGATGGAAAAAGTGGGCAGAAAGGGGAATTTGCATGGTCATACACGCATGGAGATAGCGAAGGCCGAAGAGCATATGAGTCATCCATTACATGCGGCTAGAAAGGCCCTTACACCAACCCACACGCACCCATAATTTCCCCGTATTTCTTAGACTAGATGCCCATCTCTATTTTTTTTTTACTAATTATTTATAAAAATACCCATATATATATTTTCATCCACCACCCGAATATTTAAGAAATTTTATTAGGAGAAAATAAAATAAATTTTGAAAAGGAAAACAAGAAGAAGACAGTCCAAAAAGGAGAAAAAAAGAAAAGCTTTAACTTGTACCGCCATCTTCTGCTTCTTCTTTTGACCCCTATTTTAGTTTATGTTATTAATAACAGTAGTTAACAGAAGATATGCATATATTTTGTATAACACACGCATCGTTAATGTCAAGTAAACACAGTACGCCTTTCCGGTTGTGGACTTCTCTCTTCAAGCCTATATTTATTTCGCATCAAACATGTGTGCCCAATATTATCTATTTGTATAAATGGAAAACAACTAATAACAATAAAAGCTACGCAAGACCATTTTAAATAACAAATACACATCTAGAGAGCTGGCAGATTTTAACCTCATCTGATATGTTTATAAAAATGTGATTCATATTTAACATGTTTATGACTTATTCTACCCGACAAGTGACTCATATAATTTAACGCGTTTCATATATTATTTGTGATTTCATAATATTTTTAATATAAAAATAATTATTTTTATAGTTTAACCTAACTATACGTTTATGATCGTTTATAATTCAACCATACTAATTAATTGTAAATTTTTATAAACATAATTGGCCGATGAGTTTAGGGCAATTTTTTTTACTAATAGTATGTAAAATTCGATTTTTTATAAACAAGTGAGGCTATAAAAAATAAAATCATGAAGATAATTTGTGTGACGTTCCTGAAAACAGAAAAAAAAAATCGAATGGTGGAAAATAAAAGTAAAAAGTGTAAAAAAAGGGGGAAAAATGAGAGGAGGGAAGTGGGGTAGTGAAAACGGCACGGAAACAGAGAACACGCAACGCGCTCCCGTAAAAGAAACATAAGGAGCAGGGGTGGAAGTGAGATTGCACATGAGTGGGTCGTATTTCTCAGTTTTTACGAAGCCTGGCCGCTTCCGTCCCTCTCTCTCTTTGATATGATATCTCTTCGTCTCTAACATTTTACTTTACCTTTATTTCATCCTTTTTAATCAAATACTCCATTACCCAAATAATGTCCCTCTCTCTAACATTATACATGCCGTCATCTTCTCTTGCTTTTCTTTATGTGTATAGAAAAGGGCAAAAAAAGGTACACATAAATTTTTCAAATAAATCACCCAAATATTTATTTTCATATATTTTAACTAATCTTTATTTTTATTAAAAAAAAAAACAAATACTCCATTCCAAATATTTAGAAAGTTTTTATATTAAAAATTCAAAATCGAAATCTCGTTCTTAACCTTATAAATACCTTAAAAGAAAAAAAAAATTTAGATGGTTTTTTTGTTGCCCTCGATTCTCTGTCCAGGCACAGTGGAAGTAAGTAACATACAAAGTCTTTAATCCCGCTTGGAAACGACAACAACTCTGTATTGTAAAAGACAACAACAGTCAATTACACCCAACTCAACAAGACAGAGAAAGAAAGAGAACAACGAAACAATTATCATCCAAAAAAAAAAATACGAATAATAATAATAAAGAAAGAAAGAATGAAAAAAGGCGTAAATTAAGGGAGGTAAAAATCAATAGGAGAGTGAGAAGGATATGTCTCCTCCTCTTCAGCCTGCTTGATAAATTCCAGCGATAAATATAATCTTGAATCTTGACTGCCCTCCGTTGATTACGTACTTTCTTTTCTTTTCTTTTCTTTTTTTTCTTGATTACCATTATTATACTTATTATTGACAACTGTCTTACTAATTCTTCTATAAATATCCTTCCCTCTCCTCGTTTCCTTTTATCTTTTCTTTCTTCTTCACACTATACATTTTGTTTTTTCAATCCAAACAGAGTGCTCTTCATGAGAGTATCTCTCAAACTAACATCAACATGTGTAACCCTACTGATAAATCTGCACAAACCCATATCTATTTAGATCTTTTATCACTCCCTAATCATTCCACCATTAAAGACTTAGATTATCTCAATCCAAATCCTCTTTCTGACCTGGTTTCCGAGGCTAAAGCACTCTTCAAACTTGCTTTCCCCATAGCATTAACTGCTCTCATTCTCTATTCTCGTTCTATTCTCTCTATGCTATTTCTTGGCCATCTCGGTGACCTAGAGCTCGCTGCTGGTTCTCTTGCTATTGCTTTTGCTAATATAACTGGTTACTCTGTTCTTTCAGGTTTAGCCCTCGGCATGGAGCCGCTTTGTTCCCAGGCTTTTGGAGCCCAACGCCCTAAGCTTCTCTCCTTAACTCTCCACCGTTCTGTGATTTTCCTTCTAGTTTCTTCGATTCCAATTTCTCTCCTCTGGATTAACATGTCCAAAATCCTTCTTTATCTTCACCAAGATCCTTCCATTACTCATTTAGCTCATATTTATTTACTCTTCTCTCTACCTGACCTTTTCACCAACTCTTTTATCCACCCAATCCGCATTTACCTTCGCGCTCAAGGCATCACCCATCCCTTAACTTTAGCATCTCTCGCCGGCACTGTTCTTCATTTCCCTCTTAATCTTTTACTCGTCAATCATTTCAACCTCGGAGTCACCGGCGTCGCCGCCGCAGCCGCTGCTTCCAATTTTTTCGTTCTCCTGTCATTGGTTTTATACGTGTGGACTTCCGGTTTGCACGAGCCGACTTGGACTAAGCCGAGCCGAGAATGTTTCACCGGCTGGACTCCTCTAATCCGGCTTGCTGCGCCGAGCTGTGCTTCTGTTTGCTTAGAGTGGTGGTGGTACGAGATCATGATCGTTTTGTGTGGGCTTTTAGCCAATCCCAAATCAACGGTTGCTTCTATGGGAATATTGATACAAACGACGTCGTTGCTTTATGTTTTCCCCAGCTCTCTCGGGTTTGCCGTTTCGACTCGGGTGGGTAATGAACTCGGGGCAAACCGTCCAAATAAGGCAAAATTATCTGCTGTGTTGGCTGTGTTTATTTCAGCAATGATGGGGTTAACAGCATCAACTTTCGCTTCAGGAATGAGGGATAAGTGGGGCCGGATGTTCACTAGCGATGGAGAGATCCTACGGCTGACAGCTGCTGCTTTGCCGATCCTAGGGCTTTGCGAGCTGGGAAACAGCCCGCAAACGGTAGGCTGTGGTGTATTGAGAGGAAGTGCACGCCCGTCCTGTGCAGCTAACGTGAACCTGGGCGCATTTTATGTAATAGGCATGCCAGTAGCGATTGGGCTCGGGTTTTGGGTCGGAGTTGGGTTTTGCGGGCTGTGGCTTGGACTATTGGCGGCCCAAGTTTGCTGTGCTGGCCTGATGTTGTACGTTGTGGGGTCTACTGACTGGGATTTTGAAGCTAAGAGAGCTCAGATGCTAACGTGCACAAGCTGCGACACCAGGAGATTACTTGGTGAAGGTGAACAGGACGAAGAGGAGCAGAGATTAAAATGTATTATTTTCACCTAGTACGAATTTTTTTTAATTATTATTTCAATTTTTTGCCCTGATGGGTTTCTTTAGTGAATTAATGATTTTTTAGGGTTGGAGACAACATTGCATAAAAGAATATAAAAAGAGGAATTTTGGGTTATCAATTCTTTGATTCATTTTATTAGATGTGTTATTATGTATGTTGGCAGATATTATTACAGCAGTCTTCTTTCCTGGCCAATGATTAAAGTCAAAAGCTAGCTAGCACTCGAAGGCGATGATGTTAAGGGTAAAAAGTGAAAAACATGAGAAATAATTGATAGTTAAAGAGTGTTGTCTGAAGAATTCGGACAAGTTAGGTGTGGGAAGAGGACAAAGAGTTTAAGAATGAGCATAGGTTAGAAGCAGTGAAAATTGCATCGAAAGTAGTGTAGTGATGGGTATAATTTAGCTGAAAATAGCACAGCAAGAATCCAAGTGGTGTATGGTGTTCTCTCTTTGTCATTTTTATATTATACACTGTGGTCTCTACCTATGAATTAATTAAACTCACTTGTCTTTGCTGCTATGGAATTCTATCCCTTCCCTGGGGACCAATTCTCAAATTTTTACTGCCCATAATAAGTTTTTTACATATTCCAAAAAAATAAAAATTCTCTCTTTTCTTTTCGACGATATAAACTTTTAATGCGACTCAGTTGACTATAGTTCTTTAAACTCAAGAAAAAACATATAGATTTCTCTTTCAAGATATTTCCACTGATTAAGAAAATGAAAATTTGACTGAAATATCATCATCATCACAGATTTTCTCAGTAGGATTCCTGAAAAGAAAAATAATAATTTGAACTTTATTATATTATAAATGGAAATGATTGTAATTTATAGAGTAAAAAGAATGTAGGAAATAAGGGAAAGAAAATAAAACTAGGTGGTTGAATAAGGTCCCCATAAAATATGGATAAAAAGGTGGGAAAAGAGGGGAAGAAAACAAAGAAAAGGCTTATAATAAAAGCAAAGAGAAGGAGGCCCTCTTCAGAAGGAAAACAGCAAACGCCCATTTCACCAGGAAAGAAAAAAAGGTCTTGTCGGTATTTAAAAAATCTTGGAAACCCCCTTTGCGCAGCAGAGGGCGCACGAGGGGGTATCTGCCAGTGCCAACTTCTTTTTTCTTTATTTTTCACAGTACTATTATTGGATTATAGCAGAAAATTCATCTCCCCTTACGTGAATTATTTTTCAAAAGTATATTTCAAAGATGATTTTCTGGTTTTGAAATTTTTATTTTTCACGTTTGCTCTTAGCATAAAAAACGACCAATCACAGTAGCATTGACCCTTCTCTGTGCTGTGGGTTCCAACCTATCAAATCCATCATTTTTCTTTTTTATAATCGCTTTCATGCCTAAGAAATTTGCATCCGGTAGAAATAAAATATTGACTCTCGAATATTTAAAATATTTCATTGTTAAAATTTGAATATAAAATTTCTGATTAAAATAATAAAAAAAAACATATAACGTTTCATTTTATCTCTTAAAGGTCAAATCACCATAATTTAATTCGTTCTTGCCACAGCCATTCAAATTCTTGCTTTAATTATTTTGCCTATACGAAGAATCATTGCATAGTACGTACTTTGCCACACACTATGCAGCCAAATACCACCAGAAAATCGTACCTTATCTATTTAAATCTCTCAATATTGCTCTTGTTTTATATATTTGGACAACTTTTACAGCATTTTTTCTCATTGTTGGCATCCAAAAAGACACTAAACGACATCAATTTCACCAATTAATCCATGATAAACTTAATGCATACAAAATAATTTTACTTTGTGTACATATACAATCATTAGGTAATTTATAAAATTTATGTCGAAACAAATGAAAATGGGTCTAATTAAATTAGCAGATATGCAACATAAAAGACAACGGACTATGATTTAGTCCATGTATACATGACTCGATACGAATTAAATGGATGATTAAGTAATATCTGATGCGATCAAACCAATTAATGGTTTGTTTATGCGAAGAAGGATACGCATATCACTTGTGCAGCGACTCATCATATATATAATGAGTTAATGACCAGTTAACAGCTTTATTATTAATCCATTGTTCATAATGAAAGCCAATACTCGGTACCATTGAGCACATGGCCACTAAACTATATACCTATTCATGATGTGGTGTGACGAGTAATATCAACTTCAACACCAAGTGGAAATCCTGAACTTTCCTTTTATTATTATTATTATATCAATTATCACGTAAAAAGTGATAACGAAATTATTCAATTTGAACTTTCTAAACTTGAATAAGGTCCAAACCATTTGAATTTTACAACTTATTTGTAAAAATCAAATACCATATATATTAAACGATACACCGTTACTCTATGCTAATGGTTTATTTCATTACGAGTCAATATTCAGCAATATTGATAAATCATTACGAAGCACTATGTATTGCCACTCAGCTTTATCATGTAAGTGATTTACATATACATACTGAAATGGCTGAAAAGTCTTGCAGGATTAAGTTTGCTCATTGAAGGACAAAAAATAGAGGAAATTGAATCAAGGGTTCAACTAATTAACCACAGAGACCGTGGTTAATCTCCACTAAAAACCTAGGTGAGCGTGATTGTAGTTTTAGGTTATAGCATTTCTGGTATACACGAAAGTTATGGAGCAATTAATATTATTATAGCTAGACAGAACAAAATTAAGCAAATAGTGGCATCGCACTATTTACAAATTGTTTTAAATTATAAATCCATATTCTTTCACATCATTCAAAGATTCTGCCCATGTGATTGTGCAACTCAGTACCCCAATATGAAAGGGACTTCCTATTAGTTTTGTTTTTCTAAAACGAGCTTCGAATTGAATCTGGACACGTGTTATTTATTTTTTTGAAACAAAATTAGGTATATATAGCTACAAAATCAATCCGATGGTAAATACATGCATCTTTATATTTCACGTGATAAGGTGATAGCTAGGCTTTTGACTTCACGATTGATATATAAAGTCATCCAAATAAAGTGATAAAACCATCAATTCATTCCTGTCACATACAGGGATATAAACAATTATTTCAAGAGAAATTGAAAATATTTGTCAACCTACCACATAAATTCAAATTAAACTTTTTAATCCAACAAATTAATTCTCAAATTATTATGATAGTCTAAATTTCGGCAATCAATTTGTCCATCCAAAATTAACATAACATTAGTTAGTGATAACCAAACTATCTAACCGGCCTTTTTTGAGCTGTCCGGTAACTTGGTTATTTAGTTTATCTGTCTTGTCTTTCAGCTCACGTTTTGCTTTTTGTTATTGAATTTGGGCCGTACCAAGTATTATTGGTCAACCTGATTGGGCCTTTGAAGATGTATTTTTCATAATTATCACTTGTCCCCCCTCAAAGGATCCAATTGGGCGATTTAAGCTTTTGGTGGCATTTTTAAAATTTTAGGAGGTGTCCATTTAAAGAGATACATCCGTTCGGTTCAAAAAATTGTTCTGCATTTAATGCCGCACATGTTTCTAGAATGGCACTTCGTTCTTCGTAACCGCTTTCTAGAATGGCACTTTATTTTTCGTAATTGCAGTAATGGATTGAGGACACGTGGCATCTATCCAATGGAAAGGTTTCAGAATATTCTGGAAGCTTTTTGCCTATAAATAGACGAGTTTTAAGCGATTTTTTCTCACTTTTCAGTGATCCTTAACGAAGCTCTACCAAATTTCTTTGCGAATTTTGCCATTTCAGCGACTTCAGAGTTTTTGTAAGATTATCCAAGTAAGTGAACAATCCTTACCTTTGATTTTTCTCCTCATTCATAATACCATTTTTTACTTCTTTTCCTCCCCCAAAGATGGCTTCAAGCTGCAGCCATTCTATAGATAAAAGTTTTCTCAAAGTTTATAAAGATCATGAGCCCGTGGCTCACCCTTCGAAACTCACTGAGGAGGAAGTAGCTGAGATCCCTTAGCGATACAATCTTTTTGAGAAAATTTATGTGATGGCTTGCTCGAATTCCCTGGCGATGAACGAAGGACCTTTTGGGCATGAGGATAATGAGTGGTTTATTTGCCATCTGTGAAGTTTGAACGCTGGGTTGAGGCTTCCTCTCGAAGCCTTTGAACTAGCAATTCTGGAAGGCTATAAGATTGTCCCTAACCGGCTGCATCCGAACGGGGTGAAGAATAGTTGTCTGTTTCAAGATTCTCTACCAGATGGAGGGAGTGATACCAACTTTTAATTTGTTCACTCATTTTTCCTATATCTCAGGTCAGAGTGATGGCACCAAATATTTTTTTACCAGCCGACTGCAAAGGAAGTTGTTCAATATACCATCATCCCTGAAAGGTTTTAAAGAAAAATTCTTTTTAGCTGGGATGGCTGGTAGATTTGGAGTGTCATTAACCCTGTCGAATGTAGCTGTTGCTTTGAAAGATCGAGCCGTTGGTCAGTCAGCTTATAAGGCCGACATCAAAAAGTTGTTCAGTGTCATGGCAAGATAAGGGAGACCCTATGACTCTAATTATCTTTTGGGGCTCCGATCGGGCCCTTGAACCCTGATGTTGCCATTGGCGCAGAACGTGAGAACCATAATTAATGGAGGGGGAGAAGTGCTTATATAAATAATCATGCATTGCATGTTCACAAAATAAAAATCAATTGGAGAGGATACTTATCTTTTATTTTTGTGACGCAGCTACGATCGCGATGGCTAAGGGACATGATATCGCCAAATAATTAGCCGATCGGGCTAAGGCGATAATCGAGGCAGAACGTACTGCTAAGAAGAAGAGGAGATCTAAAAAGAGAAGACTCGCATCTTTCTCAGAAGCTCAAGCTTCCAATTCTTTTACAACTGGTCCTGCTTTTTCTCGTGATGCTATGGCGGCTTCTGTTGCTCGTCCTCCTCAGACACTTTCAACATTTGCTATTAATCGACCTTTGACGGGGGGTCAGCATCTCCTTAAGCATTTGATTTTGAGGGATGAAACTAATTCTGAGGAAGATCAACTAGCTCATCACCAGAGGGGGGTCAATTCAAGCAAACGCGCCCCTAATGGATGATTCTGCCCAAAAGAGGACCGCTGAGGTGGCCAAGAAGAAAGCTACTGACCTGATAGCCGCGGTAGATGCGGGGATTGCCGTGAGAGGTAAGGAACCTATGCGGGATGAGTCCTTTCGGAGTGTCATCACAAGAATTTCTAAGAGGCGGGCCGCATCGCGAGGAGAGATTTTGAAAAATCAGTTTGGCGACAACTGGTCCACTGACAGTAAGGCGATATCGAGTTATTTATGTCGGAGTATGTTTCAAGAGAGTGATTTCAAGGCAATGGAAAATTCCAGCATACTAGCTCGGGAGTATAGCCTTTTTCAGCAGCAAAGTTTGGAGGTATTAAAATTTGCATTATGAAGGATTTCTTTCTAATGATTTTGCCTTGCTCTTTCGTCTATATGTTATCCCCTTGACCAACTGATCCTTCTCCTTCCTTTTTTGTTTTTCAGTTAATAAAAAGGAGTTTGTATTTGCATAGCGTGGTCGCTTTTTGCCGAGGGAGATGGAAAGATGCCGATCAAATTAGGAGAGAGGCAGAGGCTAAATATGATGCAACGGGAAGGGAGTCTCTACTTGCCCAGGCTGAGGTTGATAAATTGAAGAAGGAGGCATCTTGTCTTTCTCAAGATTTGAAAACTCGACAGAAAGAGGTTGACCACCTTAAAGGGGATGTAGCTCATTTGACCGTCGAGAGTGCCTTAGGGTAAAAATTCAAAGAAGAGGCGACCAGGTTGAGGGGCGAGTGCACACGTCTATCTATTGAGTGCTCAAAAGTCGATTTTGAGCGTGGGGAGCGGGATTTATTGCAAGCCGCCTTAGCAAAAAAAGAGATGGCATGGAGAAGAAAACACGATGAGGAACTTTCCACCCAGAGAGAAGATATCATGGATCAATTAGGAGAGGCTCAAGGAAAGTTGCTGAATCGGCTAATTTATAAAGTAGGTAGGCATATTCCTAATGCCGATCTCAGCTGGATGGATGATCCAGGTGCTTTGCTTGATCCCCCATCTAGTGATGATGATTATGAGGCTTCTCAAGACCCCGCGCCAGTTCAACTAAATGCTGGTGGAGAGATTAGGTTGGATGTTGTAGTTTCCTTACTGACAGAGAATGCTTCTGGTGAACCAGCGGTATTTTCCCATCCTCCCAATGAGGTGATTGCGGAGCCTTCTTCTACTGTAGAGATAGTCACATAGAAGTATAGTTGTTCTTGTAATAGCTTTGTCCTTACTTTGTAGTTTGTAAGAATTCTTCATATAAAAGTTGATTTACCTTTCAATTGCATTTTCGTACTGCAATTCTTATGTTAGATAAAATTTTATCATGAAAATAGCTAAGGAGAATAAACATTATAAACCATAGAGGATGTATGAAATTAGACATGGAGAATGCATAAAATTGATGAAAGAGAATACTTCCTAAATTTTGATGTACTTTTCAAGCGTTGTAGTGTGCGACCATTTCGGATTGATGATCATTTAATCCGATTGGATTTAATATGCTTTTCAGGCACTGCCAGAGTTGTGGTAGGCAACTTTTCAGTTTTTAACTTGATTGAAGTATTATCCGATCGGATATTATGTAAAAGAGACAATTAATTTAATTGCCATCCTTTGCATCTTAGACTCGGGATAAACATCGAGCCTAGCGAAGGTATTCTTATCCTGCTGACGAATGAAGAGTTACCCGTATGAAAAATATCGATCGGGATTAAGATTAAGATGGCGTCCTTTCGACTTACTTATAGATTTTTGCATTTTAGGTTTGGAATAGACATCGAACCTAGCGAATGAGTCGATGGCATTGAGCCTACATACGAAATCTTACATTTTCAGTTTGTAAATAACACTGAACCTAGCAAGCTGACTTACGTCAAAGAAAAGCTTTCGCATTTTGGGCCCGAGATGGACATTGAGCCTAACGAGGGAGCTATGCCAGTCGATAATTAGCCTGGAGTTAAATGTGTTTTCAACTTTCATATTTTGGGCTCGGGATAAGCGTTGAGCATAGTGATTAAGTTTTAATAAGTTTGATACATCGATTGGGATGGAGCGTCAATCGAAATTAAGCTTTATGGTGATCGCATCTACTCTAAATTTTTATCGACTAGAGTAATGATTGTCGATCAGAATTGTCGTCAGTTAGGAATAATTACTTCGATAAAAAATTTCATCGATTAGAATGTCAGAAAACCTATTGATCGGGATACGAAGCCTACAGGCATGATGGCCCTCATCTCGTTTTCGATATTAAGAGTGGTATAAATTTGAATGTCCTTTTGCTGGAGAAACAGATACGAAATCTTGTTTTAAACAACAAGTGGAAAATTTGTGAGTTTAGACGGGTACCTATTTTTAAGCTGCCTTTTGTTTCATGAAGATATCCATTTTGTGCTTATTAAAGTGCTAGAATTTTCAACAGTTTTTTACATGTTGCAGCTTTTTTATTGCTGTATTTTTAAAAACTTAAAGATGAATCTTTAGTAGTAAACAAATAATATCAAAGTGCACTGTCAATTCAGCGCATATTACAGGAGACTGAAAGAACATTAAAATTTTAATACAATGCATTCACAGAGACTCAAATTATAACAATTGCACCTGATTTTGCTGTTGCTTGGTGGCCTTGACAGTTTGCCTGTGTCATCTCAGTTTTCAAACTTGCAATATTTATATGAGTTGAACGCATCGCTCTTAGGGATGATCACGGGGGCGGGGATTCCCCGGCCCCGACGGGGACCCACCCCGTTTGGGGCGGGAAATCCCCGAATTTCCCCTCCGTGGGGACGGGGGAGAAAAAATCCCCGTCCTAGAATCGGGGACGGGGATGGGGAACGGGATATCCGCCCCGTCAAAAATATATTTTTAATTTTAAAATATAATATTTTATAAATAATTAAAATTAAAATATAACTTAATTTTATAATTATTAAGTTTTAAATTATATTTAATTTTAAATTTTTTATTTATTAAATATTATATTTTAATTTTAATTATTTATAAAATATTATATTTAAAAAAAAGAATTCGAGGGACGGGGGGGATTTCCTCCCCGTTCTGGGGGCGGAGACGAGGACGGGGAATCCCTGAAATGCATGGGGTGGGGAGTGGGGACTCCTTCCCCGCCCCCGCCCCGCCCCGTGAGCATCCCTAATCGCTCTCATTATCGTGCCGCTTACAGGAGCTTTTCCACTTGCTGTTTTGAGTGCTTGAGAATTTTGTGTAGCTCACGACCTTTGTTGCGGCCTCTATTATTTTGCATCTTGTTTAGACATCTTGGGTTGGTGAGCTTTCATGTGTTTTCTCTTGGTGCTCATCGATGTTTATGCAGGAACTGTATCAAGTGGAGTGGAAGTTTTAATCGACTGACTGTTGTGGCGATCGAATTTACTCCGCTCGTCCTCCTTTCCCCTTTTCGTGATCCTCGATCGGAAGGGGAGGTGCTATTGAATAGTTGACCCATTTGGATATTGCAATCTATCCAGGACATTGGTCTTGTTTATTCTACTGGATCTAAAAGCATCATCTAGCTGGATGCGTTTCCCGACCCTATCCATCAGGTCGAAAAAGCTAATCTGTGGCCTTGTTGTCAATGATTCAAAAAATGGGCGATCTGTGATGCCTCTCGCCAAAGCATTTGATGCCACATCCAAACTTAAATCCCCTACTTTTGACATTGCGGCCTGGAAGCGGTCGATATAATCTCTGAAACTTTCATCGGTTCTCTAATAGAGGTTACATGGGCCACCGAACAACTTTGATGTGCGTATTTGCACAGCGAATAGAGCGGTGAATAACTCTTTGAGTTGCCCAAAGGAGGCGATTGATTCTTGAGGGAGTTCGATGAACCATTTCAAAGCAGCCCCTCCTAATGTGGTTGGGAAGACTCTGTAGGCGATCCTTTCATTATAGGTGTAGACCTGCACTTTAGTCAAATATTTCGCAAGGTGAATGGCGGGATCAGTTTTACCTGTATATTTATCCATCACCACATTCCTCCACCTAGGGGGCAACTCAGCTTCTATGACTTCTCTGCAGAAGGGTGAGGGAGTGTTGTTGCCAGTGTTCCTCTCAGGCATCCATTTCATTGCCTCTGTCAAGCCAAACTTTTTGAGTTTTTGTTCAAACCATTCGTCCTCCCTGCTCATCATCGCAGAAGTGAACTCCTCTTTTGTCCTTTGGAAGCAACTGCGATTTGGTGCGCGCATGTAGGTCAAGTCATCATCAAAGGATAAGGTATATAATCTACTGAGGGTATAAAGAGCATCTCTGCTCGAGGACATTATCTCCTTCCCCTTATCATATCTGTTTGCGATTCTGACATCTGTGCTCGTTCCATCATGGGCATTTGGCTCATTGAGGGAAATTCCCCTTTTCCTCCTTCCAAAGTCTTTAGCCACGGAAACCATTTCCTGACCTCTTTCGAAAGTTCTGGACATCTTTCCTCTTCCCAAGGCTTGGACTATGCTCTCGGTGAGGTCACTAAGAGCAGCACGCATACCTCTGATAGTAACAGAAGCATCCACCTGTTGTCGTGCAACCACATCATCGAGATTTGAAAGGGAATTACCCCTGACTGGTGATCTGAAAGATATCTTTCTTAGCCCTGAGGGTTCAGATCTGTCCTGGTTGCTGCGATTATACTCCATAGGAGCTACGCGCTCGTTGGATCTTGAATCTGCCATGTCTCTCAACAAAAACACTAAATGATAAAGTAAGATTTGACTTTATCTGTAAGAAGGAGAACTGACAGCTGACGATCCATTCGGGTGACAAAGCCTGCAAGAAGGGGTGCCCGATCGGACTCGAACGTTAGCACTCCAAAACTTAAGTTAGTAGCTTTTAGAAAAAAAGTCTCAGATAGTCAATACCTGAAACCATTGTATTTCAGGCTTTTTATAAGAATTTTTTGGAGGAGTACTCGAGTATCTTGGGGCGTGATAACCGGCAGATGGAGCAGGTGAGCGACGATGTGACAGGGAGCAAGTGAGAATATGGGCGTTAGCTTATGTCAGTGGATTGATAGGACATGCTGTCCCATCAATCCGATCGGATATCACGCTTTCCAGTCTTATCTTCTAGCTCAAGTTTTGCCTTTTGTTATTGAACTTGGACCGTATCAAGTGTTGTTGGGCTAATTCGATTGGCCCTTTAAATATATATTTTTTATAATTATCAATAAGCTATTTGAATTAAAATCAATTATTTTATTTTTATATATTTGGAATCTAATTAAAATTTAAGTGATAGGTTAAAGAGATATTTATAATTATTTCTTATTTTAAATCAACAGTAAAGAGATATTTATAATTATTTCTTATTTTAAATCAACAGTCTATTTTTCTCCATATGGATATTTTTTTATGGACTAAACTATCTTTTCCAATGTAATGTTACAAAAATAAGAATGAATTTTCGCGAAAAAAAAGGACATTTAGACTTTCAAATTTTCGGAATAGTAATTTCATATGATTTTACTGATTTATGATGTATCTTTTATAAAAAGATATAATTATTTTTTTTTTGCCTCTAAAAAGATTTTGTACATAAATTAAAATTTCAAAAATTCTGTTAGCATGTGATGCGGAAGAGCCAATGGCAGATTGTAAGATGTGACTGACCTCTATAAAATTTTCAATTATAAAAATGTCCTTGAATAAAGTCATTGCTACCCATAAATATAGGTAGTAGACCACTATCACTCTGCATTCTGCAACCACACACCTTTATCCCATATATATGCCTAATTAATAATAAATTATCAAATATAAAAAGATAAATATATGATAAGGCGTAGATCGAAAAATTTCCGAGAGTTTAAGCCATAAATGGCCTCTACGAGGGGAGAGCAACGGTTGGTTAAGCCGAACCGAAATAATTAAAAATTAAAATTTTATTATTTTTATTAATCAAATCGAATTATAATTTTAAAATAATTAAATTTAAATTAAATTAAAATTTTTAATCGGTTCGATTTAATTAATTAAAAAATCAAAATTTAAAATTATTTTTTTAAAAAATAAAAATTTTATGTCTAAAAATTATAAATAATAATATATTAAAGTAAAAACATCTAAATTGTACAAATAAAAGTTCAAATTAAAGAAATAATTTCAAAATATATAATAAATAATAAAATCAAATTGTTAAATAATTTTTTCATTTAATCAATTTTTAATTTAATCGTCAAAATTTTAAATTATCACCTAAAAATATATATTAATAATTGATAAATGTACTCATATTATTTACAACTCAAAATAAAATAATTTATATGTATAAAATAATTATTCAATAAAAAATCAAAAAAATTATATAATTATATAAAGTTCGGTTTTTATGCAATTTTCTCCTTCAAAAATCGAACCAAAAAATCAAAATTTCATGAAATTGAAAACCAAAAAACCGAATCAAATTAAAAAATTAATCAATTCGGTTCAATTTTTTGGTTTGATTCGGTTTTTGCTCACCCCTGGCGTCTATGATGAAATTATGCATAAAAAGTTAAAAACGCAAACACATACATAGTTACCTGATGAAGTTGTGTTGGATATTTTAGGGGATCTCTGGACACAGTCCCCACATTTCTCTCATTCAACAATATGAATTCGGTCATGGTCTAGGAATGATCGCGGGACGGAGAGTGCCTCCCCACCTACTGCCCCGTGCAAGGGCGGGGCGGGGGCGAGACGGGGATCGAAAATATTTCGGGGAAAAAATTCTCCCCGTCCCCGTCCCCGCATAAAAAATATTTTTATTTTTTAAAAAAATTTAATTATAATAAAAATATTATATTTAATAATTAATTATAATTGAAAATATAATATTTAATAATTAAAAATATAAATTTAATTACAAATCAAACTAATATAAATTTTAACAATTGATAAAACTAAAATTAAATATAATTTAAAACTAAATTATATAAATATAATTAAATTTAGTAATTAAATTTTGGAGGCGGGAAAATTTCGGGGCGGGGACCACAATCCCCGTCCCCGCCCCGAATTATAAGTTGGGGAATACTTTTTCCCCATTTACGTCCCCACGGGAAAATTTTTCGGAGATTCCCCGTCCCGTGATCATCCCTATCATGGTCACCATTCCTATATATATATATATATATGTATAACTTACTTCGTAACGTAAATTATTTAATGTATTTTATTGAGAAATATTAAAGACAGCATTATTCTACAGCATAATGCTTCTCACATGGCTACCCTCACGAGCAAACCACCCCATTCCCTCCCCCTTATCTACAAATTCTTGATATTCTTATTAATTATTTCTCAACAATTTTCAAAGCACCAACAACACAAAATTATGCCTCAAAACCACTCCATCATGCCTGCCTTTAATCAATACATGCATACTGTAAATTTTAAGTTCTACCTAAAGAATATTAGAATTCACCGTTAAATCAAAATAATTTAATCTATTTTAAAGCTAGTTTGTTATTTTTTTTTTTAAACTATCGATGTGTAATTCATATCCACTTGTATATTTATATAAAATATTGAACTTCTTGTCGATCAATATTTTTTTAATATATTTCTAACAAGTTGGAACGTTATTGAATATATAAAGTTGGACTGCAAGATTAGGGTTTGAGTAGTTTCTATGATTTGTTCAACTTCAATTTGCATGACATGTTCCCTCGAAAGGCTGACACGTGGACCCTAACTAGTCTAGTTATATAACGATATAATTATATATATACGTGAATAAAAGAAAAAAAAAACATGCATGTATAATATTTTAATTTTCATTCAAGATATGGACTTATGGTAACAATGATATTGTATTTTGTATTTTCGAGGATAATGTTTCTGCTTATTAGACAGCGATTACGATGCTATTTTCTTCTGCTCTAATATATAGTTTCTTCGATTATTTATATATATATATATATATATATATATGATAAGATCAGTGATGGGCATAACAAAAATTAAAAATTAGAAAACACAGAAAGAAAGAAAATTATAATAATTTATTACAAGAACAACGTGATAATATATACGTCTTTCTGGAGACTATATATGCGTATGTGTGTGGGTATAGGTTAAAAAACACCTCTCATCGAAACTCAAATATGGTTCAAAGCCACCGCCAATCTCCAGAATTTCTTTCTTATCTTTTTCCGTCAAAATATTTAGTGATTATTTTGTTTTGGATGTACATAAGTATGTGCTGATTTACAATTTATGCTACTTCGAGCTAAGGGTTTGCTGGATTAGATTGGGCCTTCTGCCCAATATATTTGTAAAACCGAATCCTTTTTTCAAGAATGATAATTGGGCCTTTCAAGCCCATCAAGAAGTAACGGGCTATTTTAATAGAATGGGTACGGTACCTTTTTTTGAGCTAACATATACCTTACCTTTTTTTTTTTAAAAAAAAAAAGGAAAGATATTCCATCGACGATTATATAAATTAGGTTCCACTACTGTTTATGCCATTTGTCTAAAATAGCGAAAATTTTATCTTCTTTTGGATGCTGACTAATCAATATATATATTTTAGAAAGTTTAGAAGTAAAAAGAAAATATATTTTATTCCTATATATGCATAATAATTTCTATTTGAAGCTGTATTCTTTTGAAAAGTAAAAAGAATCGAGAAATTAAATTAATTAAAAAACGTAATTTATATTTAAAATTTATCTAATTTTTTAGTTGGAAAAAGGAACCGGCTAAGGTGCATACATTCATATTTTGTATTCAAATAAAAAAATAAAAAATTATTTTATATCGATCTAACGGTGTATATGTATGCATTTTATTGGATGCGTGCATTACAAAAATGCTGAAACAAAATACTCTAGATTCTATTATGGGGCACTATTTATTACTTAACCAGAGAATTAATCGTTCATTTCAGGTTAAATAATAATTAACCTCAAGTTTTAAGGTTTCTTAACATCGGAGTCTTCAATTTTTTATTTTACTCAAATTTTAGAAGAACAATAACTAATGTATAAACTTTTCAGGCAGTGAGAATAAGTAGGTTCTGATTGGGAATAGGGGTAACCCTGTTTTAAAGAAAAAGCCAAAAGTGGATATGACAGAAGAGAGGAATAAGTCTACAAATCCTGATCGAGGAGATAGCTACGTCCTAATTAAGTTAACAATTTCTAAATCCTATCCCAATTGGCCTTTCTTTTTAATAATTAATTTATTCTAATTTCGGTTGATGGAGTTCAGCTACCAAACAGACAGGCACTCCTTTGGCCTTAGCCGTTTAATTGGCAAGTAACAGAAGTGTTCATTTTTCTCTTTTATTTTCACGATAATTACTAAGGAGAAATTCGCCATATTTATTCAACAAAAAAATGGCAAATTATCCGGTTCGACCCGATCTATTTGATCAAATTCGGACTTGATTTTTTTTTTAATAGAGATAATTGGTTTGATTTAGATTAATGCTTATAAACCAGTTAAAGCAACCTATGGTCTATCATAAAATATACTCCTTCCGTTTTTTTTATATGTCACTTTTGAGTAAAATTCAAATTTTATTTATCTGTTACTTTTAGACTTTTAATATAATTTAATTTACTTTTTCAATTTATTTTTTTTCAATAAAATAAAAATCAATTAAATTTGATAATTTAGTCTTAATAACGTAATTTAATACTAAATTTAAATCTATTTATTATTTCTTAATTTCAGTAAAAATAAAAAAAATGACTGATAAAAAAAATGAAGGGAGTATCAACAACTGAATAATGCAATTATATAACAAATAAATAGACTCGTACAAATATATATATATATTTTTTATGATATATAATCCTTTTGATAAACATTTTTTAAAATTCGGGAAGTAAACTGTAGTTTATACTGTTAAAAATCTGGCTATTTTCTCAGTTTGACTAAAGGAATATATTGAGATTAAATTTACCCGCAATCTTGTAATTAATTTATAAAAATTTAATTTATGATTCAAAACTAATTGAATTAAAAATTTCCACATCTCATAGGAAATTCTTTTTACTTGATTTAAAACAGTCCAACATCTGACATGCCAACTCATCCATTCACATTTAAAGAATTCTGAACTCTTGCATCATTTCACAAGTCCAGCCAAAAGAATAACCAATGAAAATCAATTAAATTGAACCGACTAAAATATCTATCTATATATATATATATATGCTACAATACCCTTTTTGATATTTTTCTATAAATTACTCTATTTTCTATTTGATAGATGCCAAATTAAAAATTTTTTGGTTTTTAGCATTTCTAATGTCCTACAATTGTTATTTCCAGTTTTCTGGTTTCCTATAACTGGAAAATAAAAAGTTTTGCATGAATGAATTAATTATAAACCAAAAGGCAACAATATTAATGTAATTACCTTAAATAAAAACTATTTCATTATCAAATTGATTCATAAATCCATCCCTAAAAAAGCTTTTCAATCCCTTTCTTTTCCACGAATAGCATTGCTAGCACATGCTCATTGCAAGAAATAGGCGTCAATCAAGAATAATTGATGGTATTTTTTTTTTTTAAGAAAAAAAGTTATTTTCCGTCAAGAATAATTGAGAGGGTATTCCGTATTTCAATAATAACCACGGTGGTTGTCACCTTTTTCCAGGGCAATGAGGTAAGAGATTCCCAATCTCTTTGCAGAGAAGAAAGGAAAAGTGTTGACTTCGATCTTGTTTCCAAAAATTAACAAATCACTGGAAAGCAATTTCTCCGCCAGCCAATCAAATGATCCCCAAATGTAAACCTAATTAGTACCGGATGATGATGCAACAAAATAATTAATTTTAATTATACTATATAGTATAATTTAATTTTAATATCATGTACGGTGAACAACTTTTATGGATTTTGTCCTTGATGGGTCTCAGATTAGTTGTTCTTTCTTGGCAATCCATCCAGCTAAGAGACATATAACATGTATCTGTCTCTTTTGTACATTTTTACTTTTACTACCATCTTACACTTCCTCATCATTGCCCTACTCTTTTCACTCCTCATTTTATTGTAGTTTTCACTACCTAGTGATCGAGAAAATAATTTTTTTTCCACGATGGATTTAGTATTTATTGTATGAAACAATGAATCGAAATTATGTGAGCTTAGCGAGTTTATATCTAGTCAAATTGTATTAAATGAGTAAAATCATTAATACTGGATAACGGTCTATTATTACGGAGCAACGCCTATGAGTTGCTTTTCATTTTTCGAGATTAATAATACTATTCATATATGAATTTAAATCTTGTCTGAATTTAGGGTATACTGATTAAAAGATACGGAAGGATGGGGAAGTCCCGTTAAAAGTGTACGAACGAGGCAAGAAGGAACTTTTCATCTTTTAAGCTGCACGTAACAGGATCTGTGGAGTAAAGGCATGCAGCCAACAACAACAACAAAAAAAGGAGTTGATTCATTGCAGAAATAATTGAAAGTAAGAACAAGTAAAAATTTCAAAAGAGCAAGTGAAAATCGAAAGTTTTTTTTTTTTGTTATTATTTTTCTTTTGAAATAGAAATATTTATATTACAGACTTCAAAACAACCAATTGAAAGATCTAATCATCTTTCAAAAACCTAAAAAGACAGAGGGAAAATAAAGAGAATAAAGAAAAAGTATGCACTGAAGCAATGAAACTGAGCCTGTGTAGTTCGTATCAATTAAAGAGAGAATAAAAAAGAAACACAACGTATTCAAGAAAAGCAAGTTTCAATGCAAAGGAAAAGAAGTGTTTTAACACTGACGTATCATTCACTTTCTTTGTTGATTATTATTTGATAGCTAGACCAGGAAATTATTACTGAATTTTCATTTAAACTTAATACAAGAAGATTTAAAATTTTCAAGTTAATTTACTTTCTTTAATTTGTTAAAAATAAATATGTAAAAATAGAAGGGCTTCACGAGGTTGTCAGAGAGTGAGGACCCTTTTTTTATGTTTCTTTATGCGAACGCATAGCTCCAAAATGTAGTGCAAGTATTTTCATTTCTAAAAATTATATTATAAATTTCTATTTGATGTTTCGTATTTTTTCTATTTAGAATCAGATTCCATTATTATGCCAACTTCGGTAATTAATTAGTGCTTACTTTCCTCAAAATTAAACCATTTTCTAGTCTCTTATTTGATGTAAATGTAATATAATACAATTTCCATAACTTCTGAATATAGCAGCGGCGAGTTTTTTTGTCATGTAATGCACTTATTCACGAGGTGTTGACAGTAACTTACTTATTATTTGGCTTTGATTTCTATATTTTCAAATATTGCCGCTTTTTCCCTTATAGATTTTTAACTCCAATATTATCATCAATCTAAGATTCTGAGCTGTAACACTTTCTTCCTCTTCTTTCTTTTTTATCCCTTTCCTTCTCTCTGCTATAGCTTCATCTCTCACTCAGGATTCAAGAACCAGATTATGGGTAGAGCTACAAGATGGTTAAAAGGTTTATTTGGAATTAATAAGGATAATTTTGATAAAAAAAGGTCTAATCCAGCTAAAGATTTAACTGGGTTATGTCATAATCCAGCAACTATCCCACCAAACATATCTACAGCTGAAGCTGCTTGGTTAAGGTCTTATTACAATGAGGCAGAGAAGGAACAGATAAAGCATGCTATAGCAGTGGCAGCAGCAACGGCAGCGGCTGCTGATGCTGCGGTTGCTGCTGCTCAGGCCGCCGTGGCGGTGGTTAGCCTGACTAGCAATGGTAGGGGCAAAATGTTTGGTGGTGGGCAAGAGAAATGGGCTGCTGTCAAAATACAAACAGTTTTTAGAGGTTATTTGGTAAGAAAGTTTTGATCTTTGAACTTTAAATTGATGAGAATTGAGAATTTGGTTAATGGGCTTTTGGTTAATTATGTTTATGCTGTTTGTTTTTTGAAATTTGAAGGCAAGAAAAGCACTGAGAGCATTAAAAGGATTGGTGAAGCTACAAGCACATTTTAGAGGGTATTTGGTAAGAAAACAAGCAACAGCAACTCTCCATAGTATGCAAGCTCTTATTAGAGCGCAAACCACAGTTCGTTCGCAAAGGGCCAGAAATTTCACCAAAACTGATCACCGATTTGCAATTCGAGCACGAAAATCAATGGTAAAATATAAATTAAAAAGGTTCAAAATTCAATATATTTGTCTACCTACCATTAATTCACATTCTGTTTCTTAAATGTTTGGCATTTAATTCTTCAATTAATTTTGCAGGAGAGATTCGATGAAACAAGAAGTGAAAACACAGCTTCCATCCACAGCAGAAGGCTATCAAATTCGCTAGACCCCACATTAATAAACCCAATTGATGAAACTCCAAAAATAGTGGAGATCGATACAGGGTACAGGCCAAAATCAAGATCTCGGAGAACTAACACCTCTGTTTCGGATTTAATCGACGACCCATTTTATCAGTCACTTTCTTCTCCACTTCCATCAATAATTCCGCCGCGTTTATCGCTTCTCGACACCAGAAATTGTCAAGAATCTGAGTGGGGATTAACAGGGGATGAATGTAGATTTTCTACGGCACAAAGCACCCCTCGGATTATGAATTCTGGTGGGTCTAATCCACCTCTTACTCCTGCTAAAAGTGTATGTGGTGATCATTTCTTCAAACACTATGGAAATTTCCCGAATTATATGGCCAGTACTCAATCTTTCAAGGCTAAATTGAGGTCCCAGAGTGCCCCAAAACAGAGGCCTGAACCTGGGCCGAAAAAAGGAGTATCCCTTAATGAGTTGATGGAATCGAGAAATAGTATAACTGGGGTTAGAATGCAAAGATCATCCCCGCAAGTCCAAGAACCGATGAATTTCAAGAATGCTGTGTCGGGTAAGCTTGATAGGTGCACAGATTTTAGTAGAGAAGCAGAAAGGAATTACTTTCCACGAAAATGGTGATAATGAGATTGTGTTTACAAGGTGTTTGCATTTTGTTTTCTCAGAATGGCTAAATTAAAAAGGGTAAGTGATAGAATATGAATTATATTGTTGTGTAGAATTATATGTGATGATTGTTAGAATTTTCTTACTGTATTATTATGAGATTAAAGATTTGCTGCTTGGGGTCATGGAATCACAAACCATCCCTTAATCAATGGAATTTAATTGGAGAATCAAATGTTTAGTATTTTCTTAAATGTTGAAGAATATCAAAATATTTTAGCTTACTGATACTAATCTTTGTCAGGCTGTAAAATTTCGAATTTTGTAATGTACAGAACCACTAGAAATTCTTTCATATTTCTAGCCACTATCTCGTAAGTCATACATTAAAAATAATATATTTGAACCATCCAAATAATGTATATATTTGACATAATTAGAAATGAGAGAAGTGAAATTTAAAATTTGAGAGTAGTTAAATTTTCGACCCTTTTAATTTTACGTAATTACCGTATAAATCTCATGTTATTGAGGTCGACCTTCAAAAGCTATGGCATGTGACAATATTTTTGCGGCACTGAGTTGAAGAATAATTTGAACTATTCTCGCAGGCTAGTGGAACTGACTGATTTGATGTGTTATAATTGCCCTTTTACATTATATTGCGCATTTTCTTTGGAAAAATAACCACGTCAAGTGGAAAGCATCTTGATTGTTTGATGAAAAATTGTACACTAATATATATATATATATATATATATATATATACATACTAGGGGTGGGCAGAACCGAAATCTTCGAATCAAACTGATTTTGATATATTTAATTCGATTTTTTCGATTTTCGATTCATTCGGTTCTGAATCGAAATAAAAATTCGATTTTATTGGTTCAATTTAGTTTTTAAAATCGAAGAAATCAAACCGACCGAAGTTTATATATATATAAATATATATATATAGACTTCAGAGAATTCAATTTAGATGAATGGCATGGAACATATGAAAAATCCTGCAGGTTTTGTGTTCAAATTACAGTGAAGGCAATTTTGTAGTTTTTTTATCTTTTTTACTTTAATTTTTTTTATCATTTTTTTTAACTTTAAAAGTTTTGTTTTAATATTTTTTTAACCTACAAAAATCTAATTCATTAATTTTTTTACTTTAATCTTTTTTGTTTTTTATTTTTTCAATTTTTTACTTTAAAAGTTTTGTTTTAATATTTTTTTACTCTACAAAAATTTAATTCACTAATTTTTTTTACTTTTAATTTTTTTACTTTAATCCTTTTTTTTTGTTTTTTCAATTTTTTTTTTTACTTTAAAAGTTTTGTTTTAATATTTTTTTTACTCTACAAAAATCTAATTCCCAATTATTATGTCTCATTGTGAGAATATATCATTATTGGGGTCCAATGGCCTATTTTAAATGGTTTAATAATGTTATTATTCCTTTATTTTGAATTAAACGACAAGTGAATTATGTGATTAATTCATGAATGACAACTCAAATTCTTCTATTAATTTTTATCTTTAAGATTCAATTCGCTACTTTGAATTTGTTTCGGATGCAACTGATGATCACTACATTTCATTTTTCTTAGAAAAATAGAACTGTTCTAATTTGAATTTGTATGGCATAGAATTAAATTCTAGTATTTTGTGAATGTCAATTGCCAAGTTAGTGAAATTAATACATTCACAAGTACAACCAAAATGTCTCTATTGGACCTAGGTGGAAGTTAGGATATTATATTCAGTCGAAAGGTCCAAACTGTAGGGCACTGCTGCTCTAATTGTTCGAATTCCTACACAATCCAGCCCATGTAAATATTGAAATCACCTTAGATTAGTTTGGTTTAGATTATTTTATCGCACGCAAAAATTGAAATCATCTAAAAAATTACACTAATTGATAAGCGATTAAAGTTAGATTGCAAATCTTAAACGCTTAAAACATCGTAAAAATTAAATTCAAAATAATTTAATTAAGTACTTAACACAAAATCAATTTTCAACTGATTAATTCTTAATAAATTCAATAAAATATTTTGATTAGTATTTATTATAGACATAATATAATGAATTTATGTATTTTATTTTAATTTTAGTTATTTTAAATGAATTTATTTTGTTGAATATAAATTAATTTAATTTATAGATCCATATAGGTTAAAAGTCCAATAAAAAATAAGTTCATATTGATCCAGAACTGATTGAACCGAATCGATCGAAATTATTTTGGTTTGTTAGGTTCTCGGTTCTATAAAGTTCGATTTCGATTCGATTTTTATATTTTTTGAAGTTTGATTTTTGGTTCAATCGGTTCGATCCAAAATCGAACCGAACCGACCGAATGCTCACCCCTAATATTAACCTTGAAAGTTTATATTTCTTTTTGACATTAAATTTAAATTTATCTATTAGTAAAAATAGAAGATAGTTAAAATGGAAACTTTACTTTTTTTTTTTTGGGTCTAAACCAACTCACTAGTTAGATTGATAAGAGAAAATTATGATTTTTTACCATGAATAATTAATTTATTGGGCTAGAAATTAGTAATATCTTTCTAGTTTTGTTCAGTGACCACTGGCATATAGAATAAAACAAGTCAAAATTGTCTTGAAATGGTTAACAAATGAAATTTTTTTTTTTTGTAATTTTGAAAAAAATTTAAAGATTTGAGACTACAATAAAAAAATAGCAAAATAGGGTGTTAAAAAATGACACTCAGTATTGTCGTTTTCTGACGATATGGGTCTCACACAATCAGTGCAATGTGTCTTTTTTCATAGAAAAAAAGGATATCGTTTGGCTATGTTTTAGACCGTGAAATGTAAGACCTGTAGAAGATAAAAAAACAATAAAAATTGTTGCCAACTTTTATACTTTAAGACTGACACTATGTTTATGCTGTTTCTCTAAAAAAAATGTATGAAAAACAATAGTTTATGCTGCCGTTTTCTATCAATGGTAGGCCTACATGCTATCTTTTTGAAGGAAGAGGAGGTAGATGAAAGCGAAAGCGGAAGCCTGATCTTGAGAAGGATCGGGTTAAATTAACCCGAGGATTCATCGGATAGTTCTTCGTCTATTGAAGCTCCGGATAGCGATGAGGAAGAAGGAGATGAAGTCGATAGCGAGTTGTGCAAGTATAGTGCATGATCTAGAGAAACTAGAGAATCCATTCAACAAGAGAAAAAGATTAGTCCTGGAAAACAAGTACAATTGGCCAAATCCAAAATCTATGCCTCTCCTTGCATTAAATGAAGAAGAAGATGATAGTTTTGGTGAACAAAAAGGAAGAGATGAAGAAACGAGTCCCTCACCATCATCATCTGAACAAGATGTGCTTAAAAATCAACCAAAACTCTTGAATCATGAAGAAGTATCAATATAATCATGAAGAAGTCATTGCTCTAACCCCTTAGAGCAGTATGCAAGACATGAAAATTAAGAGAAAAGCTAAAAGCAAAATGCGAAAGATAATCAGCTGTAAAATTAGCTTTTTCGCGAATATAAAATAAAAGATATATTGTCACAAATTTTAAAACTATATTACGAATTGGACTAATAAGAGAATGAAAATTGAAACTCACATTGCAATTTTCACATATCATATTCACAGGGATCTTATGATCACATTCAACAGACACATCCAAATATCCCCTATCTTTAATTTGTTGCAAACCATAAAAGACTTGGCATACTTCAGCCATGAGGATAGGACAAATTTCAAGGTTAGCAAAACTTTTTATTGATTTTCTTTTGGAAAAAAGTACAAAAACTTTTTGTGTAGTAAAATGTTACTATCATTTATTTTGAAGCAAAAATGTTTTCAACATAATAAAAATTGATACAAAAATATCCTTATAAATAACTTTCATCAAATTTAAATTAAACAGAGGTGATGTAATATTAACGTAGTGTCAACATATAATAAAACAAGCTATGTTATAAAGATATATTTATTAACCGGACAAAATGTGGCATCCACGTATATTCAATCAATATGCTTTTATTCCTTGTATATTTGGTCGGACCAATTTTCATTAATCGATTTTCAGATGGAACCAATGGAATCCTTACTCCTATCAATATGGATATTTCCATTTATTTTATTGTTTCCGTTTTTTTTTTTTTTTTTTTTTTGTGGTTTGGAAAGGAATTTTCCACTCTCTGAGACCGTCACATCCGCTCAAGCGAATGGTGATTGATTTATTATTGAAAATTTTATCTAATAATGATTGCCTTTCGATTTGACTGTTGGCTGACGATTCTCTTTAAAATATAATTTTACAGCACAGAAAACGTCATCACCAGAAAATAAATAAAATATAAATTCACATTATAATGGATTATTATATTTGTAAGAAAATAAGTAAAAGAAAAAAAAAAGGGACAAAGGGCAATAATGCGTTCTGATGCTGAACATTTCGTGAAGTGTGTTGATAAGAAAGGCCTTCAAAAGCTAGTTTATACTTTTGGCAACACACTTTCATCCTTGTCTAACTCTATCCCAATTTTCTTTCATTTTCTGTTTATACAAAAGAAGAAAAAATATAATATAATATTTTTTTATCAGTTTTTTTAGTTCAATTTATTAATATATACTTTAATGTCATAGAATTAGCAGAAATTTAAAATTGAAGACTTAAAACCAACAGAGAAGAAGAAAACAGAAATTATTATTTTATAGCCAAAACACTAAGAAATTAAGATAAAATTTAACCAGAATATCAATTATTCATTTTCATCCCATTTTGTATTAGACATGTGGGCCTATTTTTCTATTTAATTAACGTAGCACCAAAATAACTTTATTTAATCTATTTGTACAATTAGAAATTGGAGGAAAAATAGAGAAGGAAACAGCAGAAATCAATATATGCTAAAACATATATAATTAATTTCACTATGGAAATTATAAGCTTACAAGAGCTTGGACTCAACAAAGAGCAGTCTCCTGTATACAAAATTATTCTTATATTTAAGTTTTAGCATAGGCCAATTCCATGAAATTGACCAGAACAGTAACAAAAAATAAAAAGATAACCGCAAGAAATCTGAATTTCTTGGGAATTTATTTTACTTCAACTTAAAATTTGAAAGAAAATGGTGGATTTTTCAATCCACCATTTTTTTTTGTGAATTTCCAGTGATTTACACTGAGGATGGAGGCACTCCTTGATTAGATGGACCGCCCTCTTGACCTAGCAACTGCATAATTCATAAAAACGACAAATTAATTAATAATTCCTATCTATATATATATATATATATATATATATATATATATATATATATATATATATATATATATATATATATATATAACAGACCTCAAAATAGGCCACAAGCTTCCTTTTCACTATCGCATACTCCTCCTTCAGCCCTTGAAAGTCTGCCTCGGCACTGTTTTAATTTGCAATTTTTTATATATAATGAATTATAATTTGATTTCTTTGGGTTATTTTCAACCATGTTTAATGAGAAAATAGACAATATTTTACCCTTCTAGATAATGTGCACTAATGTTGATCCCTTAACTTTTATGGCACCGACACTGCAATTTTTAAGTAATAATAAATAGTTAAATTCCTATTTACCATTTACACACATATTTATGAATATATAAATGTACACATACCTGCCACAATTTGCCTTCATATAATGAAGTATCTTCTCGATTCCTGCGAAATCAGGAGGGGATTTGTTCCTATGATAATAAATAATTCTCTCTATTAGAAATTTCCCTTTTTTTTGTTTTTTTATTAATAATTTGTGGTGTTTAAATTAGCTTACAGCTTGTTGTCCATGGAAGCTATCATATTGGTTGAATCCCTGAAATACAAACTAAATATTTCCTGCACAAAGTTTGGATCATCAAAGTCTTCAAGTTGTTCCAGTTGAACAAAATACGCGTCCAGCATCCCCTGCAGTAGAATTTTTGTTAATAAAATGGCTCATGTTGCTCTACTGAAAAATTATATAAATGATTTAATTCACTGTTAATTCATAAATTTTTTTAGTACTGTACTGGTGAAATGAAAACGGTGGAATATCAGGTAGTAGCCACAAGAAGCAAATCAGAAACTTCATCACAGAAAGATTGCCTCATGTTTGCAATTTGATCATGCAAGACACCATTGTTGTTATCCATTTTGAACTGCAACAATGAACGCTTAACACTCAAGAGTATTGAGAGCGAGGCCACCCTCAATTAAGAAGGGCTATTTGAAGACTTGGATGCAACTATTGCAAACCGAATGAGAGTTGATATATATGAGCAATGCTGTTTTTAATGGAAATTAACTTTATCTAAAAAGAGATATTACAGTTCTTTATTTGTGATCACCATCATTAACCAGTAGCGATCTAGACTGTAAAAATGAAACACACTGACTAATCCTACAAGATTGATTAGATAGCAAATATATCATGATTTGATAAACTATCGCCAAATAAATGATAATATGCGTTGCATTAAACTGCATTCTAACCAGCAATGATAACTATAAAAATCCACATTTGGATCATCAAACATCTTCTTGTTGGGTTTTAAATATGTGTAAAGATAATTTTATAAAAAACGCATTCAATGTACAAATCATAAAATTAATAAATGAAAATTATTTTACTTATTTTATACACGGTATGATATTCCGGGTAAAGCTTTTTATGAAATAATGAAATTTTCAATTTGTTGCATTCATGTATATATATAGCTACTTAAAAATAGTTTTTATTGAAGAAAATAAATTTGTACTTAAACTCTATAAGCTAGGGTAAAAACAAAGAAAATTTTCAGTAAATAGAGTTATTACATGATGGAGAAAGCATTTTTAATCGACTAGAAATGATAATTCATAAAACTTTTTCAGTATTTTACTGGTGATATTAAAAAGGGGAATAGCAGGTAGTAGAAAAATATGAGCCACAAGAAGCAAAGGAGAAACCTCATCAAAGAAAGATTGCCTCATGATTGCAATTTCATCACGCAAGACACTATTGTTCTCCATTTTGAAATGCAAGAATGAAAGTTCAACACTTGAGCACAAAATGAGTACTGAGAGCAAGATCACCCTCAAATTGATCAGAAGAGAGATTTGAAGACTTTGGATACAACTATTGCAAACCAAATAGGGGTTTATATACATGAATTGGCCGGAAAAGCTAGTGCTGTTTTTAGTAGAAATTAACTTTATCTTAAAAGAGAGGTAACAGTTTTTTATCTGAGAAATAATTTGCTGTGATAAAAACCATTAGCTATCTGTAATCTTGACTGTAAGTATGAAATACACCATCTAATCTTAGAAGATTGATTAGCTAGCAAACATATCATGATTTGGTGAATGATCACGTATTATATTAAATGACCTTTTATTCGGCGATGATAACTATGTAAATTATACGTTTGAAACACCAGATCTTTTTTCTACTAGATTATAAATATGCATCATGACGAGAATTCATTAAAAATGTATCTACTTTGTAGATTATGAAATTAATTAGTGGAGATTATCTTACTTATTTTTTACATGATATGATATCGTTTAAAACCCCTTTTATGAAATAGTGAAATTTTTAATGCTATTGCATTCTTGTATTTAATCTATTTAATAATATTCTATATTGAATAAAAGAAATTTGAGCTAAACTCAAACATGAAAGTTATTTTATGGGATGATTATTCTCAAGATCATTATGAGAAGCAGCACTTAATTCTTATAATGTACTAACTGATGTAGTAAATTACATGATGGTCTCTCTAAAGGGAATGAATTCTGTAACATCATCAGAAATTCAGTGATTAGATAATAGCTTAATTAAGTAGTGATGCACACAAAGATATGTTTTTGTCAAGTGATATATATTCTGATCTTGAACTTGTTCATTTTGCTGTCCAGTTCCTGGTCGGGGCATTGCTGAGGCTTATTCAAGTCTTGCTTGTGACAACTTGGGAGTGTCTGTATATAAAACCGAATAGATTTAAATTAAACAGAAAGCATTAGAAAAGATTGGAATGATTTTTGTAGTATTTTTTCTTTTAATTGGGTGGCTAAACAGTGCAGTGTTTTTCTAAACTCCTGATCACTATGGAAATTATACAATTTACTCCTTTAATTTTTTATATTATAGTGTTACATTAAATCCCTAACAATGTATCAGCCAGACCGGCCGCCTCACCCCTTAGCTGGATGGATAAACCAAAACAAGAAAAAGATTTTCATACTTCTGAATTATATTCAACTTGAGGCCTTCAATTTCTATAGTGTTGATACTTATTAAGTCCAACTAGAGATTTAATAAATAAAATGTTGTTGTTTGGAGATTTAATGAACATTAAATAATACTATTATTTATCTAAATTTTGAATGCCGAATGCTTGAAATATAAAATAAATAAATAAATAAAAATGTTATTTTCATTGAGTAAATTAAAACATTTATCTCTGAATAATAAGAAAGGGTACACAAAAACGTATACCTCAAAAGAGAGAACTCTTTTTGTATAATTCTCTCTACTGCTATCATATTGGGTAAATCCCAAATATTCATTTTCTGCACAAAATTGGGGTCCTTAGAGCGAATTATGGATTCAAACTGAAAGTGATTGTATTTGGTTATAAATTAAATGTTCAGAAATAGCTTTAAAGTAAGAAAAAATAAGTAGAATATATGTAGAAAATGAGCGATTAAAATGGAAAAAACCTTAGAGCTAGGTTTTTGTTGTTCATCCCTAAGATCCAAGCAAAGCAAATTTAAATGATTATCGAGACCGAGCTTGCAAGTAGTTCTCCATGGTAGCTATCATATTGGTTGAATCCCTTAAAAAAAAAAAAGCAAATGTTTCCTGTACAAAGTTTGGATCATCAGGGTTTTCAAGTTATTCCAGCTGCAGAAAATAGGAGTCCAGATTTCCCTAGCATTTTTCATGATGCAAACAATGGAATGAGTATTAAGTATTGTACTTGGGTTATTTATAAAAACAAATTTTTCTTTAGTTCTCATCTTACAAGTTAATTTTTAAAATTAATATAGGTTGAAATCCATTTTATACGTCCAATTGGAATAAATGATCAGAAAACGTTGTTTAGTCAAAGTAAGTGATTAGAATACATGTAGATATTAGATAATGATGCAAATTGCAATAAATAATCATCTAATAAATGAGAAATATGCTCAATGTTCATTTTGCGTTAATAACTAACATCAGAGATTTTCTTATTAAGTTATATGTCATGTCCAGATTTTGTTTAATTCTAACGATTAACCACCACACATGCAAATTAATTGCAAAATTAAATGAAATTGTGAAACATTGAGGAGCTAAAACTAGAAATCCAATGCCACAAACATGAAAGAGAGTGTAGTCCTAACCAAATGCTTATAAATTTATTTCATGACAAATATTAAATTCAAATCGCAGGTTCATATGATAAAACTTCCAACTTTTTTTTTTCAAAGGTTTCAACTCAAAATGGATACCAGCACAATTTTACGCACACAATCCATCACTGTTCATTGTGGATTGAAATTTTATTGATATATTTAGTTATTCAATATGAAATTTACATTTTTTATTATCATACTTTATTTATTTGTATATTTATTCACTTTTTATGGGAACTATTGGACCAATTTTGTATAGGGAGAAATGTACAGTAAAAGGTTATCTCTTGCTCCCTTAAATGATCTAAATCATAGCAAACCAATTCAACTCCATTAAAATTTACGTTCTTGTTGAAAACTCTCTTTTCATGTCATTCATACTGTTAAATTCAAATTCATATTAGCCTGGTTGATCAAAAATTCAGGAAAGTGGTTTGGACAAATCTTTTCCCAAAACTACCTACTCTCTATAAACAAAATCTACATGTATCATAGTATTTTTGCATCCAAGATATTCATAGCCATAAAAACCCTGAAAAGTATTACCAATATTTCAATTATATATGCTTCTTGGAGATGGATTTAGGTCCACCAATTTTTCAACCTCCGTCACAAGATTAAGGTTATCGAAATAAAGATTGCAGAATGAAAAAAAACAAATTAATGTCATTGAAATTTCTTTACTGTATAACACACTGAAAACAGAACAATTAATGTCAATGACATCGTGAATCATAACCGTTCTTGCACTACAAGACTTAGAAAAATGCCAAAAAAGAGAAAATCAAACAGCTTGAAGACAATAATAACAACAATAATTAAAGCTATGCATGATGCTCAACTACAACAGTAAAAATATATGAAAAATAAAAATAAAAAATTGGTCCTCCCTGCCCTTTTTCCTTCTCTTTCTTTCTTTTGCTTTTCACAGACATATTATGCAACAACTTTCATTATATATTATTTAGTTATGAGAAGGATTCGTTTATCCTTCTAGCAACAAACAGATTCAGTTAGCAGCAGTTCCTTGCTAGTCGGCTCTATAAAGATCAGGGGAAGCAGCTGCACCAAACTACAATATTCAATATGCATCCCTTTGGATGAGAGACAATTGCATTTCAGGAATTATATATATATATATATATATCGAGAGAACAAATGATTTAATTCCTTTCCTTTATGCTAATTCACTGCCTCACCTGGCGCCTTCTCTTGGGTTTGAGATCAACAACAATGATAGAAATGTTGTCAGAACTGTTTCTGCCATAAGCAATTTCAGTGAGATTATCGGCCACAGCTTGCGCCGGACAAACCTCATCGGCTGTTACCATTATTCGGCGCCACCTCCTGAGTAGGCGGCAAGCAACCTCACCCACCTCTTCATTTGACATCACATCCCAAAGGCCATCACTTGCTAATATCAAGCACTCATCCTCTTCAGTCCTTGTTGTGAAACTGATCTCAGGCACTGGAATTATCCACGGCCGCAAATACCTATCTCCTATAAACATGAAAATAAGCTGGAATTATAGAGAAAATATTCTTTTCCAGCTGATAAATTTAAATGAAAAAAATATATATATAAAAGTTCAGTATATATAGTCCTCGATTGAGCATGTTTTGGGACTCATTTCATTGAATTTTCATTTCTGCATGTAATTATTATGACTAGCAAAAGAACAAAGTAAATAAGGAAAATGGTTAGAGAATAATGGATGGAAACCTGAAGATGATACCAATAGATTCTGAATTGTTAGCTAAACCTTTCACAACTATTTAAAAGCAGTAATTCGTCGCAATTGAACAAACCAACACTACCGTTCATCAAAATAAAAAAACAGCATATATATTTTGTTCTTAAATACCATTCGAATGATGAGATAATAAATATTAAAATTTAGTCAAACATTACATTACACAATCAAACACTGGTCAAAGATTGTTGGGTAGGTGAACCATAACAGACACTAAATGTTTTTAATTATTTCAAATGATAAATCCAATCAATAGTGGAGACAAGGGCAGGTCAAATTTTCAAAATGCCTACCGCAACATTGCAAATATGCAATGATAAAGCGATTAAAATATAGAATCAACAACAACAATAATATTTTACTATAAGGATGAAGCATGAAGGAAACTTCCGAAAATTTTTCAAACATATTGATGGAGAAAATGATATTCATGCAGGAGCACTAGCCCACAAGCCCACGGTATGGAGAGTTTATGCTAGGAGGCCCAAGAAGCAAATGAGAGGAGGTGGCAACTGAGTTGGCAAGAAGTAGCAGAGGAGAGGAGGAAGCAGCTGAGTTGGCAAGAAGTTAGTTATAGGGAGGAGTAATAAAAGGGAAGCCGGGGATAGGAAAAGGGGTATGTGAGGATTTGTTAGTTTGTTGTGTGAGGGGAGTGTGGAGAGGAATGAGCACAGCTGTTTGGCTGTTCATCCTTGAAACGGGAACTCCTTAGATATCCTTCTAATTTGTTCTTCAATTGATTGTAGTAGAAAACATACATCAGCTATACCGTAATTGATTGTTACTTCATCAATATACAGATTTCCATAATTTCATTTCCATTATGTTGCTTGTTGAGATTCATCACTGCGTTTGAGTTGTTGAATATCCTTATTGTTATCATTGATCCGACCTGCCAGATCCATCACGGAAAGCAAAAAATACTGCAATGGAGACCCGTTTGCAATCTGTGAATGTCCGATTAGATGAAACAGAAAACCAGGTAGGCGAGTTAACAGCTTGTGTAAACATTCGTCTGGAAGAAACAGAGAACAAGGTTGGGGAATTAACCGCCTGTGTGAATGATTTAACCAGATCTATCAATGAGATCCAAGGCCGTTTGGAAGGTTCTGAACGCCGTTATCAAGTCGATAAGAAGCAAGAGGATGAAAGATGGAACTAGATACTAAACTGGATTAAGAAATCTGATAAACAGCCCACTCATGCAGAAGAGAGTAATTCTCAGGCAGAAATGACTATGGAAGGGGGAGGAACTCACCAGGAACTAGGATCAACTAGACTCATGGATTATCGCATCCATACCAGCCATTTTGCAGATCCTTTAGCATCATTAAAAAAAGTGAAGTTACCAATGTTCAACGAAACCGACCCAAGGGGCTGGACAATGAGGATGAAAACTTATTTCCGATTGAACCAGATTCCACCAAATCTGCGAATCTCGTTGGCTAAGATGTGTATGGAGGAACCAACCATAAATTGGTTTACAATGTTACTCGAAGTATCACCATCTCTGACATGGGAGCAGTTCAAGATGGATCTAATGCGTCGGTATGGAGGGATTTCTTCGTCCAGTCCGTTTGAGGAGTTAGCCGATCTGCAACAATCAGGGAGTGTGGATGAGTTTATTGAGTTGTTTGAGATGACAGCAGCTAATGCGCCGGGGTTGCCAGAACCACAGTATGTGGGATATTTCATAAGTGGATTGAGGGAAGAACTCAAAGGCTGGGTGAAGGTGCATAAACCAGGTGACCGAATCGAAGCTATGCTTTTAGCACGCACCATTGAAACTTCTCTGCAATTAGGAAGAGGGGAACCGAGTTTGAAGCATTCCACGAAGCAGAAAGAAGGCACGCCTAAGGCACAGGTGACTAATGGTACCTGGGCTGGATCAAATCGACTGTGCTTTTCTCTCAATTCATCCCAAAGCCCAAACCAAACCAAGAACCCACCAGCATTTCCAACAAGCCAACCATTATTGTCTTCTTTGGCCTCCGACAGATGGGCGCAGCGATGACCAGGAGTGAGGCATCTTACAAAGACAGAGTGGAAAGAAAGAAGACGGAAGGGACTTTGTTTTCAGTGCGGGCAGAATTACTCTCCACAGCACAAATGTCCTAGGACGCAATTGAAGGTTATGTTGCTTAGAGAAGGAGAAGAAATCGAAGAAGAGGAATTCTATGATGTCCTAAATGAAGGAGATGAATCACCTATAGATGGGGAGTGCAGGATCCTCGAATTGAATTGCCTCCACCATAAAACAGGAGCACCCGAAGCAGTTGATGGGAAGTTGAGAACCATAAAAGTGAGAGGGATCATCAACGACTTTCCAACTGAGATCCTAGTCGACAGTGGGGCTACACACAATTTCATTTCAGCTCAGCTTGCCTCTGTTCTGGGGTTCCAGGTACGTCCCATTAAATCTCTAGAAATTAGATTGGGAGATGGGAATGTTATTGGGGTAGACAAGAAGTGTGTAGGGATTTCGATTCATTTCAACGAATACGACTGTGTAGTTGATGCTTTGGTTACTGATATTGGAGGGTTAGATTTAATATTGGGGGTTGAATGGCTAAGAACCTTGGGGGATATCACTGCTAATTGGGCAACTGGAAGCTTGAAGTTTGTGTCTCAAGCGCGAAGAATCGAAATGAAGGGAGTTAAGACAGAGTTACAGGGACTGCAATCGTTGCAAAGCTGGTTGGATGGGTATCTCCACCAGCTTATGGCTGAAGACTTGGGTTTCCCTCGAGAGTCTTGGAAGGGCCTGGATCATTTAGCCGCAAAACAGAAGCAACAAATGGGTTGTCTGCTCAATCTTTTCGGTGGAGTTTTTAATGAATTAGAGGGGCTTCCTCCCAAAAGGGGCATCGAACATGCAATTACTTTGCAACCGGGTCAGGGTCCAGTGTGTGTTCAACCATACCGTTACCCTTACCACCACAAGGCTGAAATACAACAGCAGGTCTCTGAGATGTTGAAGAAGGGAATTATTAGACATAGCCAAAGTTCCTTCTCTAGCCCAGTTATTTTGGTGAAGAAGAAGGACCAAACTTGGCGCATGTGTGTCGACTATCGCGCACTCAATAAGGTGACTGTATTGGACAAATATTCGATTCCTGTCATAGAAGAATTATTTGATGAGTTGGAGGGGGCCAAATTTTTCACAAAGTTGGATCTCAAATCCGGGTATCATCAAATACTTGTAAGGGCTGAGGATATTGAAAAAACTGCCTTCCGCACGCATGACGGACACTACGAGTTTTTGGTTATGCCGTTCGGATTGACTAACGCTCCATCAACATTTCAATCCGCCATGAACGACATATTTTGGCCATTGTTACGGAAGTGTGTCTTGGTATTTTTCGATGACATCTTGATTTACAGCCGTACGTGGGAAGAACATCTACAGCATGTGAAGTTGGTCTTCGAAATATTGGCGACAAACCAATATGTAGTCATTGGCAAAAAGTGCAGTTTCCGTCAAGAATCAGTCGAGTATCTAGGCCACGTGATAAATGGCCATGGGGTTTTAGTGGATTCAAGTAAGGTTAGTGCTGTCCAAGCTTGGCCGGTTCCCATTTCAGTAAAAGGGGTACGTGGGTTTCTTGGACTCACCGGATATTATCGCAAGTTTATTGAAGGGTACGGAAAGATCGCCAAACCGCTGACGGAACTTACAAAAAACGAGGGATTTAAGTGGAACTTAGAGGCTTAGAAAGCTTTTGAAGAATTGAAGCACAAGTTGACTACAGCTCCATTGTTAGCTTTACCGAACTTCAACTTGCCTTTTGAGATAGAATGTGATGCATCAGGGAGTGAAATCAGGGCTGTCCTTATGCAAACACGCCGTCCCATCGCCTATTTTAGCAAGGCTTTATCTCCCCAAAATCTCAGCAAGTCAGCTTATGAAAAAGAAGTCACGGCTATTGTGTTTGCAGTATTACATTGGAGACCTTATCTCCTAGGACAACCATTCATTGTGTATACTGATCAACAAAGCATAAGACAAATACTTCACCAGAGGATTACTACAGCTGAGCAGCAGAATTGGGTAGCCAAGTTGATGGGATACAAGTTCGAAATTCGGTATAAACCAGGAAAAGAAAACCAAGCTGTTGATGCCTTGTCTCGTATTACTGCACCAGCAGGAGAATTGCAGGCTTTCACGATCACTCCCATCTGGCTGGATGTACAAGAGCTGTCCCAAGAGGCAACCAATGATCCCCATCTCCAGAAAATCAGGATGGCTTTGCAACAGGATCCTCTTACTCATCCTGATTTTGCAGAGAGGCATGGTACTTTGTTCTACAAAACCAGGTTAGTCATTTCGTCCAACTCCTCTTGGATTCCTAAATTGTTGGCAGAGTTCCATACTAGTTCTAGTGGGGGGCATTCGGGATTCTACAAGACTTATAGGAGATTGGCCTCTTCCTTCTACTGGGTTGGGATGACTAAAACTATTCAGCGCTTCGTTCAAGCATGTGACATTTGTCAGCATTATAAGGCATGTACTTTGGTGCCGGGGGGATTACTACAACCTCGTCCTATTCCGGAACAAATTTGGGAGGAAATTTCTATGGATTTCATCACTAGATTGCCTAGATCGAAGGGTTTTGACACGATTTGGGTAGTGGTGGATTGGTTGTCTAAATATGCTCACTACATTTTCCTCAAACATCCTTTTACTGCTAGGATGTTGGCTGAAATCTTTGTGCGAGAGGTGGTGCGACTACATGGGTTACCTAAGTCCATTCTTAGTGACCGGGATCCCATATTCATCAGCCGTTTTTGGCGAGAAATCTTCAAACTCCAGGGCACTACCCTGAACTTCAGTTCAGCTTATCACCCACAAACGGATGGCCAAACCGAAGTGGTTAATAGATGCGTTGAAACCTACCTACGTTGTTTTGCTACTGACCAACCAAAAACTTGGATGACTTGGCTGCCATGGGCAGAATTTTAGTATAACACCACATACCATGTAACCATTGGCACCACTCCATTCGAAGCAGTGTATGGTCGCAAAGCACCCACTGTTTTTCAATATGTGCAAGGAGAAATCTAGGTGGCAGCTGTGGGACAGGAGTTAAGGGACCGAGATGAAGCTTTATGACAATTAAAGTCTCATTTGGCTAGAGCTCAATCCAAGATGAAGACAGCAGCTGACCAGCACCGACGCCCTGTAGAGTTTGCTGTTGGCGAACAGGTTTATATCAAATTGAGGCCTCATCGACAGCATTCTATCACCGCTCGAATTACCCCCAAACTGGCTCCTCGTTTTTACGGCCCTTTTTCCATCATCCAACGAGTAGAACGTGTTGCCTACAAGTTAGAATTACCACTAGGGGCTCAGATTCACCCCATCTTTCATGTCTCCTTGCTGAAGAGATCCATAGGAACTGCTCCAATCTGTCCTTCTCTACCAGCAGATATCGAACCAGCTGAGGGGCCTCCTGTCTTTCCTCTCCGTGTTTTGGCGAAACGGGTTATCAATAAACATGGTGAGACGGTGCCACAGCTGTTAGTTCAGTGGCAAGATGGAGGAACTGACAATGCTACTTGGGAGGATGAGTTTGTGATTACTCACCAGTTTCCAGATTTCAATCTTGAGGACAAGACTACTTCCCCACCCGATGGCAATGATGGAGAAAATGATATTCATGCAGGAGCACTAGCCCACAAGCCCACGGTATGGAGAGTTTATGCTAGGAGGCCCAAGAAGCAAATGAGAGGAGGTGGCAACTGAGTTGGCAAGAAGTAGCAGAGGAGAAGAGGAAGCAGCTGAGTTGGCAAGAAGTTAGTTATAGGGAGGAGTAATAAAAGGGCAGCCGGGGATAGGCAAAGGGGTATGTGAGGATTTGTTAGTTTGTTGTGCGAGGGGAGTGTGGAGAGGAATGATCACAGCTGTTTGGCTATTCATCCTTGAAACGGGAACTCCTTAGTTATCCTTCTAATTTGTTCTTCAATTGATTGTAGTAGAAAACATACATCAGCTATACTGTAATTGATTGTTACTTCATCAATATACAGATTTCCATAATTTCATTTTCATTGTGTTGCTTGTTGAGATTCATCACTGCGTTTGAGTTGTTGAATATCCTTATTGTTATCACATATCCAAATATCCAGTATCATAGTACATTCATTAAATTAAACTGATATTAAAGAGGGTAAAGATACTGTCTCATGTCCTTGCTACCTAATATTCCAGGAAAGATGGTTCCATAAATATCACGTGGACAATATGACTTTGATTGTGCGAAGCGATAACTAGACGTGCCAACCAGATAGTGTGGTTCAATTCTTCCATTTTTACTTGCCTAAACTTCATTGGTTTGCTTTTTCAATTTTTCCACCAAGTAAACACCTAAAATTTGTTCATTTTATATGTTCATCCTCTAGTGATCAATAATATAAAATGTAAAATTATATCAGCAACAATAGCACTATAAGTTTCTATCAGGATATGAACCCCCAATGCTGGATTTGAATTCACAATATTCAAATAGGTAAATAGTGTAAGCAAAGAAGGAAGAGCAAAGAAAACCTATGGCCCGGGACATAGCAAGGACTCCAAATACCCTAGCGCCGTTCCAGTTTATGACTCTCCCTCCCACTCCTTCAATTCTCAAGAGTTCATCTTGTCTATCTGGCTGTTAAGAAAACAAGAAGCCATACTATTGATCCTGTTAGTAAAATTTATTAGGACTGATGAATAATGATTTTATAACAAAGATATTGAGTGGCAAACGCATTGGAACTTGGAAGGGATGTAGAAACGTGACCTTCTGGTCAACAGTTAAGGGGATAGTTTGATTCCCACGGCAAAGGACTGCTCTTGAGTCACCACAGTTTGACGTAATAATCTGGCAACCAGATAATATCGCCACTACTGCTGTGGATCCAACCATTTCTGTAGCCTCTGTCAAGATCTCATTGTCAGCCCTCTCAAAACCACCGGAAAAAGCAGCTTCCCATCTTTTCTGCCATTCAAAACCATCAATTGTTTCTTGATCCAACTCTTCTAATAGTACTTCATGCATTCTCCCTCTACAATAGTTAGCCACCTAATTTACCATAAAAATAAATAAATAAATAAGATAGATGATTTTAGTTGTTCTTGAATTCTTGATATATATGCTTTCTTCCCATGTGATGACAATTTAACAAGAGAGAAAAGAAAAAAAATAAAAAAATAAAAATTCCTTTTTCTCTTCTCGTATAACAAAAGTATAGTAAATTGTTCTCATATTTGCATACGCGTTGGTTAGCCTGGTCATAACTTGCAAGTTGCACTCCACATCCTTTTGAAAATTTTTGGGTGCATAACCTCCATATTTTTTTTTGGTCAAATCACAATATCTACATAGTATAGCTGTGATAGCATATCCAATCCGACTTGTTTCAAAGGCTTTAAAATGATTAAGAACAGTATCATTTACTGTTGTTTTCAACCCCAACATTTTAGAAAGAACGGAAATCATAAGAATTTATATTTGGATTCATACAGAAACTTCGAGACAAATTACTAATTCTTTTAAAACAAAAAATTAAACTACTGATTCATTTAAAAATAAAATAAAATAAAATTGAAAGTTTCAAGCATTAGTATATTTCTCTGGTAGCAAGAAGCATTAATGCTTTAATAATTTTTATTTTAATGTCATCGACTATGACTTACCACGGTCTTTGGCCCGCATATATTTGATTGGAAGCACAATTAATTAGTACTGTAATTATTCAGAATGGAAAAATCATAAAAGTCAATGACTACACATAAGCTTTGGACAATTAAATTTACATCCTAATAAACTTTAGCCTCCAAGGAAGGGCCAAAGTTAAGGTCTTCTTCTGTAAGCTTCTCATTTTTTTCACATTCAAATCATATTTCAAATGGTACTTTTAGCTTCTCTAAAGTTAAAAGGTAGAAAATATCAAATATAGAGAAGGATCATGAACTATCTTCACAAAAGTTTAAGATTTTTGCATATAAAATCCATAAAGCTAATTAATAGTTTAAATTTTGGATGAGTTTGTAATATTTTACCAAAAATACTCTTATTTAATTTAATATCAATAAAATTAAAAAAATAATTAATAAAAGTAAATATATATTAAAAAACATATAATATTCTCTTGAACAGCTATTTTGACCAAAAAAATTGATTAAAACGGCAATTATTATGAAATCCAGGGAATATAACATACAAAGTGACAGATGGCTTGCCAATAACCACTATAAAGATCCTTGAATTTAGGTGGGCTCTGTTCCGTCATTGACACAGCAAGCTACAACAGTCCAATATTATAGAAGAATAAAAAAAAGGGACCAAGGAACCACCGTCCCTGTATAAAATCCCATACGTGGCGCACAAAGAAACATCCTTTGGTCCCACATACATTTTTTGCTTCCAAAAAAGGAGGAGCCCTTCTATAATTCTATTCTCTATTTGACACTGCTTCACTCACGGATAACCCTACCATCATTTTCATAACACCTCACTATGTCACCGTGCCAGCCACGACCCTCCCTCCAATAACAAAATCAACCTGAATAATTTAATGTTTCGATTAATAGTGATATGCGTCTGTGATGACGATCTTGTACTGCATCCGTGACGCTAGTAGCTCTATGCAAATAGAAAAAATAAAAGTTGCACTGTACTCAAGGACACGTGTATGTAAATATAATAAGGGAAACCTCCCTACCCTAAATACTAGAGAGATCGACCATTCTAAGGAAGACGCGTGTTATACCATGTCATGCTTGTTTAATTGCTTCCGTACCCTGCTTTAACCTTTCTGTTTCCTTTCCTTCGCCTCTGCTTAAACTTTCACTTTACAAGTTCCTCCCCAGTTTATCTTCTTAACAACTTTAATAAACTTCGATTTGTAGTTATCAGTTAACAAAGAGAATGATGATTACTTTTTTTTCTCCAACTGTGAGATTATACTAACAAATAAATACTAATTTCATAGTTAAATTCTAATTTAACAAGCTGTAGAAGGTTAAAGTGACCATGAAAGTACAAACGAGCCTAATCACTTAATTTGTTGATTTTGGGAGGTTGAAGACAAAAGAATATATTGTACAATACCTGAGAACCACCATGACCGTCGTAGACGCCGAAGAAATGGACAGGCGAGATCTCGGAGGAGGTTCTAGAACCAGGAGCCGTACATCCGCCCACGTGATCGCAAGTAGCCGACATAAATCCAGGTATAACGGCCACAGCATCCTCCATCTCCAGCCGTCTTCCAATCACCGATGAGAACCCCCAGCTTACTCCTCGATTGTTCTTCCCTACACACTTTTCTCTCGCTTTTAGAGGCACCGGTACAGAAAGCTCCTCTCCCCTCCCTGTCTCCGCATCCCTCGGAACAACCGCCGCCGCCACTACCACCGCCGGAATCTCACCGGAGCTCCCGCTGGTTGTAGAGAGATCCCCGGAGCTAATACCGCAATGAGAATCTTCCGTGATGAGTATTGACGATACGCCGGAACTTGTTGATGCTATCTCGTTATCAGGAGGTGAGTCGATTCGCTCCAGTTTCTCATCCGCTGAAGATTCCATTCAGTGAGCAGTGACAGGCAAGCAGGAGAAGGGGGGAAAAATAGAAAAGGGAGGGAGAGATGGATATCGACACGTGTGAGGAGATATTGATTCGATTACCCGCGCTTCCTTTGTGCAGCCACGATCCAGTGTGTATGTGTAAGCTTGCGTTCACTAGGTTTTTCAGCAAAAGTACTGCCACGCGTCCTACGTTATGTGAGATAATTCTACGCTTGAACGCCTACATTAAAATTCATGCCCTCCCAATAAATCCGCGATTTGCCGCACCGATGTTGACTTGGAGGAAAAAACGGGTCTTGATGGCTTGAGACTGTTGCACTGTATTGTAGGTAGGCAAGTACTAGATTAATAATCCCCCTATCAGAGGAATCTAATATAAGCGTTAGTTGGACCCAATCCAATGGTACAGAGTCTTGATTGGTAGCTACGTGGCGGGTGACAAAGACGTGGGCCATATCATTAGGTAGAATTTGACATTTTTTTCTTTTGCTTTCTATACACAATGTGATTGTTTTTTTAATCAGGCTAAATTATTTTTAATTTTTTTAATCGAGCTACGTGGCAGGTTACAAAGACGTGGGCCATGTCATTACGTAGGACCGGACGGGTTAATTTTTGAGTTGGAGCTGTATTCAAGCAGGCTTACTTTGCAATTGGTAAAGCTCAAGCCCATAAACTTCGTATTACGCCTTGGTCAAGCCCGACCCATAAATACACCGAAATTTCGATCCAATCCCCACCCGCCACATAATTACCTAAACATTTTGTAAATTAATTAATATATTATTATTTTAAGCAGTTTCAAAAAAAGGGAAAAATTAATTTGAAATTTATACCATTCAAAATATATTTAAATTTTCAAAAATACAAAAAAAAACAAATATTTGTTGTATTTTAAGTTAAAATACTTAAATAAATTATCTAGAAATCAAACTTTAAAATAAAAAAGCTTATAATAATTTCTAATTTTTTGTAAATTGTTTATAAAAAGAAAGTGAGGCTAATACACGAAAGGTTTCGTGACGTTACCAAATATAATATAAAAAGTTGATGGAGCAAAACCCATGCAATGATGACTTTGTTGGGTGGGGCCAATGGAGACCAGTGACGAGGTCACATGGGAAGGATGGGAAGGAAGGCGCAATTGCCCTCCTTATTTTTTTGATATATATATATATATATATATATATATATAAACATATGTGTGTGTTAACTAAATATTTTTATACTTTTAAAATTTTATTTTTTTAATTTTAAATATAATTTATATTTTTACTTTTATTAATTATAAATTATAATTTCTTCACCAAAAATAAATTTTGTTTTAATTAAGACAATCACCACAACAACTTAGACAATTTAGTAGTGTGTATGGGAGGATTTTTTTTTAATAATGTATTTTTAATAATTATTTACTGAAATAAGGTGTGTCAGAAAATATTTACGAAATTAGAGTTTTTTTTAAAATCGTTGTACTGTGTAGCGATTTCAAACGTAAAATCTGTGGCAAAAAATTGTCAAATTGGCAGCAGTTTCGGTGTCTTGTGTCTGACCTGAAACCGCTGCATGGCACAGCAATTTCAGGTCTGTCATGGAGCATTGACATGTGGCATGCACTATATTTAATTATTATTAATATTTGGAGTTTACTTATTGGACTTTGGAAGGTGGTGAAATGATTAAAGGTAGATGTTGATGCCTTCAATCTCCCTCACGTCCCAAGTTCAATTCCCACAAACTGCATTAATTTTTTATTAAATATATAAAAATTAATTATATATTATTATATTATACACATATTGCATACAGGTATCAATTATAGAAGTGTAGTTTAATAGAAAATGACTTATCTTATAAAAATAATATATTTCCATATTTTAGGTTTTGAATCCTATCAATTACATTTTTATGGGACTATATTTTTTTAATATTAAATATATTTCAAAATTTTAAAAATACATTGCATATAAGTTTTAAATGTAGAGTTGTGATTTAATGGTAAATGATTTATTTTTTTCTAGCATGCAGGATCAAATACCTGTGCAACTATTTTTTTATACTAATAAAATAAATTATTAAGCCACGTAAAAAATTAAATATACTAAAAATTCCTACGTAAAAAATAATTTATTAAAAATAAGTTATATTGAATTTTTCACCACCATTTAAATTACAACAATGCCACCTTGAGGAGTTGACATTTAAATCTTAGGACGTCGGGTAAATTAACAACATAGCCATCCGCATGTCAAGTTTTAAATGGTGGTGAAATGGCAAAGCAGGCAACTTACTGTCCCTCCACGTCCCAGGTTCAATTCTTCAAGATATGCAATTTTTCTATATTTTTTTATACTGAATATATTACTACATAATGGACAAACTGCTCATTGCATATCAAATGGTAGTGAAATGGCAAAATGTAGCTGATTTTTCATCTAAGCTCTCCCACGTCCCAAGTTCAATTCTTATGAGTTGAATATTTTTTTAGTATATATATATATATATAGTAAATGACTTATTCTGTACTTTTTTAGCACACGAGATCAAATTTCTCACAATTATTTTTTATATTAGAATTTATAATTATTTTTTTATGTGTAAATTCTAATCTTAAAAAAGCGTCTTCAGTAATTAATTTTTTACATTAATAAAAGAAAATATTAAGTCATGTAAAAGATTTTAAAATTAAAAAAATAATTTTTTACTTATAAATTACTGAAAAATTTGTTATAATTTATAATCCGATCGGAAAATGGAGATTTTTAGTAAATTATTTTATACGTAGGAATTTTTAGTATGCTTAATTTTTTACGTGACTTAATGGTTTATTTTATTAGTATAAAAAAATAATTGCACAGGTATTTGATCCTGCATGCTAGAAAAAAATAAATCATTTATCATTAAATCACAACTCTACATTTGAAACTTATATGCAATATATTTTTTAAAGTTTGAAATATATTCAATATTAAAAAAATATAATCCCATAAAAATGTAGTTGATAGGATTCAAACCTAAAACTATAATAATATATATTTAATAAAAAATTAATGCAGCTTGTGGGAATTGAACTACGGACGTGAGGGACATTAAAGGCATCAACATCTGCCTTTAATCATTTAATAATTTTAGTGGAATTTAATAATTTTTTACTGCAAATTTTACGTTTAAAATTACTATATAATACAGTAATTTAAAAAAAAATTAAATTTTATAAATACTTTATGACACATTTTATGTTCATAAATAATTATTAAAAATACATTATTTTAAAAAATGTCCCGTGTATGTGATTGCAAGATGTCTTTTATAAGTTAGGATACCATCTGTCACGGGATAACGTTTGTTAGTGCCGCAAAATGTGAGTCCGCGTGACAATATTATGCGACACGTGGTTACCAAGTCCAGTGTAACGTTTCAAGTCCAATTTAATTATAATTAGATCGATTTATAAATAAATTAAAATTTTAAAAGTTATAATCATAAATGAGTCGCATTATAAAAGAATTAATTTTTTTATTACATTATCTTTTTATATGTCTAATCTTTTTGTTAAAAATAAAAAAAGAATTATATAAGCATTAATCTATAAAAATAAATTATAAATCATAAATAATGTAAACAAATTACAAACATAAACAGATCGAAAAATACAAATCATACAACAGATTAAATTATTTTATTAATTAAATAATTAAATTATAAATAAATTATGATAGAGTCAAATTGAATTTGATAAATACCCTTTACTTCATAGTGTTATTGAATTGATTTTTCAAATTTTTTTTTAAACTTTACGTACGTTCAATATTTAAATTTGATTGATCTGATTAATCAAAACTGTGTACTGTAGAGGTTCATTGTTAGAGCGATACTCCTAATATCATAATTTTTATATACATATCGAACTCGCGGATCGAACTCAAAATATATTTAAGAGAACGAGATTCTCATCCACTCGCACCAAGGGTGATTTTTCAATAGTTGAGTGCATTCCCTAATCTTTGATATATGGTGTCAGAGAATAATAATACAAGGGAAAGATGGTTTCTGTTCTTACCTAAATTTATATGAATTGAACATGCGTTTATGGTCAATTAACATATAATTGTTGTCAAATAAAACAAGCAAGGCATACACATAACAGGCACTACAGCTAGGAAAGGACACGTGGGCATGCTACAAGTAATTTTCCAAAGAGAGACGGTTTCACTCAACTTGGAACTCATTACAATCTTAATTTGATTGCAACGCTAATCCTATTTTCACATCAGCTTATGTCTGATGTTAGGTGTCCGTCTTGGATTCGTTTGGTTAAACCTCTTTTCAATATCAAATTTGATGTATTTCCCTCACTTCTTAATTTGGGTTACCAAATAGTTAAGTTACCTCATTAATTAATTCTCTCTTAGTGCTTAAATCATTCTATTAATTCCTTTATTCGAACCTTTTTTTTTAACTATATGTAAAAAAATATCCACTTGTTCTTTAAGAAAAACAAAATGATCTTGATACTAATTAAAATATTAAACCTGCCACTATTCTTTTAATCCAGATTTTACAGTAATTTCTTATTCGTGTAATATATCATTTGATAAATCTGATAATTGAGTTTGAATGAAAATAAGTGAATTGGTAATTAAATTATATAATTCGGACTCTTAAAATTTTAATTTTTTTCTGACACTGCTTTTTATTAAAGATATTTGTACGTAATAGTCATGCGTTAATTTATTAATAATCGATATCAAAAGCCATTATTCAACATTCGTCATAAAATAGATAAAATCTTTGATTTCATAAAAAAAAAAAAAGGTTTCTAATATCATTTTATTGAAATTTTTTTCAGAATACTAATAGTTTGTTTTTAAATGAGTGGAGTAGCTGGACAAGTCATAAAAAAATGTTTAAATATATTAATCAATAATAGTTTATTTCACTTTAAATTATATTGGCAAATTTGACTTTCGATTAATAATTACTATGATTACTTCTCAAACATTTTAAGGATCTTGTTCTCTTTGATTAATCATGAAAGTATTAGGTGGATTAAGAATATATTTTATTTGTTTGGAAGATTAGGAGATCGAAACCAGATTTGCTTAATCATAAGAATTAACAAAGGGTAATTATTATTATTATTATTTGGCTTCTTCTGTATGAGTTAAGAAAGAAGTTGAAAGTCGGTCATTAATTAAAAATACTTTAATTAGGTTGTTACTTAACCTCCCCGTATCAAATTCAGAAACTCAGGCACGTAGTTTAGGAACCCAAGTAGAGTATATAATAATTTCTCAAATCATTAATATTAAATTCCAGTGTTGACATGACAAATTGAGATTATTTTTTAACTGCATCATTTTTCCGGCTTAAGAACATCGTCACGCGGTGGGCTATCATTCCGGCCCAAGTATTCATTTCAACCCGTTGGAATCAGATTAATATTTCTTTATTTTATTTTATTTTAATTACATTACATGATAAATATGTAAAATTCTAACTTTGAGCAATTCAGATACAGTTTTAATGAAAATAATATATATTTGTATTTATTTATAACATTTTGGAGGTTTTTTTTAAACAATTAAAAGTAATGGTGCGCATTAAACGATTAATTCATTAGTTTTTTTAATGGATTAATATAAATTGTTATTTTTTTTTTTTGAAACAAGAAGAAATTTCATTAAGAAAAATCAGTTAAAAGAGCTGGAACAATACAAAGAGGAGGGATAAATCCCAAGTTGCCAAACTTGGCACAGAAAATACAGCTTTTGCTAAGACATGAGTTGCAGAGTTCGCAGATTTTTTCACAAATCCAAACTGAATTTTATCTAAGAAATTAACCTAAACCTTACAATTATCTATAACAATACCAAAATTAGAACTAAGCCTGGAATTAGAGACAAAAGCATGAAAAACTATTTGTGAATCAGTTTCGATAAGAGCTGACCAGATATTCATCAACTTAAGCCAGCTTAAAGCCTCTCGAAAACCCATAGCTTCAGCAACTTAAGGGTCAAAAACCACTTGGAAAGTCCTACATCTTGCTGACACAAAACAAACTTGGTGATTTCTCACACCAAAAGCCAATCCAGTCTGAAGAGGTAGGCCTTGAAGCTACATTTGTGTTCACCTTTAAGAAATCCACTGGAGGCGGTAACCACTTCGTCTGTAGAGTAAAAGAGCTAAGTTAAGTGACTATATCCACTTTACGCGCCAATCTCCAATCACCTAGGACAGCTGCTACCATCGAAACCACAGCAGATGGAGAGAGTCTGGACTGATTTCAGATCAAGTCATTCCTCGCTTTTTAGATTGCCCAACAATATATAACAGCAACACCACACTTTTCCATATCCATACATGAAGATATTAAATTAAACCATTGCAACAGATCAAAGATGTTACCTTGGATAAAACCCATAGCTGATTTTTACCAAACTTCTCGAGCAAAAGGACAATCAAGCAGGATGTGCAAAATTGACTCACTCTCAACACAACAAAAAGAACATGTCGGAATGACATCCACCCCCTTAGATGCCAGAGAAGCACGAACAAGAAGGCAAGAATAGATAGCACGCCAGAAAAAGTGTTTGACTTTATTTGGAATAGCAAAATTCTAGAATCTCTTCCAATTCACAAACAAAATATCAGTAGAAAAAGGGACATTACCGAAGTAAATGAAATGAGAATAAATACCCGAATTTTCCAGACACCATTGCCACTTATCTTCAGTCTTGTGCCAGCTCAAAGGGATCTTGTATATGAGGTTTCTGTCCCTGTGATTGAAATGAGAAGTTACAAGAGAGTGATTCCATCCCATTGAGTTGTTTATCATTAAATCACTAGCCTTAAAGCTTTTCCAGTTGCTATCAAGAGTCGTAGTGAGAAAAGGGTTGGAGATGTCTGGCAACCAAGGATCAGTCAACACCTTTATATTATGACCATTTCCGACCTCCATCTGCAACCTGGTTTTATATTATCTCTGGCACCCACGATACTTCTCCAAGTGTAGCTAGGGTTTGCTCCTAAATTAGTCTCCCAGAAAGCACATTTTGGGTAATACCTAGCCTTGAGGATTTATGCCACCAAAGAACTACCCTCCGTCAGTAACCTCCAATACTGTTTCCAAAGGAGAGCAAAATTGAAATCTATAAGTGATCGAAAACATTGTCCGCCCGTATCTTTTGGCCAACATAATTTATCCCACGACATCCAATTCACTACAAGAAAATTGTAAATTAGCAACGGAAAATATCAATTTTTCGTTGCTAATAAAAAATAGCAACGAAAATTTTAGTTGAAACGTAAATAGAATTCCGTTGCTAAATTCAACAATGCAAAATTCGGTGAATTGGTCAATTTAGCAACGGAATATAAATTTTCGTTGCTAAATTCACCCATAAGTAAAAATATTAACGACAGTTCTATTCGTCGCAAATCCGTCACTAAAAATTATGACAATTTTTTAATATCAAAAACCCATGATTGACAGGAAAAAAAAATTGAGAGATTGCATGCATGGAAGAGCCATTAACTACCAAAAATATATGATTACAAGATAATGTAATATAAATAAAAAATTAGCGGTAAAACAAAATCAATGACATGATATGCAAGCATATTTCAAGATAAATAATCAAAAATAAATTTAAATAAATTAATTAAATAAAAGCATCAAGAATACTAACAATATGTCTTAAACACATATTCAGTCACGAGCCTTGTATACACTGCTATAAGTTCCTTTTCCAATTTGTATATCAATGAAGAAGCATATATGTCATGGCTTGAAAATACCTAAGAACACAAAGAACCATGTAGTATTTATTCAACATATGGATTTGACTAATATCCATGGAGTATAAAATCATTTTCTCATATTTTAAACATAAGAAAATGTATTACTGCAATAATAAGTTATTGCAAAGTCCGTGCAACAATCTTTGGCAAGTCATCTGGTGCATTAAAAGTCTGACTATAAGCATGTCCAGGAAATGATACTGGCAGCACATTAACAGGCAAATTCACCTGTAGAATGAGACAATGATCAAAAGTACAGATAACTTCAGCCAAAACAACAAAACATTATAATTTCATGAAAATAAAAACCAATTGATCAATCCATGTGTGCATAAGGGAGCACAATGAAACACAACGAAGTTACCTCATCAGAAATTCCCATAGGCCTAGTTCTTTAAGGCAGCTATGCAAGGCCACCCCCAGAAACAACTAGATGAGTTACAGTGAAAGGATTAGACATCCAACTTGCTAGGCGTGCTAGGACTGGTGCAAGTGTAATAATAAACTGAATAATTAAATAGCATCATAAGACAAAACAAATGTATTATAATATTACGGATTAATATTTTAATTCCACGTCAAAAGAAAAAACAAAAATTACAAAGGAAGTTTTCTACAAGCCAACTTGGGTTGACATGCCATATTTGCAAATTCTTGATTTATAATTAGACATACTTTTATTTTTCCTATTTTTTTTAAAAGCACATGACAAGAAAGTAATAATGTAATTATAATTAATGAACATAAAAATTACTTATAAAATATCAGTAATCAATATTTGGGCTCTCAACTGCCTGTGTCTCATTCCTAGCAAGAAAAAACAAGAACAAAAAAAATTAGTAATATATCTAGAAACAATTAATTAGGTGTATATTTGACACGTAATATACGGCACTTAATAACCATAATGTAAAGTACAAAGAGTTAGTTGCTTTTAGCTGAACTTATATGAATAGGTTTATTAATATAGAACAAAAATAAGAAAAAAATAAAAATATTGCATACCACTTATAGAAAAATTACAAAAATTTAACTCCGATGTACTAGTTAATGTCAAAACTCAGCTTTATACATCATCCTTTCCCCATAAATTTTTACCTCGATAACTTAAGGTAATTACTAACTACAGCAACTTATCTTGAATATTTTGCATTTCTGCATTCAGCACAAGACATGCGCTATTGAAATTTATAAGCAAAATGCCAACCAAGAAAACGAGTTTTCAAATATACAATATTGTAATAACAAATATAACTAAGCAACGTTAGTAAATTAACAATTAGCAGCCACAAACCTCATCTATAATAGCTTGTATCCTCTTCGAAGCTCTACAGACACTATCAACTGAACTGCCTTCAATGACTGAAAAAAAAAACCATGTCATGGTAAAAAAAAAATAAAAGGCCAATCAGCATTTTGACATGGCATTTGCCATTTTGAAAGTAGCAAAAAGTTCAAAATTTAAAGTATAAACTATTGGACTAGGTCATATTCTCAAAGTTTTAGTATAGCAATTTTATGCCATTCTTAGAAAGTAAATGGATGTCTGCAAAAATGTAGATAACTTACAAATGGATTCCTCCTCCTTTGATGACGGAAATACAATCTTCACTCCCATCTCCTCAATTTTTTTGTTGTGTGGATCCTCTGAGGCAGGTAACTCAGGAGTATAAGAGAACCTAAATATAATTTATGTTTGAGAATTTCATAAGCTGAAATTTGAAACCATACCATTTTCCTTTGATAAACCAAATTAGAGAAGCACCTACCTAAAAACCAAGTAGAGAAACTGAGCCCAAACACTTCAAAAATATTATTGAAAAAAACGGAAGAAGAAGAAGAATGATAGCAACAGTAGATATGTGAAAAATATTAATTAGTTATTGAATTATTAGATAACTAAAACAGCAAGCTGTTTTAGTTATCTGTTTAAGGGCAAACTAAAACAGCAAGCTATTTTAGTTATCTAACAATTCAATGAGTAATTAATAACTAATTCAGTTACGTCTAATCTCCAATACGGTAATTGAATATAGCAAATTATATTATAGTCATGTTTTGCTGGAAAAGAATTAGTAAATAACATCGTTTCTATTAAATTTGTTAATTGGCTTAGAAATTCAATAAATATTACAATTCTTTCTCTAGTTTTTTTTTAAACATATTATCCAAGAAAGTTTTGATTAAAATTATCTTTAGCATTTAGCTTACATGTATTTCAAAAAATTATCTCCAAAGCAGTTGCCAATATATGCCCCCCTCTATTAAAAAAAAAATGTCATCAGTTACCTGAATATAAAACTGGAGATTTCTGATTAAGAATGCCATATGCTCTCTAACACGCCACATTGGCCTAAAATGCTGTTGCCTTTGTTGAGATATTGAGCAGTTACGATCATTGCAATGCTTGGCAAAATCAGTGTGATCTTGATGCATCATAGCGGCCCATGATTTCCCCAATTCCATTTGTGTTCTTTTCAGTTTTGCACTAAAACAGCTTGCTGTTTGTATTTCATTTTTAGCCGTAATTCTCTTAGTAAATAGTAATTAATAGTTCTAATTAAGTACCATTAATTAGAGAGATCTGTTTAACCTTTGTAATGACAATATATTAACATAAAAACTAACAGTGCAAAAAATCCATGCCACAAAGTCATCACAGAAACAGCAAGTTGTTTGTGTACAAACAACAAGCTGTTTACAAACACTAATTGAAGGTTTAAGAAGCTACTTAACAGCGAAGGCTACATTTGATTGCATTTCACAAAAATAAAGAAATGAGAGTCCATAAGAGAAAGTCTAAGATCATCTACCTAGCTGCACAAAAAAAAGGGCATAAAGCTATAAAAATATTCACAATTCAAAATTTTTGATCAGTTTCTCAAATAATATTCACAAACCCCGAGCAGGATAGTCTATAAATATATACTAACCATATTCACAATTTTAGATCATTTTCTCAAATAATAATAATAATAATAATAATAATAATAATAATAATAATAATAATAATAATAAAGTAGGGTTAAGAATTTTCCACTTGTGCATATATAATGACCTTGAATATATCTTTTATGGAGCCTACTGCAAAAGTGTCCACTAACAAGTAATTTGATTGCATAGATTATAATATCAAAAACAAATTAAATTTACAATACAAAAATAAAAGAGCAGATAGAAAATCTAACCCCATTTTGGCTGAGAGAGAGATTGTGGTTTTGTGGCATTCATCAAACCCTACAGCTGTAATAGCCTTATTATTTCTTCAACATCTCAAGAGCTAAGCCCTGTTTCGACTCCGAGTAGCATTAACGAAATCTCCATGCGAGACCAAGAAACAAGAAACAAAGAACAGCTAAATCATAATCCAAAAGTTAACAAAAATAATGAAAGTGAATTAATTTCAATAATCAAAAAAGGAAATAAACAAAACAGAGAAAAGGGTACCTGTATTAGAAGGAGTATAAGCCTAGTCGAACCAGTTTTCTCATCTTTCCTGCCTTAATTTTCTCAGCTACCAAACAAAAATAAAGGTAACTCGAAAGTGCAGGAACCTTAAGATAACTTCTTTCTAATACGCTCAAATGAATTTCATTTCCTTCTGCTCTTCAATAATTTCTCAGGAAACTAACAGACTACAAGTGACATTAAAGCCAAACAAGTTGTAAAGAATCTGGTAAGTAGAGAGTGAAAAGGTACCTATATTTGTGAAAAGTGATGGATTTTGAACCAACGGATCTCTGTGGATTGATTTGAAATTCTCCATAGTCGAGCTCCAAAAAGCATAGAAAATGAAATAGAATGAGGCGGAGAGAATAATAGAAATAAAAGAAATAGGGTTTTCCCTATATATATTATTTTTTAGCAACAAAATTTAATTTCATTGCTATTATAACAACGATTTCGAATTTAGCAACAGAAAATAGATTTCGTTGGTATTTTAGCAACGAAAATTAAATTATATTGCTATTTTAGTAACGAAAATTAGATTTTATTGCTAAATTTCATTCAAAATTTTTCTGCAGTCATATTTAGCAATGGAATTTAGATTTCGTTGCTAAAATAGCAATGAAAATTAAATTTCGTTACTAAATTTCATCCCAAAAATTTTTCCTATGAAATGCCGCTATATTTAGCAACAGAATTTAATTTCCGTTGCTATTTTAGCAATGGAATTTATCTTCCGTTGCTAAATTTCATCCCAAAATTTTCTCGCTGTTAAATGCCACTATATTTAGCAACGAAATTTAATTTTTGTTGCTAAATTTCATCCCAAAAATTTTTCGCTATTAAATGTCGCTATATTTAGCAACGAAAATTAGATTCTGTTGCTATTTTAGCAACGAAAATTAGATTTCGTTGCTAATTTTCGTTGCTATATATTGGCACTAAAATCTCCCTCCCTTTTTAGCAACAAAATCTAACCATTTTGTATTCCATTGCTAAATCGTTAAAACTTCACCCAATGTTAGCAACGGAATTGGTTTTTTGTTGCTAAATAGCAACGAAATTGGTATTTCGTTTCTATTTTGATATTTTCTTGTAGTGATGTATACCTTACCTTGAAGATTTATTGGTTCTCCACTAGAACGAATTAAAAGCTTTCTCCAACTTCTTGCACAGACCCACTGGAAGTAAGAAAATGCTCATAGCATAGGTAAAGGGTGATTGAACTACATATAAATTATCTTCTAAACTATCATCATTTAACATATTTTTCTTATGTACTAATTACATGTTAGATTATCCACTAAATTTGTTGAAAATATCATATCACCCCGCTATAGAGACACTTGTCACTTAAAAAAAACGTGTGAAAAACACACAACAAATAGTAACATGGGAATAATTTGTCATTTTTTAACAAGTTTAGGAGGGTAATTTAAGATTTTCAATAGTATATTAGGTATTACTTACATTTTAAATAATTTTAAGCAGCTAATTTAATATTTTTAACAAATTCAGGAGAGCAATCTAACACATAATTAGTTTATGCAGTGGCGACGCCACTTGAAAGGGAAGGGGGGCAATTGCCCGCCTTAATTTTTGAAAAAAAATTAATTATATATATATATTTTATACATATATATTAAATAGACCATTTTGCCCCCCTTGAAATTTTATTTCTACCCATCTCTCTTTAACTTATTTCTTAAGTTTTTAATCAATCAACCCTTTTGTATTCCCACTTATATTGAAAAATAAATACAAAATTATATTCTTATCTCTTCAAATTTTTAAAGGAAAATCATATGAATTTGAAAAAAAACTAAACACTATTATAAAGATTTATCTTTAATTTAAGGTTGTTAATTTAATTTTATAATTTTTTTTTTGCTTTTATATCTCTTATATCTTTTAAAGGTTAGTAATTTAGTTTTTACAGTTTTAAGTTTTTGCTTAAAATCTATTCTTTTTTATTGATGATTTCATTGCTTAAAATCTGTTCTTCTTGATTTCATTCTAATTTCTTATGCTCTTAACTGTTTGATAATTGATTGATTATAGTTATACTAGTTTAAAGTTCCAAGTGTGTAGCAGAAGTTTTATTTTTCCTTTGTGTTTGAGGCTCTGTTCCTTGGTTTTTTATAATACTTTCTATTTTAACTTCATTGGATTGTTGTATCTGTACAATTTATTTATTAGTCACGTGTTTTTTATTTGTTTAGTTAGTTTTGTTAGCTTAGAATAAACAGCTAGCTGTTTTATTAGTTTTATTATTTTAGTGTAAACAGTTTGCTGTTTTAGTATAAAAGTCATGCCTTATTCTTCTTTCAGATATATGAAAAAAATAACTCTGTTCGTTATATTTTTCATATATCTGAAAGAAGAATACAGCCTGACTTTTATACTAAAACAACAAATTGTTTATACTAAAACAACAAAACTAACAAAACTAATAAAACAACTACCTGTTTATACTAAAATAGGACATGAAGTTATTATTTATCGCTATCAGGGCATGAAAACTCGTAGACAGCAATTGTAATTTTTTTAAATATGTTAATGGATATTTTTCTTTATTTAACAGTTTATTTATAGTATATATGTTATATTTTTTTCTTTTAAGTATGGCTTATATTTTTGCCCCTCTTAATTATAAATTCTGGCTTCGCCAATGAGTTTATGGAAAAAATACGTTAATTAATAATAATTTAAGGGAAATTTATATATTATCCTTTTTTTAGTTAACTCCAATTAGTTCATAACCCTAAGTCGACTAATTAATGGGAGTCCACATCTTTAATTCAAATTAAACACTTCCTCTCTGCCTAAACCGACTACCAAAATAATTGAGGAAATTACTTCAGATGCCAGATTTTTTTTCCTTTTTTTTCAAAAAATACAACCACCTCCTATAATTTTTTCTAAATCTTACTTTTTAAATTTTTCTTTTAAAAAATACAACTCTTTTTTACTTAAATAAAAACTGCTCTTCTCGTGGCCCAAATCCATTCCAAAATCTTTTGTTCTTTCGATGTCGTTGCAATCGAAGGGTACTTTTGATGTTGAAAAAACGTTTATTTTGGTCCTTGAACTTGTTAAAATTGTTTATTTGAGTTCCACAGCTAAATTTGTGTTCAATTGGGCCTTTGAACCTTAACTATTTATGTTTGTCGCAAAAAAAAAGCAACATTTTATCTTTATTGTTCAGTAAATATCATGCTGAATGGTTAATCAAGCGGTATTTGTGAGATCTTATTCGCTATTCATTATGCTTTTGATATTTGGTTCTGGTGTCCACACGTCTTCATTTTCAATGTTAAAGATTAATTATAGAAATGAGAAACCACCCCTCTTTGGTTTATTGTTTTCGTCAGATATTATATAATTTCAAATGGTGAAAAAAGAAATTTAGAGATATTTTGATTGACAATAAATATAATTGAAATATAATAAAAAAGTTACTGATAAGAATGCAATTGAGAATTAAAATTATAATTGAAATTATACATTGAATGCTAATAAGCCACAGTAAGTAAACCTATTCTTTATGAGAGAGCAGAATAATCCATGCAAAAGTTAAATCTCACAATATGGAAATTATATTTTTTCTACAACAAACTCACCAACGTGAAGAAAAATATAATAATAATAATAATAATAATAATAATAATAATAATAATAATAATAATAATAATAATAATAATAATAGAAACAATCACAATAAATAGAAAATACACATACTATATACACCAATACACATAGCGTATACACCATGTACATATAACGTATACGTCTAGTATACATACTATAGACACCAGATACACACACTGTCTATACTAAGTAAACATAGTGTATACAGTGTATACACAAAGTACACACACACTGTATACTCTACCGTACACATAGTGTATACATCAAGTACACATACTGTAAGCACCAGGTACACACACTATATACATCAAGTAAATACACTGCATACATTAAGTACACATACTGTATACACCTGGTATACACAGTATATACACCAAGTAACACACTGTATACTTTAAGTTCACACAGTATATTCACCAAGTACACACAATGTATGCACCAAGTTCACATAATGTATGCACCAGGTACACACAACGTATACAGTAGGTTCACACACTATATATGACAAGTATACAGTAAACATCAAATGTATATATTTTACAATTATAATAAAAAATACAAAGAAACATTATATCGCATTATATTAATTTTTTTATTATCATTACATAATTATAATACATTTAAAATATTAAAACAAGAAAAAATATAATTATCTTTTGTTTTTTTTGGGGACTTGAGAGTTATAATTCGATGTTTTAATTGCACTACGATTTCTCTTAGTCTGTCTTGTGACCATTAAATTGGAGCTAGCATCTCTGCTTTTGTTTTTATTAATATTTTTCTTACCATCTACTTTCTCGATGTTCTTATATTTTGGGAGATAACTCTAGGTCAAGGAGATGAACTTGATCAAATATCAACCAATTCTCCTGAGATTATGAATAGATAAACATTAAGAAGAGTCATTTAATGAACAAATTCAAATCACATCATTTTCAAAGGTGAAATAAGAAAGCAAACAGTTAATATTTTTTTTTGATTAAAAAGTATGATTATACAGCATCTCAACAGTTGCATAACAGTTTGCCTAAAACTCGAAAAGTTAATTTTAATTACATTAACTACAAGTCTACATACTGCTAATACATCTTTAGTGCATAATATAATTAAACTGTTGAAACTATTATATAATCACTTTATTGTAAACACATCACTATATCTTGAATTAGGAAAAACTGATAAAATTCAATTTATTCTTTATAACCTTTCACAGGAACCTGATAATGGTTATAAAAATCATATATAAATATATCCGATTTATAAAAAATTTAATTTTTTTTTTCTCCCATGTGCCATAAAAGAAGCTTATGCATGTTTCCTATTATTGTTGATAGTAATATACCAAATTGCAGCTAAATATTGTAATTTCTGACCAAACAGAAGGTATCTATCTATGCCTACTGGAAGCTAAATCCAACAAGGCTCTGCTTTAAGTCCTATCATTTATAAAGATAATATTCCAAGACAATTCCACTCTACCTTCTTCAAATCGGCTCGGATTCAAATCAACACCAATGATCCTTGAAGCTCCTGATACCCTAGCTCCTTCAGCAGCTTAAAGATTAGTATAGAGAGAGTTAGTGTGAGAATATCTCCTTGCAAGCCTTTTATTGTTGCTACTGCAAAAAGCAAAATATCGAAGCAAACTTACCGCAAGGCCAACAGCACTAAGCCCAAAAATTGCAACATAGTGACCCTTCTTTGGTTTTGCAACGTTCACAGTGGGGGTCAATTTCACCCACGGTCACTCAACTTTAGTCAAATCACCCAAAAGTAATGGAATTATTTTTTGTGACACAAATGTCACTGAACTTATACATATTTGCACAAAAGTCACGATCACCGGATTCCGGCGATAACCCTTGCCGGATTGATGACATGGCGCGCCACGTCATATGCCTGGACACACGTGGCACGTTCCACGTTTGGATCAATTTCATCTACGGTCACTGAACTTACAATTTATCACCCAAAAGTAACTGACTTATTTTTCATGACTTAAATGTCACTGAACTTGTCATCTTTTTCCAAATTAGTCATTTTGACCGGACACACATGGAGATAGGGGTGAGCAAATTTCGGTTCAAACCGAAAAATCGAACCAAATCCGATTTTTTAATTTGGTTCGATTTTTAATTTTTCGTTTTGGTTTTGAATTTTGAAAATTTTTTTTGTTTTCGGTTCGGTTTTTGAAGGAAAAACAGCAGAAAAACCAAACCGAACCAAAATTGTATATAATTATATAATTTTTTAATTTTTTAATTGAATAATTATTTTTTACATGTAAATTATCTTATTTTGAGTTGTAAATTATATATCAATTATTAATATCTATTTTTTATGTGATAATTTGAAATTTTGACTATTAAATTAAAAATCGATTAAATGAAAAAATTTGTTTAACGATTTTGTTGTATTATTTATTATATATTTTGGGATTGTATTTTTAATTTAAACTTTTATTTTGTACAATTTAGATGTTTTTACTTTAGTATAATATGGTTTATAATTTTGTATAATTTTTAGATACAATTTTTTAATTTTTTTAAAATAGTTTTAATTTTCAGTTTTTCGGTTAACCGAACCAAACCGACCGAAAATTTTGGTTCGGTTTGAATTTGGTTATTTTATAAATTCGGTCCATCAGCTATGACACATTAGCTATGGACACACATAAATTGCTGATGTGTCAAATATAACACATTAGCTGATAACAATGATTTGGTTACTGACATGTCAAATATGAAATATTAGCTTATGATGTGATAATAAATCAATCATCATGAGTATCCGGTCAAGATGACTTTTTTGAAAAAAGATGACAAGTTCAGTGACATTTAAGTCATGAAAAATAAGTCAGTTACTTTTGGGTGATAAATTGTAAGTTCAGTGACCGTAGATGAAATTGATCAAAACGTGGAACGTGTCACGTGTGTCCAGGCATATGACGTGGCGCGCCATGTCATCAATCCGGCAAGGGTCATCGCCGGAATCCGGTGATCGTGACTTTTATGCAAATATGTATAAGTTCAGTGACATTTGTGTCACAAAAAATAATTCCGTTACTTTTGGGTGATTTGACTAAAGTTGAGTGACCGTGGGTGAAATTGACCCTTCACAGTGGCATCGAAACCTTCAGCAACAAAACCTCTGACAGGTTAGTTGAATTAGGAAAGTTAATAAGAAAGGAAAAAAGTTGTATTTTTTGAAAATATAAGTTGTATAATTGATAAGGTAAATTTAAAAATTGTATTAATGAAAAAATTAGACGACTGTTGTTTTTTTTTTTGTTATTTTATTTTTTTTTATATATTTTTATAAAAATCCCAAAATAATTGCCAATTGTATTTTAGGCTTTGGGCACAATAGTCTAGCCCAATACAAAACTTTTGGCGATGGTCCTGCTAAGTCATGGAGGCTGCAAAATCACTACCTTATTTATTTATTTATTTATTTATCATTTTAAAGTTATAAACAAAATCAAGATAATACTTGCCGGCTGAGGGCGCACTGGCAGTTGTTCCGAGCGTGGAGCACGTCGAGTTGCCACAGCTGACTGCTTATAATTAATATAAAACAGATTCATTTAAACAACGACTACAGTCCAAACAAAACCTCATAATTGGCCTAACGAACGCATCTTCCTATTAGTTTCCTCCTTTTCAAATTAGATTCCGATTTCTTCTATAAAATCCCTAGTATTTCATAATCTCTCTCACTTTCGAAAATGGCATGTCTTGTGGATTTAATCTTTGATATGGATGACTTGCTCACCTTGCCGCCCAATTTCGACCATCAAGTTTCGGTATTGGAGGCTTTGGTCGCCGATATGGCCACGGTGTCGTTTTCTGCAGATGATGATGACGATAATACGTGTGCAATTTGCATGGAGAGATTTGAATCGAGTAGAGGTGAAAATTGTAAGCAAGTAGCTTGTGGCCATGTATACCATGGAGCTTGTATTTCTTCTTGGCTTTATCACTGCAATTCTTGCCCTTTGTGCCGGTTTAACATCTCTGGCGCCGCTGCCAAATGAACGAATGTATATTTTTTGATTGATTAATTAATTTCTTATTAGTGACAAATTTTCCGCATTTTGGGATGAAATTAAAGTGTATTTATGTTAAATTCTGATATTCAATTGAGAATTGTTTTCAACATTATTATTAATCTTTTCAACGTTATTAGAACTAGCAATCGAGCTACCACCATCCGTGGAATTAAAGATTAAGTAACCTGCTTATAAAGTTAATATTACCCATAGTTACCGAACTTACGTCTAATAGTATAAAAATAATTAAATAATTTTTCGTATCGAAATTGTTACTAAATTTTACATAAAAATTATAATAATCGATTTTCGGTAAAAATTACCTGTGCAATGATGACATGACACGCCACGTGTGTATATATAAACTGACATAACGTGCTACGTTATCTATTTGTGCATACGTGCTCTTTTTGTGGACATAACTTGGAAGCAGACCAAACATAAAATTAAGGTCAGGCACTGTTATTTTTCCAATTGGGTTCGTATTTTCTACTTTTCCAAAATATATGCTTCCCAAATCTTAAAAGGAGTTGAAATTCATTTGCTAAAAAAATTTATTAGGCCTGAATTTGAAATTTTTGTGTTTTCTTAAATGTAGATACTCCTAGGGTGAGAAAAAGTTGCCCTTAAAATAAAGAAAATTAGGGAACAGTCGCCCACTTGTCCATTACAGCCTAGCAAGACCACAGCCCAGCTAGTGGCTTTTTCAAAATAAAGACTATATAAAACTGAAAGGAATGGGCACGAACGCATGTGTATACTTTTCAAGACTTCGCAAATGGGCGGTCGATATTAGACAGCTAAGTCAATTCGTTGAAGGCCAGTGTTGTTTCGTGATATTTTTCAAGACTTTAAACATATCCAAATTGATTAAAATAATTAAGGTTTTTGATATTTTTTCATTCGAGCCTTTGAATAAATAGGCAACATTGGAGACTTATAGCTCGAGTTAATTTCACTTTTGTTCATCTAAGTTCAGGACACAAAAAAAAAAAAAAATTACAAACGAGAGCAATATAATTTTTCGTGTTTTAATTTTAATTTGTATTTTTCAATATCACATCGATACAAATAATTTTAAGTTTATAGTACCCATGTGATAATTCACAAAGAGAAAAACATCATATACTGTGTGGCAGCCATCTAGAATTTTCCGTCGTCAAATTTCTTTATGTCCTGTCAAAATAATTTGAATTAGAAGAACGTAGATTATGGGGTAGAAATTAAGTTAAAGGAGCATACATGACATTAACCCTTATTTATTAGATTTCTATGCAGCGCCTTCTTGCGCTACCTTGTGAATCACGAGTCAATGGTTTGCTTAAATACAGTAAAATTTAACTTTTAATTCATTCTATTTTTCATTATCTCAATAAAATTCTAGAAGGGATGGTTAATATTATTTGGCATACATCATTATAAGCATGATATGGACAAAATGATGGAAGTTGAACTTTTTAAAGAAAAAAAAAAAGCAGTAGGTTAATTATATCTAAATTCAGTATTAAATTATATGATTTTGATTAAATTATTAAATTTAATTAATTTTAAATAAATTAATTTTTATTTAAAAGAAATTATAATGAAAATCTAAAAACGATAAATAATTTTAATTTAAATTTTACTCAAAAATAACACGTAAAAGAAAATGAAAAAAGTATTAATAAATTATTAATGTTAAATCTAAATGGACATGAAGAGTCAAACTTAACAATTATAATTTTACTGTTATTTTAAAATAATTTAAACTGTTTTGAAGGTAGTTTTCTCTCGGGTACAATTGATTCATACTTAGGTGATTGTTATTCATTTTATATTAAATTTGTATAAGTTTGGAGAGTTAAATTTAACATATAATTATTGGATTACTGCTACTTTATCATGACTTAATTTCAAAATAATTTTATCATAATTATAAATTTGTATTGTTTTCCTTAATTTTGGATGTGATATTTTACGAAGTGGCATGACATATGCATTTGGTGCAGCCAAAGTGACAAACTTCATGCCTTATACGGATCCTATACCTTAATCGTCACAAATTTAATGTAATTTCTATTATGTTATGGTACTAGAAGTTATCAATTTTATGATGAGAAATAAAATAATTTTCGTATACATACCGTAGAAATTTATATTAGTTGCTCATTTTGGTCCTCTACGAGCTATTAAATATCTAGCAGCATGACTTTATTTGCGTTTATTTAATTCATCAATCGTTTCAAAGAAATGGCATGATTTGGTAATTTTAATAAAAGAAAACAAAATTAAATTAAATTTATTTTTTACAATAATGTGACACTTTATGTTAAATGTATTGCTTTTTATGAATATAAAACTTAAATAAAAAAAGATATTACTCGTTTGTTCCATTCTTTTTTTAGAATTTAAAAATAAATTTAACGTATTTTTTTTTTTACTTTATTTTGATATTCTAAATGCATTTACATATTTATTGTTATTTTTATGTTAATTAATGAAAACAACAATATCTTTTATAATATTAAAATATATTTATTATTTTTTAATGTATGTGACAAAAATTAAAAGATATATTTAGAAAACTCGAAAATAATATATATATTTTTTATTTTTTACTAATAATTTATATTTAATATATTTGATAAATTTAATATACCCAATTCTATGGTTTAGGATGTGAAGTTTTTGAATGTAGAGATCCACTTGTAAAATGTGGGGCATCCCGCAATAAATTTTCTCCATCGTTTTCTTTCAAGTAATGTTTAATTTTGTCGGCAAACTATAATACACTCTCTCCCTTTTTTTATTATTTTTTGGTCCAAATTTTAAAGGATTATCTTCTAAATTTAATTTGATTTTTTTTAAATTTACAGAACTCGTTAATTCAGAATTAATACTAATAAATTTATAATTGAAATTTATTTTATTAATAACATACATTCTATATACATGATAAAAACTAAATATATAACATTATTTACAAAAAAATCTGAACTTTTTACGGAACCAACAGCCCTTGATAATTAGCATTGTTAAGAACTTTTTATGGAGATTATGGGGTAGAAATTAACTTAAAGGAGCATACAAGAAATTAACCCTTATTTATTATATTTTTATTCTGCGCCTTCTCTCGCTACCTTATGAGTCACTAGTCAATGGCTTGCTTATATAAAGTAACATTTAATTTTTAATTCATTCTATTTTTCATTATCTCAATAAAATTCAAGAAGGGATGGTTAATTATTTGATATATATTATTATAAGCATGGTATGGACAAAATGACGGAAGTTGCACATTTTAAAGAAAAAAAAATAGTAGGTAAATAATGATATTTAAAAATTAGCAAATATCAATATAAGTTATTGATGTTAAATTTGTGTCGATACAAAAAGTCGGACTTAATAATTTTAGTTTTACAGTTTTTTAAAAATGATTTAGGGTAAGTTTCACAAAATTTATGAAAATAATTTTTGCAGTGGACAGCAATTGTATTCTAAAAAATTGTATTTCAAAAATTACGTATCTGTTTGGTAAATAATTATTTATTTCTTTTATTTTTAATATTAAGTATAATTATCATTATGAAATAAAATAAGAGTTATTTTCATTTAAAATAAATTTTAAATAAGCTACTTTTAAAAACTAAAATTCGAATTTTTAGAAAATTTTCAATTTTTAGTTTTTTTTAATGAAAAATTTTTCCACTATTTACAAAATTGATTTTTTTTAAAGTAAAATTTATCAAATAAATATTTTTTATTTCATAATTAACTTTTTACAAAATAATCAGTTTTTTAACCTTTTAAAAGTAATGCCAAATGCGTTGTTAAACTGTTTTGAAAGTGCTTTCCTTTTAAGTATAACCGATCCATTAATTCATAATTTTTTTTTATCTACCTGAGAGCTTTCATTTTGAGCTTTTGATTTACTTTTTAATTTAGCTTATTTTATCCTTTTTTCTCAGATGTTTTAGTCATAGAATTTATAGTTATGTGATTGTGATTGTTATTCATTGTATATTAAATTTGGGTGAGTTTGGAGAGTTAATTTTAATTAATATATAATTACTGAATCACCACTACTTTATAATTACTTAAGTCAATTTAAAAATAATTTCACCATAATTATAAACTTTTATTATTATCTTTAATATTCTCTCAATTGACAAAGTGGCATCACATATGGATTTGTTGTTGCCAAAGTGACAAACTTCATGCCTTCTAAGGATCCTATAACTTAATCATCACAAATTTAATGTAATTTCTATTATGTTATGGTACTAGAAGTTATCCATTTTATGATGAGAAATAAAATAATTTTCGTGTACATACCGTAGCAATTTATATTAGGTGCTCATTTTGCTCTCTAAGAGCTATTAAATGTCTATCAGCAATGCAACATGACTTTATTTTGCTTTTATTTAATTCATCAATCGTTTTCAAGAAATTGCATGATTTTGTAATTTTAATAAAAGAAAACAAAATTAAATTAAACTTATTTTTTACAATAATGTGACACTTTTATGTTAAATGTATTGCTCGTTGTGAATATAAAACTTAAATATACTCAATTCTATGGTTTAGGATGTGAAATTTTTGAATGTAGAGGTCCTTGATAACCGGACTGGGCTCATGGCCTAGACCCATGATAATCGGACTGGACTCATGGCCCAATCCCATGATAACTGGATTAGGCTCATGGCCCAGGTCCAGAATTCCAACCTCAAATCGATGACACCATTCCTCATAAAGTTCGGATAGGACAAGGAACAGGAGCTGATTTTTTATCTAGAAAAAACTCCTCATCTAGAGGGGAGTCCTCTTCAGGAAGGATTTTTTCCAGATTCCTGAGGAAATCAGGATATTCATCCCTATAAATAAGTCGGGATCCCAGGTATGTGATTTTTTAAGATCATTATTCTGAAAGGAAACGATATCTTGTACCATTTTACTAACTTGACCGTCGGAGAGTCTCCTCATCAAACCCCGTCGGGATACTTCTTTTTACAGGTTGACCTGGGCATAAATCAGGAACTACGTTCTAGGAGCAGTCCGGTTTCTACCAAGCTGTTATCATTGGTGCGGTGAGCGTAGAGTTTCCATCTCCACACAACCATGAGTTCTGACGATGAGAATAACTAGGCAATAAATGCTAGGAATAACACAACTTCAGGCCCACATTTACCAGTTTTTCAATCCTTAGAAACCACCACCCAGGATACTTCCACCCAACTTCCTCCCCCAAAACCAAATGTTGAAACGTCGGAAGTCTCCATACCCCGCCTAACCCCCTAGCTCGCCCAAGCTCTCCTCGCAACCCTTTCACACATAGCAGCCCAACCAGCGCCCCAATCCTTGCCGTAAATAACCAAAACCAACAATACTCCCACCTCGAAAAACCCAAACTCCGTACTCTAAAGAGATGATGAAGGATCCAGGATAACCTTGACTTGAGGCGAGCTGGATAGGCTCATTGAAGAGAAGATGCAACAGAAACAAAGTCGTAGTGGGATATTTTATGGGGAGGACTTCCGATATCCTCTTTCCAAAGTGATACTTTTTGCCCCCTTCCCAAACATAAGATTGTCGAACTTACCGAGGTACAACGGAAGCTCAGACCCCCGAGCATATGTAGATCAATTTTGTCACTCTATGTTAATCCACACTACTGAAGATACCACCCTCTGTAAAATTTTTCCACATACGCTTATGGATTTTGCCCAAGTCTAGTTCGAAAGCCTACCTGAACACTCAATAACTAGCTTCAGGCAATTCGCAGCAATGTTCAAAGCGAAGTTTATAGCTGCCATCTAGCCAACTAGGATCTCGGCGGACTTGCACTAGGTCGTTCAAGAAAGAGATGAGCCCTTACGTAACTTTATAGATAGATTTAACATGGTTACTATGAACATTCAGAACTTAAATTTAGAAGTCGTGATCAATGCTCTCAATCGAAACACCAGATGTCAAGACTTTAGTGATTCCTTCAGTAAAAAACCCCTCTATAACTTCACCGAGCTTATGACCAGAGCCCACAAATATATTAGTATGGATGAAGTCAGAAGGTTGAAGTACAGTGAGCAGGAAAAAGACTAATAGTTCATGAGGAACAAGGCAGGAAAGGGGGAATGCGCGAAAAAATGATGACTGAGTCATGAGGGGGGTGAATGGGGCATATGTAGTTTCAAAGCTGTATTCGGACAGCAGAAGAGACGAGCAGTTTATCGAGTTAAATACATCTCTAGCACAGGTCTTGGCATGGATGAAAAAGAACATGAAGGTATAATGGCCAAAACCCATGAGGAAGTATTCAGGCAGAAATCAAGCGTCGTACTATGCCTTTCACAGAGATAAAGACCATGAAAGAAATGACTACAGAAACCTCAGATGGGAGATCGAATACCACATCAGAAAGGGCGAACTTAAATAATTCATTAAAGGAAGTGAAGTAGACAGGCAATCCCCACTAAGACAGCCCGATAGAAGAAAAGGCAGTAGTAGCAAGAAAGCCCCAGTAAGAGTGATTCATGTGATTGCGGAAGGGAAACACTACGATGTGTTCGATGGTTCGAAGAAAAGGAAGGCAAAAGAGGTATTTTCTCTTAGATCCGGCCCGCCATGCTAGTTAGATATTCAGTTTTTGAAAAAGGATGAAAGACATGTTCGGCGACCCTATAATGATGCGCTAGTAGTTGAAGCAGTAATCAAAGATTTTCTGGTGCAAAGGATTTTGGTCAACACAGGCAGTGCGGTAAACCTCATCACCTTGCAGGCGTACAAGGTGCTCGAAATGTCGAGCCCCATGAAAGATGTCACGGTCCCATTGATCGGCATTTCAAGACAACCGGTAAAGGTCGAAGGCTCGATTAATGTAAGCCTACAATTGGGAGATGACTCAATAGTCAGGTCCTATATCTCATGCTTTATGGTGGTAAACATGCCTTTATCTTACAATGCAATTCTTAGCCGATCTTTTTTGGCCACACTGGATTCTTACATTTCCATGTAGAAACTAATCATGAAGATACCAACACCGGAGGGGATAGCCATACTTCAGGGGAACCAAAATGTAGCAAGGAAGACCTACGTCACTATGTTAAAAAAGGCAAAGCAGGCTCTCTCGGTGGACACTTTGGATGTTTCCACGAATTCTCAAAAAGTTGAGCTTGTAGATCTACTACAAGAAATAAAGTTATCACCAGGAAAGATAGTAAAAATAGCCTCGGGAAAGCTAAGATCAAAAGTAAGATCCTTGCTAGCAGTCCTGGAGAGGTACGTCGCTCCGAAGAGGCATATAGCGATAAACGAAGAAATGGACACTTTATTAAAGAACGAATTCATAAGAGAAGTGTTATACCTAGACTGGTTATCCAACGTGGTTCTAGTAAAAAAAGGCCAATAGAAAATAAAAAATGTGTGTGGACTTCATCGATTTGAACAAGGCCTGTTCCAAGGATAGTTATCCGCTACCGAACATAGACATGTTGGTGGACTCAATAGTAGGATTTAAGGAGTACGCCTTCTTGGATGCTTCGGCAAGGTATCACCAGATCCCGATAAACCCCGGAGATGAAGAAAAAATAGCATTCATTACTCACAGAATGACATATTGTTATACTGTGATGCCCTTCGGACTGAAGAATGCAGGAGTTACATACCAGAGATCGATGAACAAACTATTTGTCGAACAGATAGCTCGCAATATGGAGGTTTACATAGATGACATGATAGTCAAGAGTAAGATTTCGAGCGATCTGCCAAAGGAGCTTAAGGAGACATTTTCCACCCTTAGGAAGTACGACCTTAAATTAAACCCCGAGAAGTGCGCTTTTGGAGTACAGTTAAGGACGTTTCTTAGTTTTGTGATCTAAAAGAAAGGAATAAAAGCCAACCAGCTAAAATCAAAGTAATTATAAAAATGGAGCCACCGAGGTCAATCAAGGATTTACAAGTATTGAATGGAAAAGTCACAGTGCTCGGGAGATTCATATCCTATTCGGCAAAGAGGTGCCTCCCATTCTATGAATCCTTAAAGAATCTAAAAAACTTCACGTGGAGTCCAGAATGCCAGTCCATTTTTGAAGACTAAAGAACTTTCTAGGTTCCCTTCCCCTGCTCAGCCGACCACAGCAAGATGAGAACTTATTCATGTACTTATCAGTGTCAGAAGGGGTGGTAGGTTCGGTTTTAATTAGGGAGGATAATACCCAGCAGTTCCCCATATATTATACAAGTAAAATTTTTTGAGAAGCCGAACTCAGATACTCGATCCTCGAGCAATTGGCATTAGCCCTTTTAATTCAGCAGTCAAACTCTGCCCATATTTTCAAGCACATACAGTTGTGGTTAGAACCAACACTTCACTCAAAAAGATCATGTAAAGACCAAAAGCATTAGGCAGAATAACTAAATGGGCAGCCTGCCTCGGAGAATTTGATGTTCAGTACGAGCCACATTCGGCAATGAAGGCCCAGATACTAGCGGACTTCGTTACAAAACTTTATGCTACCCCTAATGAGCTGGACAAAGGAGCATGGAAACTATATGTTGATGGGGTTGCATCGTTAGAGGGGGCAGACATCGAGGTCGTACTATCTAGTCTAGGAAGAATAGTAATAAAAGGCTCGACCAGAATATCCTTCTCGATGTCAAACAACATTGTGAAGTACGAGGCATTATGCTTCGGACTTGAGCTCGCCCTTGAGATAAAACAAGACTTTTTGCTCATCCATTCCGACTCACAGTTGGTTGTTAGTCAATTGACAGAAAAATTCAAAGCCAGAGAGCAAGTAATGGTAAAATATCGGGATGTGGTATCGATCGTACTAGCATAATTAAAAGAGGGAGGGAGTTCATGGACAATCAAAAAAATACCTCGGGAGGAAAATAGAGAAGCTGACTCCCTAGCTAAACTAGCATCCTCAAACAGTGTAGTGAGATTGGACGACGTAGTATGGGCCATTCTCACCCAGCCCTTTCACGATAATTTCACAGTTCAGATGAATAAGCAGATTGAAGGATGGCGGTTGGCAATCTATCAATTTTTAGACACAAGTGTCCTTCTAGAGGATCAAGTAGAAGTAAAGAAAGTGGTTTGGCGATCTAGTCTGTATTCTGTATTGGATGAAAAACTATACCAAGTATCATATTCTCATCCCTGGTCACTATGCCTGAGTACGGAGTAAGAGAACTATGTGCTCCAAGAGATACACTAGGGAATTTATCGGGCACAAGAGGGAGCTCAGATAATAGCTCAAAAAGCTTTACTTCAGGGATATTATTGGCCGAATATGGAAGCAGATGCAAGGGAGCTAGTGAAGAACTGTGATAAATGCCAGTGATTCGATAAAATAGTCCACGAGTAGGCAGTGCAACAGACCCCGATATACAGTCCTTGGCCCTTCGCACAATGGGGGATAGACATATCTGGACCATTCCCACTAGTAATTGGACAGCAAAAGTTCTTGGTGGTAGCGGTCAACCACTTCACAAAACGGGTTAAAGTCGAGCCTTTGGCGACCATTACTCTAGCAAACATAATCAAGTTTGTTCGAAAGTCAATATTAACAAGGTTTGAAATTTCGAATATTTTTATTACTGACAATGAAAAATAATTTGATTGTCAATCTTTCAGGATTTTTTGCGAAGAACTACATATTCAGCTCAGATTCACGTCAGTATATCATCCTCAATCAAACGGCATGATAGAATTAACAAACAGGACAATATTGGCAGGGCTAAAAAAGAGGCTAGATGAAGCTAAAGGCCCATGGGTGGAAGAGCTAAACAGCGTTCTGTGGGCGTACCGAACTTCGCCTAGGTCAGGAACAAGTCACAGGTGCAATCCCTTTCTCCCTAACATACGACGTGGAGGCAGTCATCCCCTGTGAGATAGAAATGCTGAACCTGAGGACAAAGCAATGCGATCAGGAGATAAATGAGGAGTCGTTGCTTTATTGCTTAGATATGCTTGAAGGGAAAAGAGAACAAGCCCAGACTCGGGCTGCTACCTATAAACAACGAATGGCATCATACCGCAACAGAAAGGTGAAGCCTCAAACTTTCAAGTAGGAGATCTCGTTTTAAAGAAAGCCGTCGAAGCATAGATAGCCGCAGGAGTCAGCAAACTGAACCCTAATTGGATTAGTCTATTTGAAGTACATGAAGTGATTAATTTCAGTGCATACAGGCTCAGAGACAGGGAAAGAAAAGTGCTACCGCACTCATGAAATATTAGCATCTTGAAGAAATATTATCAGTAGTCCAACAAGTAGGGGTATGTAGAATCGAACTGAAATCGAACCGAACCAAATTGAATTGGATATATTTGGTTCGATTTTTTTGATTTTTGATTCGTTTGGTTATGAACCGAAATTAAAAATCGATTTGTTCAGTTCGGTTCTTGAAATTAAAAAACCAAAGGAACCGAACCGATCAAAGTTTTATACATATATAGTTTTTTAGTTTTATAATATCAAAATATACAAGTGGGATAAGTGGTGTGAAACTAAAGAAACACCCTCAAGGTCCCAAGTTCAATTCCCCTAAAGGCCATTCACATCCCAGCATGTTTCCTTCACTTTTTTTTTACTTTAATCTTTTTTTTTCTCAATTTTTTTATTTTAATTTTTTTACTTCAAAAGTTTTGTTTAAAAAAATAAAAATATTTTATTTTTTTAATTTAATCTTTTTTTTCTCAATTTTTTATTTTTTGTTTGATTCATATTTTTTCTATTAAATCTCCAAAGATTTTGTTTAAATTATTATTTTTTACTAAAAGAAATTATTACTTGAAAATCAATGGAACAAATAATGCCTTAAAAAAACTCAAACGTTTGGAAAATTCAGTTAATATTTCTTAAGTAAAGGAACTGCATTGAAAAAAAATATATAGACTTTACTACACCAAATTCCTTTTATAGTTGATGAATATGACATTATGTTACGGTATAAAGACTATAAAACAATTATAAGTGGCAAATAAACCGATCAAATTATGACGGATTAATTATAAATTGATCAAAATTTTAAAATCATAATAGATTGGATTATGTTATGATTTAAATCGATCACTCTTAAATGAATCAAATTTTATAACATTATTTTTTTATTTTTAAAATTATTTCAAAAAATGAAAAATTATACGTGTATAAATTATAAAAAATTATGTGTATATTATATTACACACAAAATTATAAAATATAAACGGATTATTAAAAAATCAAAATAAATCATGATCCAAACGGATAATATCACGAATCAGATTGAATTATTTGACGGATTATATATATCATATTTGAATTATATCAATCAGATTTATTGATTGCATCAAATTTCAATATGTCTATTAAGAACTTATGGATGCTAGTGTTGATTTTTTTTTTACAAGTTTTCATATATGGTTGTTATACTTTTGCTTTGCTTATAAAAATTAGGGTGTGTATATTTGTGCACCTATTTAAAACTTTGGTTCTACCTAACAATTTAATTATCAAGATAAACTACAATTTTTTTTTTTGAAATTATGATCACGACAGTAAAGAAATAATAATGACGATGAAAAAAAGCCATGAATACAATATAATGGGCAAAACTTAATAATTGTTCATTCTCATAGTTGATTAATAATAGAATTTCACGTCAACAAAGTTATTTTTACAGTAATTTTACTATTGTAAAATAAAAATTAAATTTTAAATATACTATTATTATAATATGCAAAATATACGCATAATTGAAACACATTGACCTCAAAACATGAAGGAAAACTATGACTATATAAATAGATAAATTCAAGTATTTTTGTATAATAATTGTTTTATGATTTTTTATTGATTATGTGTGAAATTAATCAAAAATTTTATTAAATTTGTCACAAATCATGTTACTGGATCAAGCTGCCAATTTGAATGTATAGAATAAATTATTTGGGATATATAATAAAAATATTTTGTTTAAATAATTTATTGTATATACTCAAATCTAATTTTAAAGCTATAATTACAAAATAATCCATAATTAATGAGATGACTCTATTGTTATTTAATTTTGATTAGTATTTATTATAGATATAATATAATAAATTTATGTATATTATTTTAATTTTAGTTATTTTAAATGAATTTATTTTGTTGAATATAAATTAATTTAATTTATGGACCCATATAAGTTAAAAATTCAATAAAAAATAAGCTCATATTGACCCAGAACCGATTGAACCGAATCGAATCGACCAAAATTATTTCGATTTGTTCGGTTCTCGGTTCTACAAAGATCGATTTCGATTTGGTTCTTATATTTTCTAAAGTTTGGTTTTTGGTTCAATCGGTTCGATCCAAAATCGAACCGATCGAATGCTCACCCCTACCAACAAGGCTCATAGGCATGTTCGCCAGGAGCAGTTCAATAAGGCTCATAGGCATGTTCGCCTAGAACAAACCTACAAAGCTCATAGGCATGTTCGCCAGGAAAAGTACGATAAGGCTCATAGGCATGTTCGCCGGGAGCAGACCAACAAGACTCATAGGCATGTTTGCTAGGAGCAATTCAACGAGACTTGTAAGCATGTTCGCCAGGAGCACATTCTAATTTCACCCAAACAGGTATGTTCACCAGAGGGGGTATAGAAACCAGCTCAGGTAGGAATTTTCGTTAAGAACACACTTGGCATTTTGTTTGATTTTTTGTATTTTTGACCTAAGCCTTGTATCCTTCCTCGAAAGTTCCACAAGCACGATTATAAATCATAGCTAAGTTCGGTAGCTCAAACCTAGAGCAAACATATTATGTCATAGCTCAACTCGGCAGTTTAAGCCTAGAGCGCACACATTAATAAAAAGAGCTCAGCCCGATAGCCTAAGTCGGAAGCATTTTTTATCTACTTTCTTTTCGCTCGTCGAATTTATTATCATACAAATCATTTTAAATTGAGCCATCTATAATTAGTCCACATAAAAGGACGTTGGTTAGCAAAGTTCGGTCAGAAGTGAAAAAACCATTAAAAAGATAGTACAGGAAAACAAATAGTTTCTCAGACAAGTGCGAAAGAATAAAAGATGAGCAAGTACGGATAAAACACCACTTCATTAAAAAATTATACCAAGTAGAAGAAGATTGTGCTTTGAAGACCCTAAAAAAATTATTCCTTATCCGGATTGATGTCGTCAACCCAAGTAAAGTCCTCCTAAGGAAACTTGCCCTTCATAACTTGGATAATATTGTCACCATATGATATGGCCTTGTCCGCCGTAAGATCATCCATTTTTCCCTCGACCTCCACAAGCCTTTTTTAAGATAGGCAACTTTTCTCTCCAGCCCAGTCTTCTCCACTTGAAGCCTCTCGAGCTCAACCGTCGTAGCTCGACAGTCATCCCGTGACTTAGCAGCTGAAGCATTGGCCTTGAAAAATTTACGTTCGGCCTCATTGGCCTCTTTACGAGCAGTTTCTTCTGCCTCCTTAAGCTTGGTCTCAAAGGTAGTTGCCTGGTCTTTCCAACCAATAACCGTTTGCTAGACCTCTTTCAGGTCGAAGGTAATTTTCTTCTCGCTCCTTATCAGATCCAGAAGTCGACCTATCTTGCCAACCACGGCATTAGAGAGAATAAAACTTTGTAAAAGGAAATATAAAACTGAAGGAGAAGAATAAAGAAAAGTACAAAGATAATAATGAGATCGAAATAAGCCTACCTCGACCTAGTGCCTTCGCATTGCAAAAGTTAAATAGTCCACCCTTAGATTCATAAAGGAGGACACCTCGTTAGAAATACAGGTTAGCAAGGAGCTGAAGTTGGAAAACTCGGGGTTAGCTGAATTGTAGGCAGCCGGATTGGAAAGCCAGAGCCCCCAAACTTCTTCAAGCCCCTTACTCACTTTCTCCCTCCATTCTAAAGAAAAAAGGGTTCGAGCATTGCTCAGCAGCTTGGGATGATGATGGTCCTGGCAGGAGTACGGAGGATCGGCCTACGTTAGAAAGAGGGTTCATTGGAGAAGTGGTGGAACAATCAGAGTTTGTTATGGCATTTGGAGGACTTCGAGGGGGAGAACCCACATTTGGAGGATTTAGATGCTGGTCAATAGGGTAGAATCGGATCCAACTCTCTTCATAACTGCAAAATAATAACACAATGAGAAAAATTAAAGTTAGCATTTTAACTAGAATCGGTTGATATACCTTAAATGTCGCTCGAAGGCTCGGGAGAAGACTTAGGATCCAGAAAGTCATAAATGTCGATCTTCTCTTTACACAGTTCTCTCCATCGAACTAGGGTCTGTTGCTCAGCTTGAGTAAGTACTATGCCGTGCCCATTCCTATTTATGAAGGGACCCTAGGAAGTTCGAAAAGAGAAATCCTCTTGACCCTCAATAACAAAGAACTAATGTTTCTAGTTCTTCAGGGAGTTTGGCTTCCCTAAAAAGATGCCACATTCTGGACAAGCTTGTACATAGCAATGATCCTCGGTCATATTTTGAAGACCAACCACATGGGTGGCTTTGAATAGGCCGACAATAAGGTCGATACCTTTCTTAGCGGTCCAAATCTGTACCCCAATTAGTATAAGCCAGGCATTTGGGTATAGTTGGCTCACGGTGAGATCATAATACCTCATAAAGCAGGTCTGAAAATGAGTCAGAGGGATAGTGACTCCTGCTTGGATATTAGCCTCATAAAGGAAATTTTTTTTTGCATCATTAAAATCATGGTTGGTTGGAATATGGGGGTTAGGCGCTAAAAGTTTATATTGGGGAGAGATCCCCAATTTAGTTCACAAGGTAGGCAGCTCGGTCACCTTAATGGACGAACTAATGTAAGAAATGTGGGGTTTAGACTTTGACTGATCTGGAAGCTCGGCATAATCAGGTTCCATCGTAGGTGTGCTAGGAGTAATGGATGGATCTACTATAAGATTTGGATTATGACTTGGAGGAATAGTTTAAAAGCTAGGAAGCTCTATAGGGATACTACTGGTGGATGAGCTACGGGTAGATGTGCTAGGGGTACTATCGTCCAATAAGTTATCAAAAATCCTAACCTCACTGGAGTCTGAAGGATCACTCATTTCGAAATACAAATGGGAGTGAAACTAGATGAAAATAAAAGCTAAAAGGGAATAAGGGAAGGAAGAGAAGGAGAAACTAACCTGCGATCTAAAGTGAAAAATCGGAATAAAGTACCTAGAAAAGAAAGAGGTAATCAGAAAAATGATAAGCAAAAAGGTGAAATTGAAGAAAAAGGTAAGGTATATATAATAGGGATAAACCATTGGATTAAAAGTAAACGAGCAATGTAGATTTCACAAAGGGGCATTATATTAATTGTGCTGACAGTTGTGCACGAAACTCGAGGAGATGTAATCATGATTTTGTCGAAAATCAAATAGGCATTAATTATGGCTAGTGTGGAAATCGAAGCATCACTTTTTTGAATAAATGTATAGCTCTATAAGATAAGCCAAATCTCGTCAGAGCTCGAAATCTCTTCAACATAAATGTTTTGCACTTCGGAAGGGACCTATGATAACCGGACTAGGCTCATGGCCCAGGCCCATAATAACCTGACTAGGATCATGGCCTAGGCCCATGATAATCGGACTGGGCTCATGGCCCAGGCCCAAAATCCTAACCTCAAATCGATGACACCATCCCTCACAAAGTTCGGGTAGGACATAGAACAGGGGCTGATTTTCTATCTAGGAAAGATTCCTCATCTAGAGGAGAGTCCTCTTCGGGAAGGATTTTTTTCGAATTCCTAGGGGAATAAGGATACTCATCCCTATAAATAAGCTGAGATCCCAGGTATGTGATTTTTTAAGATCATTATTCTGAAAGGAAATGATATCTTGTAACATTTTACTAACTTAACCGTCGGAGAGTTCACTCGCCGGACCTCGCCTAGATACTTTTTTTATAGGTTGACTTGGACATCAATCAGGAACTACTTTTTAGGAGCAGTCTGATTTTTACCGAGCTGTTATCAGTCCACTTGTAAAATGTAGGGCATCCCACAATAAATTTTCTCTTATCTTTTTCTTTGAATAATGTTTTATTTTGGCCCGAAAACTATAACACACACTCTCTTTTTTTGTTTTTTTTTGGGAAAAATTTTAAAAGATTATCTCTTTTTAAGGTTGTTTTAGGTTAGGCATCTTAAATTTTTAATTAAAAACTTAATCAATAATTAATTACTGACTTAATCTATTATTGATATTCGATTTGACTTTTAAATTTACAGAACCCATTAATTTAGGATTAATACTATCGAATTCATAATTAGTATTGCTAATTGCACTTATAATATGGTGGATTATTAACGCCTTCTGTAACACCCTCTGAACAGACTGACTGAACCATGTGATGACCTGAAATTTTTTTTTTAAAAAAAAAAAACCTTAACTGCTCCATCGACTGCAGGCTTGCCTAAAACGAAATCCTTAAAATTTAAGTATACCAATTAAACTATAATTGTCCACTTGACTAATCACCAGATAAAAATCCGGCAATATAACGTCTGAAAACTTATCTAATCCACCTGAAAATCAGACAATTTTCTCAGCCCTTCAGGGGCAACACAATACAAAAATAATTTCAATATGCATCTCATACATCCATTCTCATTATTAATCACATTTCCTAAGATGAATCAATATTACATATTACATTCTAAAACCATAATAATACTCCAAAATAAAGAACAATTTACATTTAGATCGCCTCGCTACATCTATATACCTCAAAGGTGAACTGCCCAGATTAGATCTCCTCTTCAGATGGTTGAACCAAGGTAGCTGTCTAACCAGAAACAGGCCTATCCTGATACCTACACGGATAACAAAACCCGTGCTAAGCTATAAAGCTTAGTGGGGAACAAAATAATCTAAAGATAATCTTTACAACACATAACCTCAATTATATAAGTACAAAGTCTAATAATACAGCCAGTTAATACCTTTAATTTCCTTAGATCCAACCTTTTACATTCAGCAATAAATCACAAGCGTAAAAGAAGGAACATATTACTCGTATAGGCCACAAAATTTAACAACTCAATAAGCAATTCATCAGTAATTGTTACCACAGAAAACGTTTGGCATAATTCCTTCATATATATACATCATTAAAACATAGTATGCATTATAAACTCACATTCATGTAATCATTAAGACAAACTTAGTAAGGTGAACTATATGTTACATAACATCATATTATACCAAATATTATATACTTGACCCATAACAGAGTTGTATATATATATAACAAATTAAGAAACCAACTTATATAGTATTAAAGAATCACATACTCATCAATATTGTAACCTTCTATTAGTTCTTATGCAAATTAGTTCTGAACTATAACATTTCTTATATTTTATACTTTTTAACTTATTTTCATATTAGTACCCCTAGTACAGACCCGACAGAAAAATCTCAAACCGGATATACGGGACGTGGACCCCACAGAGCTACAACAGAGATAGAGAAATAACCCCCAAAGGGCCAATTCTCACAGAGCAGAGTACAGAGACAGAGAAGCCATGGTGATCAGAGATCCAGTCCATAGCATAGCAAGTCACCATGACTTGCACCGCGGTACAGATATCCCTATGGCCAACCAATTATATCCTAAGCTAGATTTTACTGCCTAACTCTTTCTAAGGGCACAATTGTCACTTGCTTTCAAAACATTTATCAAATTTCTCATCATTTCAATTCCTTTTTAATCCAGAAAATACAGTTTGTGAACCATCTTTCACTCATGTCATGAATTATTTCACAATAATTCAGTAAATTCTCTTTAAAACATTCTTCAGTCATCAGAGGAATCTATTTTATGCAAATTCTTTCAAATTACTTTAAACAATCTAATAACCATATGTGAACAATACTTGTACTAATCATGATAGTTCATACCTGACTATTTTATGTTCATAAGAATAAATTCATATACCATTATTTAGACTATTGATGCGAGAATCAACATATAAACACATAATCACTACAGAAGGACATACCTGTATGGTTCATCATATCCATCTCCCATGCTTCACTGTACTTAATTTAATCACCAAACATTCACACTCTAATACTATATTTGATACATACATTCAATGCGTCACTTTTAATAGAAATGTATGTATATGCATATAAATTTCACATCATACTTACATATGTAACTATATGATCTTAAATAGTCATATACTAAAACAACCATGTGTAAAAGCATCGTATTTTAATATAAGTTTCACACGATATCATAAAAGCATAAACATACCACTATATCTACTCTATTACATATAATGATATTCCTAATTGTTATTCAAGTACCGAGCAAGAATTTATCAAGGGAAGTAAATATTTGACCTTTATACCAATAGCTTGCCACTATACTAATTACATTATTACTTACTTTGTATCATAACATTATAATTCTCATGTATAGTTTATTCAATTATGGGGATCAATAATTTAAATAATAGCTATTCAATACATTTGTTACCAATAGGATAACATAAAGAATTCTTACTAAAATCCTTGCATTTTTATATCATTAAGTTTATACAACGAGCTTATTTCAAAACAAGTTCACATTTTAGAATTATAACTCCATCATCTAATAGTAATTCACTTTTAAACATTCTTAAGTAAATCTAATACTAATAACCCATTAAATCTCGACTTATTTCAGAAACTCCAATTAAACTTCTATTATAATTTACATCTTAAGCCCATTGTCAAATACTAGCTCCTTAATCTATTAATAATTTTTAACATATAACCAATATTTACCAACCAAAATACTTATGATCAATGCTTATCAAACTTCAAGGACTACTATAAGGTTAATTACACATTAATTTTATGAATATATGTCTTTATTGCTCAAAATAAATCAAGTGAAAGCATGATACAACATTACCTCTCGATCAAAACAAGAAAACTATAGTTCCCCAATTCAGCCTACAAACTCAAAGTATGATCTTTTACCTAGAACTACTAATTTCCAGCATTGTTTTCTATTACAATCTATGAACTTTCCCCTGATTAACCTTTTAAAACTTCAACTATAACCTATTTCGAGATTACTTCCAAAAATTGATCAAGAAAGCATTACAAGCTTCAAGAGTAAAATAAAATGTTTTATTTATATTTCAGTAAATTCACCCTCAAATCCATTAAAACTAATTAAAACTTCACTTTTATTAACCAATACAATTCATTGTTCTTTAGTTATATTACAACCACTTGAAAACAAATAAATCTCAAATTCTAACTGTTATCAATGTTCATTAGTCACTGGACATGGTGAACATGATCTCGGTAAGTATTCATAAACTAATCCAGTAACTTTTATAAATCAAGCACCAAAATAGGCAACATAACTAAAATCTTAACCTACAGTTTCATGTATAACCTACATAACTTTCTCATCACTTAAGAGACCAATTTCAAATAATGCTTCAAAAACTAGCTGTGACAATTCAAAAAGATAAATCAAAATCGGAAAGAGTTCTACTTGCAGCTTCTTCTAACAATTAATGAATTATTAACAATAAATCCTTAATCCGGTCGTAAAGAATACAATCTATCACTATTCATACCATCTAAATCAAAACAGAATCTCCACACCAAATGAGAGATTACTGGATAATAGAATTCAAGAAAACCCATTTCCTAATTAGACCCAATTGGCCCATGAGAGCAAGATTAGAGCTAAAATACGCCGTAGCTAACCAAAACCAATCAAAATGAAATTATTTACATGAAGGTTAAGTTTGCCAATAGATATATGAAATGAATGAAATTGTAACAAAAAGACAAATCTTTATCAATTCATAAGCCTCGAAATCATCACATATAAATGTCATAAATTACCATTTATGTTAACCTTAATCCCTATATTCTATCAGTTCACACATACACAGAGGCAAATATTTATATTACACATACAATAAATTTCTCATTAAAATTTTAAAGTTTATTTAACTAAATTGAGGGAGATAAGTTCAGTATCCCATACCTATAAAGTGTCAAAAATCAGCTTCAATCTACCTATTTCTGATCTCGCCGGACCGATCACTGGTGCTTCGTCGGATCCTCACCGGAGAAGCATGGTCAGTGCCGGAATGGAGTCCATACCACCCCAAGCCTGCCGGCGGTGGTCACGCACCTTGCCGCCATCTTCATTCGCCGGGATCTACTCCGAAAAATTGCCAAGTTTCTTTCCTTCGATCCATCCGTTACCGGCGATTAGACTGGAGCAAACTCCGAAGATAGGCCGCACCTTCAGAAGCCTCACCAGAGCTGCCCAAATTGTCGCCTGATGTCGCCATCGCCGTTGCCGAAGGGAGAAGAAAACCATGGCAAGGTGAGAGAAACGGGGAAGGGAAAAAAAAAGGCGTTAAACGCCGTGACTCGTGGCAGGACTGGAGATCGGAGGGTGGTCGGCAATGGAGTGGCGACCGATGACACGCGGTGGCACCGATCGGCGGCATCAGCTCCTCCAGTTCTCCCTCTCTCCCCGATTCTCCTTCCCTCCCTCTTATCTTTTTTGTTTTTTTTGTCCTATTTCCTCAATTATTTTTGCCCCATAATTCCAAATCAATCCTCCAATATATGAATATAACAAAAGATTCCCCACAACTATATATATATATATATATATATATATATATATATATATATATATATATATATATATATATATATATATATATATCTTTTATGAATTCACCCATAACTTATACTCTTTCCTCAATTATACCCTTTAACAATTTTTATGTTAAATAATTTACATATTTAATTTAGTCTAAATCAAATAATCAATCCTGCAATTTGACTAGGATCACTTTTGGGACCTTACACCTTCCATCTTTATGAAGTTTAACAAACAATCATGCAAGTTTTGTTTAATTTTTATTTTTTGGTTGCTATTGTGAAATTGTCGGAGGTTGAGAACAATTAGGTTGTAATTGTCGTGCACATGAGACAAAATTAATTTTCAAATCAAGCAACTAATCTAACTAAATAAATTAGATGTCCAATTATATTTCATCAATAAAATTAAATTAAACACATTTTTAGAAGGTTTCGATAAAAATCTTCAAATTAGATTTTATTATAAACATCAAAATGCATTAATTAAATCGAAAGAAATGATGTAAATAATATAGTTTGAAAAAATTAATTCAAAATGGGGGAAGGAGAATATTGTACCGAACAAATTTAAAATATTTTTATTGATTGAATAAAAACCTGATAACAATCGAACTCAAAGCTCGGTTAAGCTATCCACAGTAGCCGAGCATATCGCTCAACTTGGACTTTCGCAAACCGACCAAAGACTTGAATGACCCAGGCTCTCAAATCGGACCACAGTTCGGTTAAGAACGTGTTCTAAAAATACCTCCACCACGATAAAAAAATAGTTACCACTAAGCCACGTTTCCCTTGAGAATCAAAGAAAAAGGGTTAATGGCTAAAAAAAATGGGAATCTCCTCCCATTATCTCTTACAAATGTGCCAACCCCTCTTATTAAAAGAGAAAAAATAGGTATGAAACGGTTGCTCGATCTTTCACTAGAAATTCACTTTCTTTTACACAGAAATCCAAGCTTAATCGTCGGAGTTGAAAATCCACCGGTCCTTTATTTACTTTTTTTGGCAGGTGATCGCAAGGGACTTGCTGCTAATTCGATCTGTCATTATTTGGTGCAGTAAGCGTGGAACATGGACCTTTTTCCAGACCTCAACCTAAACATTTTCCAATAGGAAAACCAAACAACCAACCCTACCTTGCCTAAAACGCAACAATTTCTCCCTCAACCCAACGACACCACCTCAGCTTCCCCAGCCATGGCAATCCCAAACATCACTCCCAGCATTATCCATCAGACCGCACAATCCCTCATTATTGCCCTGTCAGCCATCATTGCTTAGGCGCAATCTCAGCCTCTACCCATACAAAACACCAACCTACCTGGGGCTTCGCAACCTCTTACTCGAGAACCTTTCTCACTAGCCTTACCCTAAAATCCCAACTCCATCATTACCCTAAATACCGAGGAATTTAACCATTTCTTGGACGACCAAATCCAAAGGCAACAAAATCGGACTACATTGCAATGCCAAGATAGTTTTCGATCACCCCTCTTTCAAAAAATCTTAGCTGCCCCTTTTCCCAATATTCGACTTCCTCATCTCAAAACCTATAGTGGCAACATCGATCCTCAGGCTCATATTGACCAATTCTAACACATAATACTGGTGCTCACAGTAGACGACTCCGGCCTGTGCAAGATATTTCCATAAACCTTGTTAGACTCAGCTCAGATCTGGTTTTGCAATCTGCCAGTGCATTGTATTGATAATTTCAAGTAGTTTAGTGACATGTTTGTCGCAAAATTCATGGCGACCATCCGCCCGAACAAGGTGTCCGCAGATTTGAATATGGTGCAACAAGAAAAGGGCAAACCACTATAGGCCTATATGGAGAGATTTAATGATGTGGCCATGAACATACAAAATCTGAACCTGGAGGTCGCCATCAATGCCTTTATCCGAAACACAAAGTGTCAAGACTTCAATGACTCCTTGAGTAAGAAGCCCCTAAATGACTTTACCGAGCTAATATCTATAGCACACAAATACATCCGCATGGATGAGGCTCGACATCTTTGCCATACCTCGTATAGATCATGGACATCTGAGAAGGAAGGAGGTGAAGGAGGAAGAGCAACTTGAGAAGGGGGAAACCCAAGCAAAATAGACTCAAAAAAATACCGCGGTGGTAGCTGGCACAACCGATCATACGTAATTACTATCCCCCATTCGGACAATCGAAGAGAGAAAAGATTCACACCCCTAACTGCCTCCCATGAATAGATACTAGATTGGATAAAGCAAAACGAATAAGTTAATTGGCCCAAATCCATGAGGAAAGATCCGAACAGAGACCATGGCCTTTCTGTGTTTTTCACAAAGATAAGGGGTATGATACAGAAGATTATAGGCAACTCAAGTGGAAAATTGAGCACCTGGTTCGAAAAGGTACCCTGGCACGGTTTGTAAAATCGGATGAAAGAGAAAAGAGGCAAAGATTGCCTTCTCCCCAGCCGAGTAGAAATATAACCAATGACAACAGGAGGACATCGGCGGGAGTCATACATGTAATTACAGGTGGCGAGTAACGGGACCAGTCTTGAAAGAGGAATTGCCAAGGAAGTCATGTCCGTTGGACAAGGGGCGAGCTCAGCCCCTCGCATGATTCAGATTTCAGTGACGGACGATGCCTATGTTTGGTACCCACACACAGATGCTTTAGTTGAAGTAGTCATTCAGGACTTGTTGGTCCAACAAATTTTGGTCGACACAGGAAGTGCGTTCAATCTCATAATAGCTCAGGCGTATAGAGCATTAGGGATGTCAAACCACTGACTTGAGGAAGTCAATGCCCCCTTAATTAGTCTGTCTGCAAGACCTATTCGGCTCGATGGTCTAGCAACTTTGTCAGTACAGCTCAAAAATGATTCCGTGGTATGTGCTTGCCAAGCAAATTTTATGGTGATCGATATTTTGTTGTCTTACAATGTGATATTCAGCCAACCTCTACTTTCCAAGGTGGATGCCTATGTTTTGATGAAGAATCTTGTGCTCAAAATCCCCACAGACGATGAAGTAGCAATCTTGAGGGGAAATTAGAAGACAGCTCGGGAGACGTACTTGACCATGCTCAGAGAGGCCGTACCCTTTTCACTAAAAAATAATGGTCCTTCCACTTCTTTAGGGACTCCAGGTTTCCAGTAAACACTCTATATCCTGACCGAGCTTTTATGTAGTTATGGTCTTCGGTTCCAGCTCAAAGGTCGACCACTTAGGTCACTCGGAACAGGTTTAAGGTCAAGTCTATACCTTGCTCGATGGCCCAAACCTAAAGAGTTGTAAGAGTCCGCCAAGCATTGGAGTGGAGCTGCCCTATTGACATGTTAAAGTATCTTAGCACACTCACTTCAAAACTAGTTAGAGGCAACGGACACCAGCCTCCAACTGCGCCTCGTAAATGGCGATCTTCCTCTTATTGGCAAACTCCATATTCGCCCTCTGTGATGAACTAGGCTTGCTCTCAAAATAGTCCGATTCAGACGTTAGTTGGGCTAAAAGGGAATCGAGTTTTTCCTCCTTGATCATCGAACTGATGCTACTGACCCCAGGCAATCGACATGGTGCTTTCTTTTCGATGAAGGAGGTAGCAGACTGACCGACATCGAATCGACAAACCTAATGAAGGGGACTGCAACAGAAATAAACTAGGCGAAGAACGAAAATCTTAGAGCCTTAAGCAGAGGATTCAGAGGTTGTGGATGCAGAGAAACGAGAGAAACATAGTGAAAATCAAGAAAATGAAAAGCGAAAGCTTAATGGAGGTTAGGGGAAGGTTTGTATAGAGGAACTAGGGTGACTTCGGATCGTCCACGTGGCGGCAGATCCGGACTTAGGTCAATGCATTTAAGGAAGACATAATGACCTCTAATAAATACACTCACATAAAAGCTGACGTCATCCTGTTAACTCGCAAGCGATCAAGTAGAGCTAAGGGCAAGTCTCCCCTGCACCAAAACAAGGCAACTTTACAGGGCCTTTGATACCGAACTCCAAAAAGAGCTCGGAAGGCACTCCAACCTTGAATTACCACAACCAGCTCATGCGACCCAGTCGCCACGAGCTCCGATCTTATGGTGTTGAATAGGCTCATTCAGCATGCATCTTCCAACTATCGACATAAATGTCGCCAACATGGGGAGACTTATGATGACAACCGAACTCAAAGCTCGGTTAAGCAGTCCACAGTAGCTGAGCATATCGTTCAACCCGAACTTTCGCAAACCGACCAAAGACCTGAATGACCCGAGCTCTCAAACTGAGCCACAGTTCGGTTAAGAATGTGTTCCGAAAATACCTCTACAACGATGGATAAACAGTTACCACTAATCCACGTTTTTCTCGAGAATAGCAAAAAATATGTTAATGACCAAAAAGAATAATAATCTCCTCCCATTATCTCCTGTAAATGTATAAATCCCTTCTATAAAAAAAGGAAAAACAGATATGAAACAGTTACTCAGTCTTTTATTAGAAATTTACTTTATTTTACATAAAAATCCTAACTTGATCGAAATTTATTGATCCTTTATTTACTTTTTTTGGCAGATGATCGTAAGGGACTTGCTGCTCATTCGATCTGTCATCAAAAACTATTTTTCTTAGTCAATTTGGAACGCAGCGTACATTCATCCACCAAGGAAAAGAGCAAGGAGGACATTATTATTTATATAAATTCATTCTTTATTTATATTTAATTGCAAAATACAGTTTCCCATCTCTTTCCTTACTTTAACACGTGAGAAAGCAAAATTACAGCGTGGAAAACCTCAAATCTGGCTTCTAAATTCCCTATAAAACGCTCTCCATATCCAAACACTCCTTTATGACCTTTGTTATCGTCTCCATTAATTGCAAGAGAGAAATATCTTCTTACAGATACGAAAAAATGGCCGCCGCATCTAATGCTTTCTCTAGCTGTTTAATCGATGCAAGTTTTGACCTCGACGATGCTCTAAGCTTGCCGCCGAATTTCGGCCATCAAATCGCGGAGTCGAATTCACTGGTAGCCGAGATGCCGAGTGTAAATGTTGATTCAGCGGAGGTTTGTTCTGTTTGTAGGGAGAATTTTGAAAGAGAAATAGGTGGAAAGAAAGCCCCTTGTGGCCATGTCTTCCATGCTTCTTGTATCTCCTCATGGCTATCTACCAGCAACTCTTGCCCTCTTTGCCGGCTCAACATTTCCGGTTCGCAATGATGATCTTTTTTTTTTTTTTCAACCCAAAAATATTTTTGTCATATATATTTTCTCTCTGGATGAATACATTTCTTTTTAATGGTTATATTTACGTACCGTACATGCGTAACTAACCGCTATTCATTAAACTGGTCCGCGATTTTAATTGTAAAATTATATATATATAGAGAGAGAGAGTTCCACCTCAAACACCAGCTTATGAAGAGAGGATAACCTTATAAAAATTTATTTAAGATTTATGCACCCAAATCAATAATGTTAATTAATAGCCTTGTCTTTTTTGAGAAATTGACAAAATTTTTTCTTATTTAATTTGGTGTTAACCATTTAATTAGGGCAAAAGATAATAGAAGAAGAGAATTTAAATTTTGAAAAATAATTAATTAGGGTGAACTTGAAAAAAGTAATTAATGTTTAGTAGAAGAATTTTTTAAAGTGATAAATATTTTGAAAAAAAAATCTAAAACTATAAATATTGTGAAACGGATTTAGTAATATTTTTTTATATATCTAATGTACTGAATGTAACGACTTTTAATTTTTTAAAGTGATAAATATTTTGAAAAATACTTTAAAACGACAAATATTATAAAACAGATTTAGTAATATATTTTATATATCTACTGTATTGAACGTAATGACTTTCAATTTTTTAAAGTGATAAATATTTTGAAAAAATTTCTAAAATGATAGATATTGTGAAACCCATTTAGTAACATTTTTTTTTATATCTACTGTATTGAACGTAATGACTTTTAATTTTTTAAAGTGATAAATATTTTGAAAATTTTTTTTAAAATGACATATATTGTGAAACAGATTTAATAATATTTTTTTATGTATCTACCGTATTGAATGTGAGGACTTTCAATTTTTTAAAGTGATAAATACTTTGAAAAATATCTCTAAAACAACAGATATTGTGAAATGGAATTAGCAATATTTTTTTATGAATGGTAACGACTTTTAATTTTTTAAAATGATAAATATTTTGAAAAAAATCTCTAAAATGACATATATTGTGAAATAGATTTAGCAATATTTTTTTATGCATCTATTGTACTGAACGTAATGACTTTCAGTTTTTTAAAGTGATAAATATTTTAAAAAAAATATCTAAAACGACAGATATTGTTAAACGAATTTAGTAATATTTTTTATGTATCTACTGTACTGAACATAATGACTTTCAATTTTTTAAAGTAATAAATATTTTGAAAAAAATCTCTAAAATGATAGATGTTGTGCAACGAATCTAGTAATATTTTTTATACCTCTATTGTACTGAGCGTGACGACTTTCAATTTTTCACTATTCTTACAAATCAAGAAAATTATCGATTAACATTAATTCTATAAAATATTCATTATTTTTACTGATATATTCTTCTATTTTATTAGCTCTTTATAAATATATATTTTTAGTATATTAACTATCTTCTTTTTAGTGCATACAAAATGGTAAAATAGAAAATTATTAATATTTTTTGAAAATTGAAAATTTTCATTTAGAATTAAATAGAAAAAAAAAACAATATCACTTTGAGCGGAAATGTTGCAATATTACAAAATTGATGACTTCAAAATTATTGAAGAAAATGGATTTAACTTTTAAAAATTAATTAATAGAAAAGAATTATAAAGAGTACTATATTTTTATAATTAATTGACATTAAAAAAATACTTAAAATTCTTTACTAAAAAATAAAATAAAATGCTTAGCATTAAAGAGTAATTAAGGGAAAGAAAACTAACTCTATGAACCCAAAAAAAGGGAGAAAATTAGCACTCGAATGGGAAAACGAAATAAATTGGCAGCCTGATATTTATAAGAAGATTGAAAGTGGCAGTCTAGTCACACACAGTTGCTCTATGGTTATCCGTGACCGCCCATGTGAGAGGGATACACGTTGACCTCTTATATAAAAAAAAATTAAAAAATAAAAACAAACTGTATAAGTAAAAGTCGTCGCGAGTTCTACACGCTTGGTAGAGGAAAAGGATACACGATTGGGATTGGCTGCTTTTGCCTGTTTTTTCCTCCACCTTGCTGTTGATTCTGTTACTTTTTGACTAGATTGAAGGAATACAATTTGGGCACAATTTAGTTATCAAATGGTTTATATATATTCAAGCACGTACGTCTAATATATGGACATGACTCATTTGGTGACTCGTATTAAAATCCTAGAGCTGCAGTCAGAAATTAAATTCAGTGAGATCAAATATATATTAAAAAATTAATTTTTTAATAATATTAATTTTAAATATAATTATTTAAAAATTTTAATGAAATTAAAAATATATTAATAAATTAATTTTTTAATAAAATTAATTATTAATAAAATTATTTAAAAATTTTAGCAGGATTAATTTTAAAAATAAAATTTATTAAAAATATTTTAATTTTTTTTGAATTAAGTGGGGTCAATTATAAGGTGGCTGCGTCCTTGTCTATGATAAGCCCTCATTAATTGCCATTTAAGAAAAATTGTGTGCTAATTTAATTTCAAACAGGCATGATTCGGACCACTTGAAATGGCCGTCGGTTATTGACAAGACGAAAAAACACCCACGGTTAAGTTAATATTTAAAAAAAAAAAAACTTTATAAATGTTAGAGAGCTTACAAATTATGAAAATTTTCATGCGATATAGGGTATAACAAAATCGAATAAATCAAACCATTAATGTCAAATAACAATTTGTAACGGATTATCATATATATATATATATATATATATATATATATATATTTGTAACGGTTTGTACCGCTGAACAATAGTTTGTTACAATTTAATACAAATAAAATAATGTGACGTTTCAAAATAATTTCAAATAGAAAATTTAAATTGAATAGTTTCTTGATACATAAATATCTAGGTATTAATTATCGCATTGAACCCTGAATACATATTCAAAGTAAATATTATCTGGTCCATCACTCTCTATTTACCTTTACATTAGAGATCACCGAACAACAATTTAAGACAAAAGCCAGCGAAGCCAAAACAATCACACAAATATTCACAGAGAACATGTGATGGATCGACGACTTTACTTGATAACTGAATTAATAATGGATTATTACGTTTGAATCAATAATTAAATAGCGGTGCAGTTTATTATGCCCTCCCACCCAAAAATAAAATTATATATGTATATTAGAAAATTGATTTTTTTTTTTCCTTTTGCATGGTTAATAAGGTATTATTAACTGCATGAACTAGCAAATTAATCAACCCCAATTTCCGTAGCTTAAATCATTCCAGTGCATGAGCATGCATGCTAATTGATTTTCGATTTTATTTATTTATTTATTTTTGATAAATTCAAATTTTAATTTTCGACAAATTCCCGTTTGGTGATGAGAGAATATTATTATAGCTCACTATGATAGAAACGTCTGTAAACTATACTATATAGACTATCGAGTTGGATCTTCTTCATGGGCTTTCTTGTGGCGGCTTATTGTGAAGAAGCCCAGCTTCTGTTAGTTCTCTTCTGTTAGCTCCAGCTCATTAAGAACTCACACGATTTGTATTTTCTTCTTTTCCCGATTTTGTTGGTTCTTTCCTTTTAATAACATCCATCCATCTTGCTAGCTGGATAAGATCGGATGATAATAGTTTTTATCCATGTAACTATAAATAGACTTCTTTTGTACTTTCTCATATATGAAAAAGAAGATTATTTTGAAATTACTCTGAAGTTTTTCATGATATCAGAGCAGCGTTGGATCCATCGATGTGCTATCTAACCTAATCAAGTTGATCATGACGGAAGGTGATCAGATGAAGTCTGAAGAATAGTATCTTCAGCTTCACCACTCAGATCATCCAGGTATGTCATTGGTTAATACACTTCTTACCGGTACTAATTTTCTTTCATGGAGTCGCTCGATCCAGATTTCTTTGTTTGCCAAAGATAAAATGGGTTTTGTGGATGGTGAGTACAAAATGCCTCAGAAAACAGATCCTACGTTTAAGCAGTGGAAGAGAGTTGATAGTATGGTGTTAGCTTGGATTCTTAACTCTATTTCTAAAGAGTTATCTGAAGCTTTTACATATGCTACTACTGCTAAGCAACTGTGGGATGATATTCATGAGTGATTTGGAGAGAGTAATAGTCCACTAATTTACCAGATTAAGCAAGAACTTAACAATCTGAGGCAAGAAAATATGAGCATATGTAGTTACTTCACTAAAATGAGGAGGCTATGGGAAGATTTGCGTGCATTAAATCCATTACCTGTGTGCAGTTATGGTGCAGATTTACAGTGTTCTTGTGGTGTTTTTATGAAGCTAGAAGCAGCTGATAATGTTGATAAGGTAATACAATTTCTCATGGGTCTAAATGAAGGATATGATTATGTACGCAATCAAATCTTAATTTTAGAACCACTACCAACCATTAATAAGGTTTATTCTATGGTGCAAAGAGTAGAAAAATAGAGGAAAGTGCAAACTAATGTTTTAGATCCAATGGAAGCAAGTGTACTGATGGCGGCTAATCACAATACAAGTTTCAGGATCAACTCAAAAAAAGATTCTCGATATGATAAGAAAAATAACATCAGAAAAGAAGACAAACAATGTGCTCAATGTCACAGAAAAGGTCACTGGAAGAATGAGTGTTTTCAACTCAATGGCTATCCTGAATAGTTTAAAGGACGAAAGCTTATGCAAGAGGTTCCTAAAATGGCTGCTCATATCTCTGAGACACCGTTTGATTTAGATGAAGAAAAACCTCTTGCAAGAAAAACAGAGACAGAATATGACATTGCTAATATAGTGCAAAGGGAGTTGAGCAAGCTATTAAAGAAAAAAAAATCCAGTTGATCTTAAACATGTCAATTTTGCTCATTTCAATGATTTGCAGGTATGACTTCCTCACTTGCTTTTTTATCTATGGACTCTATGCATTATGGTTGTTGGATTATTGATACAGGGGCTACAAATCATATGTGTTCTTCATTAGAGTTTTTCACTCAACCTAAACCTATTTCCAAACCTACTCCTGTCTACTTGCCTAATGGTTTTCTAAAGTTTGTTCAAAATACTGGTGATATTCATCTGCATTCACGTGTCATTCTTGCTGATACTTTACACATTCCAGATTTTAAGTTTAACTTCTTGTCTGTACACAAGTTATCCAATACCTGTTTGCTGAATTTTTCCTTTTATCCAACCTTTTGCATCTTACAGGACCTACAAACTAGACAGACAATAGCAATGGATAGATGTGTAGGCAACCTCTATATGCTGGACTTTTCTTCTTTTCTTCCTCATGTAATCAAATCTGTCATTGACAAAGGCATGAAACACTTAGTTTCATCCTTTAATACTTGTAATAATGCAATACATATTAATGACGAGGATTTTTCATTATGGCATAAACGGCTTGGACACAATTCGATTGATATTTTAAAACATATTTCTCATTTGAAAGATGTCAAATCTGAATTAACAACTCCTTGTTTTATATGTCCCTTAGCTAAGCAGACCATAAATTCTTTTCCTATTAGTCAAATTTCCAGTACAAGACCCTTCCATTTATTACACATTAATTTATAGGGACCTTATAAACATTCTACACTATCCGGAGCCAAATATTTCTTGACAATTGTTGATGATTTTAGTCGAACCACATGGACTTTTTTTGCTTCAAAACAAATCTCAAGTTCCTAAAACTTTTGTTTGTTTTCTTTCTCTCATCAACAATCAATTCAAGCACTCTATTAAGATTGTTAGAACTGATAATGGCTCTGAATTTCTGAGTCAAGAGTTTCAGAATATTTTGACTTCAAAAGGCATTCTACATCATCGATCTTGTGTTTATACCCCTCAACAAAATGAGATTGTTGAAAGGAAACATCATCATTTGCTTCAAGTTGCTCGATCTCTTCTCTTCCAATCCCATGCCATTTTCTTTTTGGGGGGAAGCAATCCTGCTAGGTACATATCTCATTAATCTATTACCTAGTTCCCTGCTCAAATGGCAAATGCCATATGAACATTTTCATGGTATTCCACCTTCCTATGACAACTTTAAATGTTTCGGTTGTCTTTGCTATGCCATAAATACTCAACCTTCTAAGGATAAATTCTCTCCTCGATCTTTCCCTTGTGTGTTTCTTGATTTTAGTCTAGGAAAAAAAGGGTACAAACTCTACAATCTATCCACTCATACTGTTCAGGTTAGTAGAGATGTTGTTTTTCATGAGACAGTTTTCCCTTTCAATCATTCCACATCTGAACCATTCATTTCTTTACCTCATGTGCCTATACAACTAGATATTCCTTATCCCATTTCAGATTCTCATATTTCAGAGTCTACTTCATTACCTATTGTCTCACCTCCAGCATTTGTTCCTCTTAGCCATAGCCATTCTAAAATTTCCTTACCTCCTAGCTCTTCTAAAATTTCCTCACATCCAGCCTTAACTGATACTGTTGTTCAGCCTCCAAAAAGATCTAAATGTGCTTCTACCTGGATGAAAGATTATGTCACTTCTGTCACCAGTTCCCCACATACTCTACCAGCCTATCCTTACATACACCCTCAAGGATCTAATGAAGAATACATATCCTTTATGGCCCATGTATCAGTCATCAAGGAACCTACGTGTTATAGAAAAGCTGTTACCTGTCCTGAATGGGTGCCTGCAATGAAGCAAGAAACTACAACATTGGAAGCTAACAAAACTTGAAAAATTGTTCCTCTACCCAAAGGAAAAAAAGCCATCGGGTGTAAATGGGTATATAAGGTGAATTGACAGCCTAATGGGGAAGTAGAGAGGTATAAGGCTAGATTGGTAGCCAAGTATTATTCTTAAATACCTGGAATTGATTACACTGAGTCTTTTTCTCCTGTTGATAAACTAGTCACAGTGAGAATGTTAATTGCTATTGCCACAATGCACAATTGGCCTTTACAGCATCTTGATATTAACAATGCATTTTTGCATGGTTATATCTTTGAAGAAGTTTACATGCAGCCCCCAGAAGGTTATTTCAAAGCAAAGGCACATGAAGTCTGTAAACTCAACCGATCTCTTTATGGACTTAAACAAGCATCACGGCAATTGAACTTGGAGTTTACACAGAAACTCATTGATTTTGGTTTCTGCCAATCTCATCATGACCATTGTCTTTTTATAAAGAAGACTTCTACTTCTACTATCATCCTATTAGTTTATGTTGATGATGTCTTGTTAACAGGTGGCTTTGATATTCAGCTTGCACATGTTAAACAGTTTCTTCATCAGCAATTCACCATCAAAGATCTGGGGCCAGCTCGATATTTCTTAGGTGTTGAGATAGCTCGTTCTTCCACATGAACTTATCTCAACCAAAGAAAATATATACTTGATCTTCTTCGTGATGCTGGTCTTACTGGTGCTAAACCAACCCCTGTTCCTATTCCAAAAGGTTTTAAGTTTCTTGTTGATGATGGGCCTTTATATTCAGATGCTGATCAGTATAGACAAATCATTGGAAGGCTCTTATATCTTAATCTTACTCGGCCTAACATTTCCTATGTTGTCCAGCAACTAAGCCAGTTTGTCTCTCGGCCATGTCTCACTCACTGGAACTCAGTTCTTCATCTACTCAAGTATCTCAAGGGTTGTCCAGCAAGGGATTTGTTCTATCCCTCCACTAACACTACTCAACTTCACGCTTATAGTGATGCTGATTGGGCCTCTTGTCCGGATAGTATAAGATCTTTAACTGGTTATTGTATCTTCCTAGGTGATGCTCTTATCTCTTGGAAAACAAAGAAACAATCCACTATATTTTGTAGCTCAGCTGAATCTGAATATCGCAGCATGAGCATCACTGTGAGGGAGCTTCAATGGATTACTTACTTGATGCGTGACTTACATTTTTCAGCCCATCTTCCTATTTCTCTTCGATGTGATAATCAGGCTGACCTTCACATTACAGCCAATCCAGTTTTTCATGAACGAACGAAACATCTGGAGATTGATTGTCACTTGGTGCGTAACAAGTTCAAAGAAGGTTTTGTTTTCCCTCAATTTGTTCATAGTCAATTTTAGCTCGCATATATCTTTACAAAGTCTTTCTCTGCTCCTTTTTTTCAGTAGTTGATTGCCAAGTTGGATCTGATTGATTTTCATCATGATCCAACTTGAGGGGGGATGTAAACTATACTATATAGACTATCAAGTTGGATCTTTTTCGTGGGCTTTCTTGTGGTGGCTTATTGTGAAGAAGCCCAGCTTCTGTTAGCTCCAACTCATTAAGAACTCACACGATTTGTATTTTCTTCTTTCCCCGATTTTGTTAGTTTTTTCCTTTTAATAACATCCATCCATCTTGCCAGCTGGATAAGATCGGATGGTAGTAGTTTTTATCCATATAACTATAAATAGATTTCTTTTGTATCTTCTCGTATATGAAAGAGAAGTTTATTTTGAAATTACTCTGAAATTTTTCAACGTCACTATTTAGATTTTGAAAACGTCATATTCCATGACGTATAAAATCAATAAATAAAGACCTACTTTTTATTTTGGTATAATATTTTAATTAACATGTTGGCTAGGTACTTATATAATTTAAATTTCTACCACGTGTTAATAATACATTTTATTTTATTTTCTTAAAACTGAGAAAAAAAAAAAGAAAAGTCCAATTTCAGCGTCTTTATACTGAAAAAATAGCAAATATGATTATAAAAAAATTTATTAGCACATTATTATTACTTGTATTCGATTAAGTTAAAAAAACATGAATTGATTTCGTTGAATTATTGCTCAAAGTACTCATTCAGTAAAAATTAAAAGTTTTATATAATCATATCAGCATTTATTCAAATACAATTAAACACGTATTACTGAAATTAGCTCAATATTATTTAAATGTACATACAATACAACATTAATATTGAATTATTAAATAAAAATTGAAAAACTTAATGTAGAGTTATAAAAAAATAAAAATAAAAATTTTAAAAATTAAATTATTTAAATGTACATATTATTAATATTATTTTTAATAAAAATATTTAATCTAAACTTATATAAATTTAAAAATTTAATGAACTAAAAAATGCATTATTCTTATTTCTAAGTTTCTACCTGTTAAGGGTGATCACGGGGCGGAGCGGGGCCGGAAAATTCTCCCCCACTCCCTCCCCCGCCAGTGGCGGGGATTCCCCGTCCCGCCCCCGTCACCAATCTCAGGGGGGAAATTTCCCCCGTTCCCGCCCCGCGGGGACAGGACCGCGGGGATCACTGTCCCTGCGGGGATCCCCATCCCCTATTTTTTTTTAATTTTAAAATATAATATTTTATAAATAATTAAAATTAAAATATAATATTTAACAAATAAAAAATTTAAAATTAATAATAATTTAAAATTAAGTATAATTTAAAATTTAATAATTATAAAATTAAATTATTTTATAAATAATTAAAATTAAAATATAATATTTAATAAATAAAAAATTTAAAATCAATAATAATTTAAAATTAAGTATAATTTAAAATTTAATAATTATAAAATTAAATTATATTTTAATTATTTATAAAATATTATATTTTAAAATAAATATAAATAAAAAATATATATATATATTTATTTATTTATTTATTTTTTTTTTGCGGGGCGGATATCCCATTTTCCGTCCCCGTCTCCGATTCTAGGACGAGAATTTTTTTTTCCGCCTCCGTCCCTGTGGGAAAAAATTTTGGAGATTTCCCGTCACGAACGGAGCGGATCCTCACCGGGGACGGGAAATCCCCACCCCATGATCATCCCTACTACCTATTATCGGATTAATCATTTAAGCAGGCTGGGTCTAGCCCAATAACTAATTTCTGGCTCACATTCAAAACGGAAAATACCAAAGCTGAAAAACCACAAGGAAGATGGTGAGCCACGACTATTTATTTTATTTTATTTATAAATTACAACAATAATATATATATATATATATATATATATATATATATATATATATATATATATATATATATATATATATATATATATATATATATATATATATATATATGAAAATACTTTAAATAATGTGTAATTATTGTCTTAAAAATAAAAAGCCTTAATTCAACAGTTAAATGTATTGAATATATTAAGCATGAACCTTTTAATTAAAAATATAAATATTTTATTTTTAATCAACTATTATTGATTAATAAGTAATCAAGCACAACTTTTTCAATAAAGAAAAAAGAGAGAGAAAAAGCGTTGGGTCAATATTGCAGTGGTGGGTGCCGGGCGCACCATTCATAGCTTTATGATAAAACGACGGCGTTTTCTTCTCAACTTCTCCACTCCTTCCAAAATAGAATAAAAACCGACGGGTGTAAAATTCGAAATATGCGGTCCTTGGAAATTACAAGAATTCTACAAACTATGGAACAGAAGCAGCAAGAAGATGGCGCCAAGCCACTTCCCGTGTCTGACCCGAAATTTTCAGTTCTAAACTGTATTGATCTCTCAGCCTCGGATCTCGCCCAATCCGTCTCTTTACTCAAGCAGGTTTTCCTTTTCAATTCTTTCATTTTCATGGTTTTTTTTTTATTCCTGTTTAATTGAGCAAGTTCGACTCATTTGTAAATTCTTGTAAATTGTTTCAGGCGTGTTTGGATTGTGGATTCTTTTACGTTGTAAATCATGGAATTAGCCAAGAATTCATGGACGAAGTTTTCTCAGAGAGTAAAATGTTTTTCGAATTGCCATTAGCTGAAAAGATGAAGGTTTTAAGGAACGAGAAGCATCGAGGCTATACTCCTATGCTTGATGAAATTTTGGATCCTGATAATCAAGTACATGGTTGGTTTTTCTTACTCATAATCTTTGCATTAATCAGATTATATATATATATATATATATATATATATATATATATATATATATATATATATATATATATATATATATATATATAAAAGCAATTATTTTATTTTATTTTGTTATGTTACATGGTAGTAGGAGATTACAAGGAAGGGTATTACATTGGAGTTGAAGTTCCTGAAGATGATGGTGAAGCGGAGAAGCCATTCTATGGGCCTAATTTCTGGCCACCTGATGGTAATTTGAATTTTAATAATTGTTATATAGTAAAGAAGCTTATTTATACAATTGATTTTTGAATATTTGATCTTTCTGGCTCGTGACCTTTTCTTTTTTTTTTTCTCTGTAATTATGTTGTGTGTTAGATCTTTTGCCTGGTTGGAGACAAACTATGGAAAGGTTTCATCGAGAGGCATTGTAAGCTGTTTACTCGATAATGGATACTGGAATGGCTTTAAAAGAGCTAGCCTTTTAAATTGAAGATTTTCCTTTATGCAGAGAAGTGGGAAGAAAAATTGCAAGAATCATAGCCCTTGCGCTTGATCTAGAGGCTGATTTTTTTGACAAGCCAGAAATGCTTGACCAACCAATTGCAATCATGCGCTTGCTACATTATGGAGGTTCAGTTCTAACTATAAGTAGTTGAAGTTCATTCTGGACTTTGTACCTTTCTCAAATCAATAGAGATAATGTATTGTTCCTTTATTTTCTTTCCTTTTCTTGTTCAGCTCAGATTTCTGACCCCTCGACTGGAGTATTTGGTGCTGGAGCCCATTCTGACTATGGTTTGATTACCCTTTTAGCCACAGATGATGTATTTGGCCTCCAAGTAAGAAGATTGGAATTGTCTTATCTGTACATTGTTATTATTATTTTTGCCTTTTTTTGTTAATCACAATCTTATAGCTACTGCAATTATTGTATTTTTCTTGCAGATATGTAAAGATAAGGATGCTCAGCCTCAAGCATGGGAATATGTAGCACCTTTAAAGGGGTGAGGCCATCTCATACTTTCAGATTGAGATGTTTTACAAAATGGCTTTGGAAGTTGATTTTCTGCAGCCTTTACATGTTTTAAAGTTGAATGGTCGGCACCGTTCTTTCTGTTAAGAATCTATATGTTTAGGAACTGCTGGTTAATTACATGCCGACTTTTGCACATCTTTTGATACATCTCTGTTGTCTCATTTTGATTTGTAGCTTGATCTACCAGAAATGGAATAACTCGAGCCAGCTTTAGATATTGTTCTTCTTTTCTAAAACGGAGTCATATAACTAATGAAGAGTTGATTTGTTCAAGAATTGTTTTAGTGAAAATACAGCCTTCTTTGTCTGAAGTGTGTGTGTGTGTGTAAATGAGACTTCAAGCTCTAGTTTTTGTATTCTGTCCTACAGTTTTTGGGAATTAACTTTAATCTAGAAAGCCTGGTGCATTTGTTAGTATAAGGGGAATGAAAGGAGAATGTTCAATGATATTTTTAATGCCATATCAAATGTTTATCACTCTGCTGTTCTCTGTTATTATTATACTGTAGAGTTATCTAAGGTGTAGAAAATTTCAGCTGATTTTATGTCTGCTTGAGTTATATAACCAAGTAAGGCCTTCCCAATTCATTTAGTGATGCTTGTTGGCACATATTAAACAGGGCATTCATAGTGAATCTTGGTGACATGCTGGAGCGCTGGAGCAACTGTATTTTCAGGTTCTTATCTCTTTGATACATGATTACTATCAATTTCGTTCCACAATAAACCATGAATGTGGCATTAGAGATGGAAGTCGAAAGCCACATAAAAGAATTTTTATTAATTGTGAAGCCCGATAGTCATGAACAGACCTAAATGGGGTTGCCATTATCAATGCAGTAGTTATTTACATAAGCATCTTTTCTTCATTCTGTGGAAATGAGTTTACCTTCCTATATAATTGTCTACAGGTCTACGCTGCACAGAGTTGTAGGGAATGGACAAGAGAGATATTCGGTAAGGATCCTTATTTTTTATTGTTTTATTTTAGACCTTTAGGTTTAAAGCTTTTATAGTTACCAGCCTTTTTCCCCCTATAATTGCAATTTGGAAGTAGCTTTACTGTTGTTGTTTTAAACATATCTTAGCCCTCAAACTCACTCAAGTGTTATCTGCACAGCAAGAAGTAACTATTTAGTCCCCATGCTTATTTTTTGTGCACTGCATGTTGGGAAGGATATTATAGACAGAAATGCTGGCTAAATTTGTACTTGTTTTGAAAATTTTATCTAGGTGACTGACTTAGGTTGCAGTTTTGGGTATTGGTGGTAAAAGGTCTACTTGATAGACTTCAAAAAATCCTTTCACTGCACTTATTTTTAAGTTTTAAAGACCATTATTAGTCTTCATTGATGAGGAACATACTCATTTTCCTGGTTATATCATATATTTGGCTTTCTGGATTTTTCCTTTTTAGGCAATTTTACTTGATTTGCTAGCAGATTCAACTTTCCTTTATGGTGAACAATATATTTTCTCTCTTCTTTTGGTACAGATAGCATATTTCATGGAACCTAGCCACGACTGTCTAGTTGAATGTTTGCCAACCTGCAAGTCAGAAAATAATCCTCCAAAGTAAGTTTGCAGCATGACTGGCATTATTGTTACTTCAACTGGACATCTAGGTTTGCTGCATCTGGATGTATCAGAGTTGTAGTACAATATCAGTCTCATGCCCACATCTTATAAAATCCGGGACAAATGAATATAAAGTTATGTGCCTTAGACTGGACTCTTGCTTCACTGATTTGTTGATAGACAATTTTATCTTTGAAACATATTGTGCGTGCGCGCCTGTATACAAGTGGAATGAATATAGTGAATGGAGGAGTACTGCTTGCTAGTGGATAAGGTAGCATCTACAGTAGTTTCATGATAATCAAAATTGCACTCTCTTCAATAATTTCGGTTATGTGTGCTTAGTCATCAAAATTTGCACGTTACATCATTGAATTTAGATGTCTAATTTGGATGTTGAGTTCTCTTCGGGACATTTTCTAGGACACATGACAAATCCTGATTGTGTTTCAGTTTTATGTTCAATTTCTAAACTAACAACTCTGCATATCTTTCTTCAGGTTTCCTCCAATCAATTGTGCAACTTACCTGAGTCAACACTACAAGGATACTCATGCTGATTTGAGTAAATACAAGAGTCCTGAAACTTGAGATTGCCAAAGAATTAAAGTTCTCATCTCAGTTATATATGTTCCTTCAATTTTAGTTGTGGTTAGGGTTCCCACAAAATAAAGTGATGAGTTGATTAATCAGATTCTGTTGGATATATAGGCTGAACATTACTCCTCTAGTTTATTTAATTAACCTCTAACATTCTCATCTATAGAGATAGAGTCTCCTAGTGCATAAATTGATTTGACAAATGACAACCATTGGGCATTCCATGGAAATTATGAGAACAATGGCTTACGATGGGTTCAACAATATGAACGTGTTATTTTGGTCCTTAAACTAAGCATATTTTGTTCTTTGAGCTTCAAATATCTCTTTTTTCTCCTCGTTTGTGGAAACAATTAAAAGAAAAGAGGGCTTCAGTTATAATGAAATAAACTTGACAAAGAAATATTGAAGAATTTAATTCTGACAAATGAAAACAAATTACGCCAAAATTTAAGCCACTCTGGATTTTTATTCTTCATTAACATCAAAATTTTTATTTCCGGTACAGCCACAACTCCCAATATTATAGAGGCAGCCTGTAAGTTGCACACCAAAGGAAAGCACAAAATTACCATTAAATACAACATCGATTATTATAGTCACATATCATTCGTATGAGCTCATGCTCATTCTCATTCTTTACAGGTAGGTTCTGCCTAAGAAATCCACATATTCTAGCGGTAATTTCTGTACACGGGACTGTACATGCAACTCTCAGCATACTTCACAAGATTTTCCGGGCGAGGGAGACGACTAGCCACCCCTACAAAGAAAAAATTAACAGACAAAAGTTTAGATTTGTTAATTTAAAAATAATTTTTTTTTTTCAACATTGTGGCAGGAGAGACTCGAACCGAGATTGCTAAAAGTAACATTTACCTAGTTCATATGCCTTGGCAGCTACATTAGCAGCAATATGTGCAGAGATTTTTCTTATGTTAGAGAAAGGCGGGTAAATCAACCCCTTACTATAGTTCTCTTCTGAAACTTGAGCAGCCAGAGCTTCTGCTGTTGGATGCACAGAACAAGTATGTCAAACTCAAATCCTTCATCATTCTTTAATCTTGAAGCTATAACGACTCAATAATCTTCCAAAGCATTTAACAAAAGATTCAGAAATTTTAATTTTGTTATTGAGGAAGATTAATGTTAATTCAAATAGAGTGGAAATTGAGGGAAAGGAATCATCTTTTGCCCTCTTAGTTTTCTCTGTACTTACAGGCTGCCAGAAGCATATAATCGCGAACGCGGATTGCTCCAGAGATGACCAAACCCAAGCCGAATCCGGGGAAAATATATGCATTATTGGCCTGAATTGATAGAAAAAGCACAAACCTTAAACCTATGTCTTTCACCTTCAGCTCATATACCAAATGCTCAATAGTTGAATAGACTACCTGGCCAGAAACATCAACTTTGCCCTGATATTCAAAAGGATCGAATGGACTTCCACTAGCAAATATTGCTCGGCCCTTCCGTTTGAAATAAAACAAAAGGGAAAAAATTTGAATCAGCTTCATATACAGAACAAGGGTATTAAAAAAACTTAATGAGATAGGAAGAGACTAGTTTTACCTTAGTGTAAGTGTAGGCTTCTTCAGCAGTGCACTCTGACTGTGAGGTTGGATTGGAGAGAGCCATGATCACAGGTTTCTGCACATTCATCACGCAGAGTGCTCAGGTTTTCTCTGGTTGATATAGGGTCATCAGTTGGAACTATTTAAGAAAAACCAACAAACAGATGAGAAAAAGTGAACCTCGTTTAAGGAAGCCATGGCTTCAATTACTTCCTTTGTAAATGTTCTTCCAACTCAAGATGATCCAATCAAGACTGTTGGTTTGATTGCCTGGGGAAGCAAAAATTATTATTAGGAACTGATGAGCATTAGAGATAAAATAGAAAATTAAACCCACATTTATCATACCTTGACAGCATCTAAGAGATTTTGAACAGGCTCATGGTCATGGGCCCAAGGCTTCTTGAAGTGTTGAAGTGATTCCTTTCGGGAGCTAACAATCAATCCCTATTGCGAAAGTATGACCAGTTCAATGAGATAAAAATCAAGGAAATCAAACAATATTGGTCAAAATCAAAACTAAATAGTTAAACAAGGAATCCTGATTAAGATGTCTAGCCTAAGATTACCTTTGAATCCAGTGACCAAATTTTCTTGCGAGTCTCTTCGATTGGAGCATTGGTCTAACAAAGGAAATGATCAGATAAGTATACACATGTTTTCAGGTTCTAGACGCACAAGGTTGGTGAAGGTCATTACCCGTTTTGACATTTCAAGAGCAATAAGCTCTGCTATTCCAGTTCCAGCCTGCAAAACAGAAAAGCTAATCATATTACCTAGAATTTTGGAGACCAAAAGGCTGGGCAGAGTAATTTAAGAGTTATCATAGGCCAAAGGCTATCTCCATAGCCACTCCAAAGACAAATTTAATCCAATCACTTTGTATCCAAATTCAACCAAGGAAGAACAGAGAATAGAAGCTTACTTCCCCAGCACCAAGGAACAAGAAAGTGTGATCACCCAATGAACCACCAAGCAACTTCAGGGCTGAAATTACGCCAGCAAGTACAACAGATGCTGTCCCCTGCGATATAGGAGAGCAGGAGCCATATCAGAAATGAATGAAAAGTTGCCTTCAGTAACTAATGATAATTGAACAATTTTATACCTGGATGTCATCATTGAAGACAAGATGAGTTGTACCATACTTTGCAACCAGCTCAAAAGCATTGTGGTTAGCAAAATCTTCAAACTGCAAGTGAAGGCAGAAGAGAAATAGACAGAATTAAAAGACAAGTGAGGAACTTCTCAGACCTCGGGGTTCGTAATCAAGCACGTAAAATTTAAGTCAATGCTACCTGAACGAGGACTTTTTCTCCATAGTTCTGCTTTACAGCAGTCATGAATTCATGTAGGAGTTCAGAATATTCCTGAATATAAAATGGAAAGAAAGGAGTTCAGGTGATCATCAAGAAAAAAGTCAACACAGCTACACTTGATCAAAGTACAATCTGTGAAACCTGGCCAGTTGTTCTTCTTTGTCGGATTCCAATGTAGAATTCGTCATTCAGCAATTTCTCATTGTTTGTGCCCACATCAATGGTGATTGGCAAACACTGAAAGAGCAAGCGAGATAAATTCTTAATCAGATAGATAAAAGACATGATGAAATCAGAATTGGTGTCAAACTCTGTTATTTAATGTAACCAAGAACCCAGTAGAGATTTCATGTTCATTATGGAAGTACTTCCCACTTGGACTTCATGCGCAAATCAATTAGGATTGCAAACGAAGAGTAAAATTAAGTGCTAATGCAAGAGAAATCTTTGATGATCTCAAAATGCTTACCGCTGAAGGACGAACTCCTCCAAGTGCAGTGTAAAGAGCCAATTTCCCAACAGGAATACCCATACCCTGTAACATTTTCAAACTCATCGCATGCATTCTAGTTTAAACTTGTATTGTGGGATTAAAGTTGCACATTATTATCTTATGTGCTCAATACAGAGAGTAAAGAGCTTCCTTTCCTTTTCCCTAAAATTTTCCTTTTCTTAAATATACTTACCTGACAGCCAAGATCTCCAAGTCCCAAAATACGCTCACCATCAGTTACGACAATAACTTGAATACTTCTTTCTGGCCAATTTCTCAATACATCGAGAACTTTTCCCCTGCAAAAAGAATCACTTTCTATGGTAAATGGAAACTCATAAATGCATATAGATCACATAAAACATAAGCCAAAATTCGTACTTCTCTTTCAAACTAATATAGAGCCCCTGAGGACGCTTGAAGATGCTTCCATATTTCTGGCATGCTTCGCCAACTGTTGGAGTGTAAACTATAGGGAGCAATTCCTCAACATTATCAATGAGAAGCTTGTAAAAGAGTCTTTCATTCCTCTCCTACAACCCGACAAAATTCAAATGACCAAAGAATTAGTTCCACACGTCCATAGAAGCAAAAGGAGTTTCTTTGAATTTAAGGGTTTGAGAAGAGGGAGGGGTGCAGAACAGGGCACCTCAAGTTCCATCATGGCCACGTATTTTTGTAGAGGAACTTGATATTGTCTTATAGAGTACATCAATTTCTTCTCCTGAAGCTGTTGGGTTGAAACAACTGGAGGCAGCAGACCCCGCAGGTAGTCTTTCTCAGAGATAGGAGTGACCACGGGACGGGGCGGGGCCGGGGAATTCTCCCCCACTCACTCTCCCGCCAATGGAGGGGATTTTCCGCCACCAATATCGGGGAGGTGGGGAATTTCCCCCGTCCCCCGATTTGTTTTTTTTTTTAATTTTAAAATATAATATTTTATAAATAATTAAAATTAAAATATAATATTTAATAAATAAAAAATTTAAAATCAATAATAATTTAAAATTAAGTATAATTTAAAACTTAATAATTATAAAATTAAGTTATATTTTAATTTTAATTATTTATAAAATATTATATTTTAAAATTAAAAAAAAATTTGTAGGGCGGATATCTCATTCTCCGTTACCGTTCCCGATTCTAGGACGAGCTTTTTTCCCTCCGTCCCTATCCCCACGGAAGAAAATTTCTGAAATTTTTCATTCCGAACGGGGCAGGTCCCCGTCAGAGTCAGGAAAATTTCCGTCCCATAATCATCCCTACTCAGAAAATGCAAGACCTTTGTTATGGCGCGGATCCCTCAACAGCGAGTATCCACTGCATGCAGCCACGTCAACATGTAAAGGTCATCACTTTAGTGTCCGTATTTGAATTAGTAAAAAGCACTTCATGAAGTAGATGATCATTAAATTTACCGATGGATTCCATCCTCACGCATTTGTCGAAAAATAAATCATCAACATATAATATTATTTGAAGAAAGAAATTTCACAATATTTGCTTTGACAAAAGAAATTTCACAATATTTGCTTTGACAAGATTTTTATTTCAATCATATTCTGAGAATTAATACGATAATATAAAAACGTAATGAATAACACTTTCCAATCTAGTAAGCTTTTTTTCTTAACTACCAAAAGGTCAGTCCTGCAAGCTCACGATAAAGCCAATCAAGTAAAGTGATACGCAAGAAAATTCAAATTTATACTCTTCAAATTCTCTTCTATCTTTTTATTGACACTCCGATATATTTCATCAAATTATATTAATTACAAAGATAATTCATGTGATAAAAAAAAAAAAGCTCAAATATAAAGAACAAGTTTTGTAAAATATTTTAGCATTATGTTAGTGTGAACATGTGCAGATGGTAAAATCTAAAATGTCACGGTTCTGCAGTGTATCACAGATCAAAATGGATAAACTTTCAGAGAACTTGAAAAGTCAGAAGCATATAGTTATAGAGAAAACGTCCTCCTGATCTTCTTTAAGAAGACCATAATATGGCCAAACATATATTTAACTTGAATCAATGTAGAGTTAACTTGAAGAAAAGATAAAATCGAAGTGCTGATCTAGAAAGATTCCTGTTACTAGATCATAAAACAACCAAAAAAAAAAGAATATACTAAAAATAGAAATTCTAATCGGTCAACTGGCGAGATTCAAGAATGAGGAAGTAGGAGAATAGAGTATCTGATTCTTAAACAAATAAAGCAAGTGAAAGTAACCTAGCGACGGAGATAGTCCAAGGAGTGACAAGCTGATCCTCGGTGGATCAATCCTCGCCGTAAACGTCCTCAACTCCACCACCAACGGTTGACTTAGGATCCATATCGAGCATAGATGCTCCGCCCCTAATATCTTCCATTGTACTTGTTGGGGATAAAACCGGCTAAATCATACAAAAATAAGAACAAACAAATAAAAAAATAGCAAGAAGAAGAATACAAAAATTTAACAAGATTCGGCCAACAATACCTAGGTTCTCGGTGGCGACTATTCTTTTATTTCAGAAAATATTAATTTTCTAACTTTTTTTACGTTGGCACACAAAATTAAGTTACAATATTGATATTTATGCATAACTTATCAGATACATAATTACACAATTGCCCTGTACCCTAAACTTGTACACACGTTTTTCTAAATTCACTAGGATTTCAGCCACACACTCACGCCACTCCGACAGATTACTCCAGCTATCCGATCGGACAGTCTAACTCTCTCGAGCGTTCAGCTCTTCCGAGTGTCCTGCTCTACCCGAACATCCCACTCCTTCCGAAAGTTCTGTTCTTCTCGAGCATCTCGCTCCTCCAAACGTCCTTATCCGACTGTACATAATTCATATGTTCCTCCGATCGAATTCTCCTTAGCAATCCCTCTTTGCTCTGCGTTTATCATCTGTCAATCAGCCGGTATTTGAGCCATTCCCAATAGTACTCTCCATTTCACTTCACAAATCCACCCAAATCAGAGAATTCTCTTGAAATAAAATCACAAACAGCAACACGCAGAAGAAATGAGCTGAGCTCTGCCAGTAGTAGCTTGTGAGTCCAACTTTATAGCAAAAGGCCAAAATGACACAAAGGAAACTTGAATTATTAATACTTAAATGAAGGGAATATAAAAAAAAAGAAAAAATTACTTTGACGTCGTTTTCAGCTTTTTTAACCGTTAAACGCATAAGAAGAAGAGCGAACACTCTGTTCAAGCTCGGCTATGGAAGAAATTAAAAGTGGGAGCGGGAGTGGTCGCTGTCGGTGACAATAACACCGTTAATGGATATGCATAGTCCTTTATTTGTATCTTATTGATTTTTCAACGCAGAAATCGTATTTGTTATTTTTAAAGAAAGAATTGCTATACTCTCCTTGGAGCAGCCGGGGAAGAAGACTCGCGGGGCTTCGGAGACACGTGTTGCAGATCAAAGGTGCACCTCTCTCGCATCAAACTCTTACCACTCCTTAGCCAATCCCGCCACGAAATTCGGCGTCATGTCCAAATTATTTATTTGGATGATATTTTTAATTAATGACTTGTAATAATTTTTATTTATAAATCAAAATTTGAAAGAAATTTAGTGAATTATACACAGAAGCTTGTCAATGAATAAAATTACGAAGGCAATATAAATTAAGTAGTATTAGTTTTTCGATTAGTAAGGGCTATCCACCCCATCAATCAAAGATAGAACCAGAATTATTTTTTTTATTTGTGTCCTTAATTTTTTTTTTAAGTGCTCCACTTTTTTTAGTGATAAAGCATGCCCTTAATCATGTTATTTTAAACATTTTTTTTTACAAAAAGAAAGGGAAAGTATCATAAATTAGTATGAAAAACGACATAGAAAACTAATTTGAAAACACCACAATGTGCCTAATATTTTGAAGATATTATATTTTATTTCAATTATGTATCTTTTCATTATTTAATTATGAAAAGGGGAAAAATTTAACCTAAATTATCTAAAGTAATACAAATTTATTTTTAAACCATATTTTTGATTAAATACTCATTCCGGTAATAAATTGAATTTGCCATGTTATCGAATTGATTCACATTGGCTTTTATTTACCATTAAAAAAATATCCTTGCTAATAAAAAATTAATATAAATCATTTCGCAAAATTTAGAAAACAAAAATTTACAAATCTATGCCATTTTATATAGTTTAACGACAAAATTTGAGTACTTAATTCATAAAATAAAACACATTACGGTTTGAGAAAAATGAAATTAAGGAACCAAAGTACGTATTACATGTAAAGGATGTAATTAACACATCAATCACACAACTAGGGTCCTCTTTCTACTCGTTTTCTCTGCTTTCAAAGAGATTTGTAGAGTCAACTAAAGTTTTAGCGATCGATTTAATTCGAGAATAACAATATTATATTCACATATTCGCGACCGTCAAAATAATACTCCCACATGTTGAACAAACATGTGCAAAAGTATCATTAGATATTATAAAATCAATTGCAAGTTGCCACAACAAAGTTAGCCGTCCCCATTTTGTTCCTATATGATCCACCTAACAAAGGGTCTAATCGCTGTACCCAATTCACATAACAATACTTTAATCCAAAGTGGATAATAGCCAGCAAAGTTTAGCATCACTCATAAGTCATAATCATTCCTATCCTACCTACCTTCCTGATAATGGTCTTGGCTAAATTAGCTGAAAACATAACTCAATTGCAAAATTCTAAGACCAAACATATACACATTGGGTTACAAGACTTGAGACATTACACAATTTGTGCTACTCCATTGTCACACATATATGTACATAGAGAGCTAATTTAAACACACCTAGAAGACAACACATTACATATTTTGTGCTACTACATTGTCACACATAAACATACGGATAGAGCTAATTTTACCACACCTAGAAGATATACCTAAAAGACTTCATACATTAAATAATTTGTACTACTACATTGTCCCACACACATATATACATATAGAGCTAATGTTACCATTCTTAGAAGATACACACATTGTTACCATACCTAGATAATTGTCTTAACCAAATATCTTCTTTAAAACATCTGTGGAACCGTTTATCCGAGTTTCACCTTTAATTTTGATGTAGTAATTGCATAGAGCTGAGCCTGCTACTTTCCAAGCAAACGCACACTTTGCAGCATCATGGCTTGTAGCATAGTCGTAACAGACCTCATATATAGCACAAGCCTCTTCGAATATTTCATCCCTGCACCTCCTTCTATCATCAAAACTTGGAGATCCGTACAACATCTACATCAGCATTGAAAGTTAGAAAAGGATTCTGAGAATTTTTAACAAAGAATTAGTTTTAGAATACAAGAAACTGCGTCCAAGACATCACCTCCCTGTATTTTTTTATTACTTCCTCAGCAGCTTCATTTCTCCCATCTTTATGGCTAGATTGCTTTAGAGCAGCTGTCATGTCTCGTCTATACTCACTGTAGTGAGTCTGCCATTTCATGAGGCAAGACTGCGAGGCTTTGCCAGTGAACCAAGGATGTTTCTTAACTTCTACAACAAATTAGACAATCTAAAATTTAAATGAGGAATGCAAATCATAAATTGCCAACTTCAATTGTGTTCAAGTGATACGAGTAATTCAATAACCAGTGTGCAAAATTAAATTTTTGGTGATAATTCTCACCAATTTTCGCTTGATCCTCTTCTCCATAAGCTATAACTCTGTCATAAATCAATCCTAAAATAGAAGTTGAATTGTATGATGACTCTTCCTTCTTTTCCATATAACGAGGATACATATCTGCTTTAAGATCATCTGGCATCTCAGTCTGTTTCAAAATGGTGAAAAAGAAAATATTATTTTAGTTGTAAAACATTAGCTATCAGTTCAAGTTACTCAAAAGTAGAAATAACCAATGGCATATTTTTATCTATCTATGGAATCCCAAAAAACAAACCCATGATCCGCCACACAATGTATATGACTTCAAACTGCTGAGCTGATTTTCTGAGATTAATTGCAATAACAAAACTTTATAATCTTGATCCTCACTAACTTGTAATCAAGAAAAATGAATTCAAACACAAACTTGAAGATGCAGGCACTATACTATTTTTCTTATGCAAGACCGAAAATATAAATTCAACATGTTGTCAGCCCCATAAGAAATAAAATATCATACGAGCATGAGGATTATGCAAAGAGGCTATTGATCCATAGAGATCAGAGACTTTATATCTTGAGGCTATTTAGAAGGTAAGGACTTTAATTCTTAGTATAAACCTAATCGAAAGCAAGATGGGTAAACTTCCAATTTGGGACAGGAGAGAAACTTGGGAATTTGGCCTGTGAAAAAATATCAAGGAATTTAGTCCAACAATAAGGAAACAGAAATTCATTTGAGCACCTTTGATTGGTTAGGGAGGATCAACTAGGACAGAAATAATAACTGGGTCAAATTCTTCTTTAGTGTCCAGGTAATTCGCAACCTAAATCTAAAGCTCTGGTAAACAAAGTCAGTGTAATTAACATGTGAAAAACATTTAATATTCTAGAAATCAATATATTATGCAGCATTAAAATGTTAATCAATCAATTAATTCACAACACAACCCAAACTAAGTCCAAAAATTCCAATTTTAAGATAGTTATCGTCCAAAAGTTATTGCATAGTGTTATGATATCTGTAACTGATATGTACAACTACTAGATAGAAGTAATTAGCTTAATTATAAGGATTTGTTATTTTCTAATTTAACTCTTGTATATATTATAAATACCTATATATTTTTCAATGGAAATATAGAATTATCTCTCACTTTCACATGATATCAGAGCCTAATCGAGTTTCTGAATTCCGTGTTTGAGTTTTCGTTTCTGGAATTTTTGGGATTTCTAGGTTAAGTAACGTGCTCCTCTTTGGGTCACCTGTCTGTGACCATTCTTATTTCTCACCGCCACCACAGGGAGATTTGTCTCCGTCATTTCGGCCGTTTCACCTTTTCCGGTGACCATCGGAGTCGCGAGTGAGCCTCACACGCCGCTCAAAGTTCACTGCCCTTCCTCACGCGCCGGCGAGTGACAGCGCGTGGCCAGTCCATCGATCCTCCGATTTCAACTCCGGCGTCGCTTGAGTGATTCCGACCAAATTGTAGTGTCAGTTTTCTCACCTGGCGAGTCCGCCAGTCTCCCTCACTCAAATCGGTTCCTGCCTCTCTCCGGTGTGGTTTTTGTTCTCACATACACTTGCTGCTGCTTCTTCTTGGTGAGGTAGTTTCCTCTGTTGATGGTATTTTTCTCCTGAAAATCTGGTTCAACAGGTTTTGTTCTTGTCCACATTTTATTATTGGATGATTGATTTGTTAAGTAGTTTGGGTGTTGGTTTTGTGTTGGGTATATTGATCTCTTTGCTGCATTGTTGATTTTATTGCGTAAAGTTATTTGCGACTGATTTAAATGGCTGAGAATAGTGATAAAAAAACAGTTATTATAAATTGTATGAATATTTTTTCTTTTAAAATTGGGATATACAAACTCTTTATCTTCCCTATTTTTTCTCTTATTATTAACTTTCCTCAAAAATATAAATGAATAAATCTTTAATTCTTGCATTTGGTTCTCTTCCACATCGCCAAAAATCCCCTATACCTCAGGTTCATATGCTTTTCTCCATCAATCTTGTATTCAACTCATGTGTTTATTGTTCATGTTTCCATGCCAAGTGAATTGTTTTGCTTTTTAATTAATTCTAGATTGATTGCTTGATTGGAGAGATAGCTTTCAATGAATATAAAATGTGAATTTCTATATATTTTTGCAAAATTCTATTTTCGATTTTGTTATTTGTTATTTATACTTGATAGAGTTTGGGAAGAAAAGTCATACTAGGATTATAACTCTGTAAAACCTATATAAAAGGGAATTAGAAAACCTAATTGAAGTTACCGAAACTATCATAGAATTTTGATTTATGAATCAAAATCTTCTTCTTCCATTCTGCATTTCTCGTTTTCTTGAAGGGGTTTTTAGACTGTGATGAAAGGATTTTTATACTCAAATATATATAAATACGATAATCAAAAGTAAATATATTTACCTTTGCACAAAAATCGTTGAGAAAAGCGGGGGTACGGGATCTCTTATTTTTTACGTCATTGAACAGTCGTCTTTTTACCGGCGTCTCGTGGTTAAAGACCTAGTCAGTGACGTAAAAACAAAAAATCTCGTGCTTTCAACGGTTTTTGCGTTGAGGGATAAATATGCTTACTCTCTATTATCATATTTATCTATATTTGAGTGTATGAATGCTTTCAATACTTTACTATTTTCTCCATATCTTTTGTTGATATAGGGTTGTTATACTGAAAATTATTTGTTAGACTCTTGAAGTATTGAACTAAGAGAAGTTACAAATTACGCCAAAATTTAAGCCACTCTGGATTTTTATTCTTCATTAACATCAAAATTTTTATTTCCGGTACAGCCACAACTCCCAATATTATAGAGGCAGCCTGTAAGTTGCACACCAAAGGAAAGCACAAAATTACCATTAAATACAACATCGATTATTATAGTCACATATCATTCGTATGAGCTCATGCTCGTTCTCATTCTTTACAGGTAGGTTCTGCCTAAGAAATCCACATATTCTAGCGGTAATTTCTGTACACGGGACTGTACATGCAACTCTCAGCATACTTCACAAGATTTTCCGGGCGAGGGAGACGACTAGCCACCCCTACAAAGAAAAAATTAACAGACAAAAGTTTAGATTTGTTAATTTAAAAATAATTTTTTTTTTCAAGATTGTGGCAGGAGAGACTCGAACCGAGATTGCTAAAAGTAACATTTACCTAGTTCATATGCCTTGGCAGCTACATTAGCAGCAATATGTGCAGAGATTTTTCTTATGTTAGAGAAAGGCGGGTAAATCAGCCCCTTGCTATAGTTCTCTTATGAAACTTGAGCAGCCAGAGCTTCCGCTGTTGGATGCACAGAACAAGTATGTCAAACTCAAATCCTTCATCATTCTTTAATCTTGAAGCTATAACGACTCAATAATCTTCCAAAGCATTTAACAAAAGATTCAGAAATTTTAATTTTGTTATTGAGGAAGATTAATGTTAATTCAAATAGAGTGGAAATTGAGGGAAAGGAATCATCTTTTGCCCTCTTAGTTTTCTCTGTACTTACAGGCTGCCAGAAGCATATCATCGCGAACGCGGATTGCTCCAGAGATGACCAAACCCAAGCCGATTCCGGGGAAAATATATGCATTATTGGCCTGAATTGATAGAAAAAGCACAAACCTTAAACCTATGTCTTTCACCTTCAGCTCAAATACCAAATGCTCAATAGTTGAATAGACTACCTGGCCAGAAACATAAACTTTGCCCTGATATTCAAAAGGATCGAATGGACTTCCACTAGCAAATATTGCTCGGCCCTTCCGTTTGAAATAAAACAAAAGGAAAAAAAAATTGAATCAGCTTCATATACAGAACAAGGGTATTAAAAAAACTTAATGAGATAGGAAGAGACTAGTTTTACCTTAGTGTAAGTGTAGGCTTCTTCAGCAGTGCACTCTGACTGTGAGGTTGGATTGGAGAGAGCCATGATCACAGGTTTCTGCACATTCATCACGCAGAGTGGTCAGGTTTTCTCTGGTTGATATAGGGTCAACAGTTGCAACTATTTAAGAAAAACCAACAAACAGATGAGAAAAAGTGAACCTCGTTTAAGGAAGCCATGGCTTCAATTACTTCCTTTGTAAATGTTCTTCCAACTCAAGATGATCCAATCAAGACTGTTGGTTTGATTGCCTGGGGAAGCAAAAATTATTATTAGGATCTGATGAGCATTAGAGATAAAATAGAAAATTAAACCCACATTTATCATACCTTGACAGCATCTAAGAGATTTTGAACAGGCTCATGGTCATGAGCCCAGGGCTTCTTGAAGTGTTGAAGTGATTCCTTTCGGGAGCTAACAATCAATCCCTATTGCGAAAGTATGACCAGTTCAATGAGATAAAAATCAAGGAAATCAAACAATTATTGGTCAAAATCAAAACTAAATAGTTAAACAAGGAATCCTGATTAAGATGTCTAGCCTAAGATTACCTTTGAATCCACTAACCAAATCTTCTTGCGAGTCTCTTCGATTGGAGCATTGGTCTAACAAAGGAAATGATCAGATAAGTATACACATGTTTTCAGGTTCTAGACGCAAAAGGTTGGTGAAGGTCATTACCCGTTTTGACATTTCAAGAGCAATAAGCTCTACTATTCCAGTTCCAGCCTGCAAAACAGAAAAGCTAATCATATTACCTAGAATTTTGGAGACCAAAAGGCTGGGCAGAGTAATTTAAGGGTTATCATAGGCCAAAGGCTATCTCCATAGCCACTCCAAAGACAAATTTAATCCAATCACTTTGTATCCAAATTCAACCAAGGAAGAACAGAGAATAGAAGCTTACTTCCCCAGCACCAAGGAACAAGAAAGTGTGATCACCCAATGAACCACCAAGAAACTTCAGGGCTGAAATTACGCCAGCAAGTACAACAGATGCTGTCCCCTGCGATATAGGAGAGCAGAAGCCATATCAGAAATGAATGAAAAGTTGCCTTCAGTAGCTAATGATAATTGAACAATTTTATACCTGGATGTCATCATTGAAGACAAGATGAGTTGTACCATACTTTGCAAGCAGCTCAAAAGCATTGTGGTTAGCAAAATCTTCAAACTGCAAGTGAAAGCACAAGAGAAATAGACAGAATTAAAAGACAAGTAAGGAACTTCTCAGACCTCGGGGTTCGTAATCAAGCATGTAAAATTTAAGTCAATGCTACCTGAACGAGGACTTTTTCTCCATAGTTCTGCTTTACAGCATTCATGAATTCATGTAGGAGTTCAGAATATTCCTGAATATAAAATGGAAAGAAAGGAGTTCAGGTGATCATCAAGAAAAAAGTCAACACAGCTACACTTGATCAAAGTACAACCTGTGAAACCTGGCCAGTTGCTCTTCTTTGTCGGAGTCCAATGTAGAATTCGTCATTCAGCAATTTCTCATTGTTTGTGCCCACATCAATGGTGATTGGCAAACAATGAAAGAGCAAGCGAGATAAATTCTTAATCAGATAGATAAAAGACATGATGAAATCAGAATTGGTGTCAAACTCTGTTATTTAATATAACCAAGAACCCAGTAGAGATTTCATGTTCATTATGGAAGTACTTCCCACTTGGACTTCATGCGCAAATCAATTAGGATTGCAAACGAAGAGTAAAATTAAGTGCTAATGCAAGAGAAATCTTTGATGATCTCAAAATGCTTACCGCTGAAGGACGAACTCCTCCAAGTGCAGTGTAAAGAGCCAATTTCCCAACAGGAATACCCATACCCTGTAACATTTTGAAACTCATCGCATGCATTCTAGTTTAAACTTGTATTGTGGGATTAAAGTTGCAGATTATTATCTTATGTGCTCAATACAGAGAGTAAAGAGCTTCCTTTCCTTTTCCCTAAAATTTTCCTTTTCTTAAATATACTTACCTGAAAGCCAAGATCTCCAAGTCCCAAAATACGCTCACCATCAGTTACGACAATAACTTGAATACTTCTTTCTGGCCAATTTCTCAATACATCAAGAACTTTTCCCCTGCAAAACGAATCACTTTCTATGGTAAATGGAAACTCATAAATGCATATAGATCACATAAAACATAAGCCAAAATTCGTACTTCTCTTTCAAACTAATATAGAGCCCCTGAGGACGCTTGAAGATGCTTCCATATTTCTGGCATGCTTCGCCAACTGTTGGAGTGTAAACTATAGGGAGCAATTCCTCAACATTATCAATGAGAAGCTTGTAAAAGAGTCTTTCATTCCTCTCCGTCAACCCGACAAAATTCAAATGACCAAAGAATTAGTTCCACACGTCCATAGAAGCAAAAGGAGTTTCTTTGAATTTAAGGGTTTGAGAAGAGGGAGGGGTGTAGAACAGGGCACCTCAAGTTCCATCATGGCCACGTATTTTTGTAGAGGAACTTGATATTGTCTTATAGAGTGCATCAATTTCTTCTCCTGAAGCTGTTGGGTTGAAACAACTGGAGGCAGCAGACGCCGCAGGTAGGGGGCACCCCTCTCTTTCTCAGAGAATGCAAGACCTTTGTTATGGCGCGGATCCCTCAACAGCGAGTATCCACTGCATGCAGCCACGTCAACATGTAAAGGTCATCACTTTAGTGTCCGTATTTGAATTAGTAAAAAGCACTTCATGAAGTAGGTGATCATTAAATTTATCGATGGATTCCATCCTCACGCATTTGTCGAAAAACAAATCATCAACATATAATATTATTTGAAGAAAGAAATTTCACAATATTTGCTTTGACAAGATTTTTATTTCAATCATATTCTGAGAATTAATACGATAATGTAAAAAAGTAATGAATAACACTTTCCAATCTAGTAAGCTTTTTTTCTTAACTACCAAAAGGTCAGTCCTGCAAGCTCACGATAAAGCCAATCAAGTAAAGTGATACTTAAGAAAATTCAAATTTATACTCTTCAAATTCTCTTCTATCTTCCGATATATTTCATCAAATTATATTAATTACAAAGATAATTCAAGTGATAAAAAAATACTCAAATATAAAGAACAAGTTTTGTAAAATATTTTAGCATTATGTTAGTGTGAACATGTGCAGATGGTAAAATCTAAAACGTCACGGTTCTGCAGGGTATCACAGATCAAAATGGATAAACTTTTAGAGAACTTGAAAAGTCAGAAGCATATAGTTATAGAGAAAACGTCCTCCTGATCTTCTTTAAGAAGACCATAATATGGACAAACATATATTTAACTTGAATCAACGTAGCGTTAACTTGAAGAAAAGATAAAATCGAAGTGCTGATCTAGAAAGATTCCTGTTACTAGATCATAAAACAACCAAAAAAAAAAAGAATATACTAAAAATAGAAATTCTAATCGGTCACCTGGCGAGATTCAAGAAGGGTTAATTTCATCCACGATCACTCAACTTTAGTCAAATCACCCAAAAGTAACGGAATTATTTTTTGTGACATAAATGTCACTGAACTTATACATATTTGCATAAAAGTCACGATCACCGGATTCCAGCGATAACCCTTACCGGATTGATGACATGGCGCACCATGTCATATGCCTAGACACACGTGGCACGTTCCACGTTTGAATTAATTTCAGCTACGGTTACTGAACTTACAATTTATCACCCAAAAGTAACTGACTTATTTTTCATGACTTAAATGTCATTGAACCTGTCATCTTTTTTCAAAAAAATCATCTTGACCGGATACTTATGATGATTGATTTATTATCACATCATAAGCTAATATTTCATATTTGACACGTCAGTAACCAAATCATTGTCATCAGCTAATGTGTTATATTTGACACATCAGCAATTTATGTGTGTTCATAGCTAATAACGTCCATAGCTAATGTGTCATAGCTGATAGACCGAATTTATAAAATAACCAAATTCAAACCGAACCAAAATTTTCGGTCAGTTTGGTTCGGTTAACCGAAAAACTGAAAATTGAAACTATTTTAAAAAAATTAAAAAATGGTGTCTAAAAATTATACAAAATTATAAACCATATTATACTAAAGTAAAAACATCTAAATTGTACAAAATAAAAGTTCAAATTAAAAATACAATCCCAAAATATATAATAAATAATACAACAAAATCGTTAAATAATTTTTTTTCATTTAATCAATTTTTAATTTAATAGTCAAAATTTCAAATTATCACATAAAAAATAGATATTAATAATTGATATATAATTTACAACTCAAAATAAGATAATTTACATGTACAAAATAATTATTCAATTAAAAAATTCAAAAAATTATATAATTATATACAATTTTGGTTCGGTTTGGTTTTTTTGCTTTTTTTCCTTCAAAAATCGAACCGAAAACAAAAAATTTTCAAAATTCAAAACCAAAACGAAAAATTAAAAATCAAACCAAATTAAGAAAATCAGATTTGGTTCGATTTTTCGGTTTGAACCGAAATTTGCTCACCCCTATCTCAATGTGTGTCCGGTCAAAATGACTATTTTGAAAAAAGATGACAAGTTCAGTGACATTTAAGTCATGAAAAATAAGTCAGTTACTTTTAGGTGATAAATTGTAAGTTCAGTGACTGTATCTGAAATTAATTCAAACGTGGAACGTGCCACGTGTGTCTAGGCATATGACGTTGCCCGCCAGGTCATCAATCCAGCAAGGGTCATCGCCGGAATCCAGTAATCGTGACTTTTATGCAAATATGTATAAGTTCAGTGACATTTATGTTACAAAAAGTAATTTCGTTACTTTTGGATAATTTGACTAAAATTGAGTGACCATGGGTGAAATTGATCCGATTCAAGAATGAGAAAGTAGGAGAATAGAGTATCTGATTCTTAAACAAATAAAGCAAGTGAAAGTAACCTAGCGACGGAGATAGTCCAAGGAGTGACAAGCTGATCCTCGGTGGCACAATCCTCGCCGTAAACGTCCTGAACTCCACCACCAACGGTTGACTTAGGATCCATATCGAGCACAGATGCTCCGATCCTTATATCTTCCATTGTACTTGTTGGGAAAAAATCGGCTAAATCACACAGGAATAAGAACAAATAAACGAAAAAAATAGCAAGAAAAATAATACAAGAATTTAACGAGATTCGACCAACGATGCCTACATCTTCGATGGCGGGTATCCTTTTATATTAGAAAATATTAATTTTCTAACTTTTTTTTACAATAATACACAAATTAGGTTACAATATTGGTATTTATACATAACCAAGCGAACCATCTCGTTTCAAAAGTCCTGCTTTGCCCAAGTGTCTTGTTCGTCCGAACGTCCTTATCCGACTGTACATACTCCATATGTTTCTCCAATCAAATTCTCCTGAGCAAGCACTCTTTGCTCACCTTTCATCATTTGTCAATCGGCTGGTATACGAGCCATTCCCAACAGTACTCTCCATTTCACTTCACAAATCCACCCAAATCAGAGAATTCTCTTAAAATAAAATCAGAAACAGCAACACGCAGAAGAAATGAGCTGAGCTCTGCCAGTAGTAGCTTGTGAGTCCAACTTTATAGCAAAAGGCCAAAATGACACAAAGGAAACTTGAATTATTAATACTTAAATCAAGGGAATATAAAAAAAAATCTACTTTGACGTCGTTTTCAGCTTTTTTAACCGTTAAACGCATAAGAAGAGCGAACACTCTGTTCAAGCTCGGCTATGGAAGAAATTAAAAGTGGTCGCTGTCGGTGGGTTAACAATAACACCTTTAATGGATATGCATAGTCCTTTATTTGTATCTTATTGATTTTTCAACGCAGAAATCGTATTTTTTTTATTTTTAAAGAAAGAATTGCTATACTCTCCTTCGAGCAGCCGGGGAAGAAGGCTCGCAGGGCTTCGGAGACACGTGTTGCAGATTAAAGTAGATATTTGGGAAAACTACGTGCACCTCTGTCGCGTCAAACTCTTAACACTCCTTAGCCAATTCCGCCACGAAATTCGAAGTCATGTCCAAATTATTTATTTGGATGATATTTTTAATTAATGACTTGTAATAATTTTTATTTATAAATCAAAATTTGAAAGAAATTTAGTGAATGGAATTATACACAGAATCTTGTCGATGAATAAAATTACGAAGGCAATATAAATTAAGTAGTATTAGTTTTTCGATTAGTAAGGGCTATCTGCCCCATCAATCAAAGATAGAACCAGAATTATATTTTTTTATTTGTGTCTTTAATTTTTTTTTGAAGTGCTCCACTTTTTTTTAGTGATAAAGCATGCCCTTAATCATGTTATTTTAAACATTTTTTTTACAAAAAGAAAGGGAAAGTATCATAAATTAGTATGAAAAACGACATAGAAAACTAATTTGAAAACACTACAATGTGCCTAATATTTTGAAGATATTATATTTTATTTCAATTATGTATCTTTTCATTATCTAATTATGAAAAAGGGAAAAATTTAACCTAAATTATCTGAAGTAATACAAATTTATTTTTAAACCATATTTTTGTTTAAATACTCATTCCGGTAATAAATTGAATTTGCCATGTTATCGAATTGATTCTTATTTACCATTAAAAAAATATCCTTGCTAATAAAAAAATTAATATAAATCATTTCGCAAAATTTGGAAAACAAAAATTTACAAATCTATGCCATTTTATATAGTTTAAAGACAAAATTTGAGTACTTAATTCATAAAATAAAACACATTACGGTTTGAGAAAAATGAAATTAAGGAACCAAAGTACGTATTACATGTAAAGGATGTAATTAACACATCAATCACACAACTAGGCTCCTCTTTCTACTCGTTTTCTCTGCTTTCAAAGAAATTTGTAGAGTCAACTAAAGTTTTAGCAATTGATTTAATTCGAGAATAACAATATTATATTCACATATTCGCGACCTTCAAAATAATACTCCCACATGTTGAACAAACATGTGCGAAAGTATCATTAGATATTATAAAATCAATTGCTAGTTGCCACAACAAACGAACCAAAGTTAGCCGTCCCCCATTTTGTTCCTATATGATCCACCTAACAAAGGGTCTAATCGCTGTACCCAATTCACATAACAATACTTTAATCCAAAGTGGATAATAGCCAGCAAAGTTTAGCATCACTCACGATCATTCCTATCCTACCTACCTTCCTGATAATGGTCTTGGCTAAATTAGCTGAAAACATAACTCAATTGCAAAATTCTAAGACCAAACATATACACATTGGGTTACAAGACTTGAGACATTACACAATTTGTGCTACTCCATTGTCACACATATATGTACATAGAGAGCTAATTTAAACACACCTAGAAGACAACACATTACATATTTTGTGCTATTACATTGTCACACATAAACATACGGATAGAGCTAATGTTACCACACCTAGAAGATATACCTAAAAGACTTCATACATTCAATAATTTGTACTACTACATTGTCCCACACACATATATATATAGAGCTAATGTTACCATTCCTAGAAGATACACACATTGTTACGATACCTAGATAATTGTCTTAACCAAATATCTTCTTTAAAACATCAGTGGAACCGTTTATCTGAGTTTCACCTTTAATTTTGATGTAGTAATTGCATAGAGCTGATCCTGCTACTTTCCAAGCAAACCCACACTTTGCAGCATCATGGCATGTAGCATAGTCGTAACAGACCTCATATATAGCACAAGCCTCTTCAAATATTTCATCCCTGCACCTCCTTCTATCATCAAAACTTGGAGCCCCGTACAACATCTACATCAGCATTGAAAGTTAGAAAAGGATTCTGAGAATTTTTAACAAAGAATTAGTTTTAGAATACAAGAAACTGCGTCCAAGACATCACCTCCCTGTATTTTTTTATTACTTCCTCAGCAGCTTCATTTCTCCCATCTTTATGGCTTGATTGCTTTAGAGCAGCTGTCATGTCTCGTCTATACTCACTGTAGTGAGTCTGCCATTTCATGAGGCAAGACTGCGAGGCTTTGCCAGTGAACCAAGGATGTTTCTTAACTTCTACAACAAATTAGTAGTAAAAATTCTAAAATTTAAATGAGGAATGCAAATCATAAATTGCCAACTTCAATAGTGTTCAAGTGATACGAGTAATTCAATAACCAGTGTGCAAAATTCAATTTTTGGTGATAATTCTCAACAATTTTCGCTTGATCCTCTTCTCCATAAGCTATAACTCTGTCATAAATCAATCCCAAAATAGAAGTTGAATTGTATGATGACTCTTCCTTCTTTTCCATATAATGAGGATACATATCTGCTTTAAGATCATCGGGCAGCTCAGTCTGTTTCAAAATGGTGAAAAAGAAAAGATTATTTTAGTTGTAAAACATTAGCTATCAGTTCAAGTTACTCAAAAGTAGAAATAACCAATGGCATATTTTTATCTATCTATGGAATCCCAAAAAACAAACCCATGATCCGCCACACAATGTATATGACTTCAAACTGCTGAGCTGATTTTCTGAGATTAATTGCAATAACAAAACTTTATAATCTTGATCCTCACTAACTTGTAATCAAGAAAAATGAATTCAAACACAAACTTGAAGATGCAGGCACTACTATTTTTCTTATGCAAGATCGAAAATATAAATTCAACATGTTGTCAGCCCCATAAAAAATGAAATATCATACGAGCATGAGGATTATGCAGAGAGGGTATTGATCCATAGAGATCAGAGACTTTATATCTTGAGGCTATTTAGAAGGTAAGGACTTTAATTCTTAGTATAAACCTAATCGAAAGCAAGATGGGTAAACTTCCAATTTGGGACAGGAGAGAAACTTGGGAATTTGGCCTGTGAAAAAATATCAAGGAATTTAGTCCAACAATAAGGAAACAGAAATTCAATTGAGCACCTTTGATTGGTTAGGGAGGATCAACTAGGACAGAAATAATAACTGGGTCAAATTCTTCTTTAGTGTCCAGGTAATTCGCAACCTAAATCTAAAGCTCTGGTAAACAAAGTCAGTGTAATTAACATGTGAAAAACATTTAATATTCTAGAAATCAATATATTATGCAGCATTAAAACGTTAATCAATCAATTAATTCACAACACAACCCAAACTAAGTCCAAAAATTCCAATTTTAAGATAGTTATTTTCCAAAAGTTATTGCATAGTGTTATAATATCTGTAACTGATATGTACAGCTACTAGATAGGAGTAATTAGCTTAATTATAGGGATTTGTTATTTCCTAATTTAACTCTTGTATATATTATAAATATCTTTATATTTTCCAATGGAAATATAGAATTATCTCTCACTTTCACATGGTATCAGAATATAGTCGAGTTTCTGGATTTCGTGTTTGAGTTTTCGTTTCTGGAATTTATGGGATTTCTAGGTTAAGTAAAGTGCTGTTCTTTGGGTCACCTGTCTATGACCATTCTTATTTCTCACCGCCACCACAAGGAGATTTGTCTCCGTCATTCCAGTCGTTTCACCATTTCCGGTGACCATCGGAGCCGCGAGTGAGCCTCACGCGCCGCTCGAAGTTCACTGCCCTTCCTCACGCGCTGGCGAGTGACAGCGCGTGGCCAATCCGTCGATCCTCTGAACATGTTATTATTCATCAGTCTTCTTGTATTGTTACCCCTCAGCAAAATGGTGTAACTGAGCGGAAGAATCGTCACTTATTAGAAGTTCCTCGGATACTAATGTTTCAAATGCAGGTTCCTAAAATATTTTGGGTAGATGTTTCTACTGCTTGTTTTCTAATCAATAGAATGCCATCTTCTGTTCTTAACAATCAGATTCCGTATTCTCTTATTTTTCCCTCATCTACCCTATTCCATCTTGCTCCTTGAATTTTTGGATATACTTGCTTTGTTCAAGATATGCGACCTCAGGTTTCAAAACTTGATTCTAAATCTTTTAAGTGTGTCTTTTTGGGATACTCTCGTGAACAAAAATGATATCGTTGTTACTCACCTTTTTTGGGTCGTTATTTGGTACTTGCTTTGTTCAAGATATACACCTTTGATTTCTCTATGTCCTCTCCTTCGCCCACTAGTGATTCAGGGGATGATTTTCTTATTTATACTGTCAGTGAACAGGTAGCATCTCCTCCCTTTGGACCTGTTATTCGTCAAGTTTATTCTCGACATGTGCACCATTCTATTGAGACACCTCCGGCTCCTGCTTCATCTTCAGATCCTCCACCACCACCAGATGCTAGCCTTGACCTTCCTATTGCTCTTCGCAAAGGTAAACGCACATGTACTTACCCTGTTTCTTCTTTTGTGTTTTACCATGCTTTATCACCTTCCTCCAAGTCTTTTGTCGCTTTCTTAGACTCTATTGCTATTCCAACGTCCCTTGCTGAAGCATTAGCTCATGACGGTTGGCTAGCTGCAATGAAAGAGATGATGGCCTTAGAGCAAAATCATACTTGGTATCTTATATTTTTGCCCTCCCAAAAAAAGGCTATTGGCTGTAAGTAGGTGTTTACTGTTAAAATGAATCCTGATGGCTCTATTGCTCGATTGAAAGCTCAATTGGTTGCTAAACGATATGCACAGACATATGGTGTGGATTATTCGAAGATCTTTTCTCCAGTTGCAAAACTTTTTTCTGTTCAACTGTTTATCTCGTTAACTGCTAATTACAGTTGCTCAGGGGGAGTCAGGAAAGGTGTGCAAATTAAGAAAGTCTTTGTATGATTTAAAACAATCCCCCCGTGCCTGGTTTGGAAGATTCAATACATTTGTGATTGAGTTTGGCCTACAGAGAAGTGCATATGATTACTCAGTGTTCTTTGCATATAGTTCTGGATGCATTTTGTTGGTTGTATATGTAAATAATATAGTGATAACTGGAAGTGATGAAGCTGGAATTACAAGGTTGAAATATTTCTTAAGAATTAAAGTGTCTCGCAGTCATAAGAGGATCTATCTATCTCAAAGAAAATATTGTCTGGATTTATTAGATGGTGCTGGTTTTATTGAGGCAAAAACATGTAATGCGCCTAGGATACCAAATGTGAAGTTGAAAGCTGAATATGGAAACTTGTTTGAGAATCCTTAAAAGTATAGGAAGGTTGTGGGAAAATTGAACTACCTTACTATCACTCGCTTTGACATTGCTTTTCCAGTAAGTGTTGTTAGTCAGTTCATGTCATCTTCTAGAACCTCACACTGGAATGTTGTTGTACATATTCTGAGATATTTAAAAGGTGCACCAGGACGTGGTATCTTATATCAAAATCACGGTCACCACACTATATAAAATTTCACAAATGCAGACTATGCAAGAGATTTTTCAGACAAGCGCTCTATCACCGGTTATTGTATCTTTATTGAGGGTAATCTTGTTTCTTGAAAAAGTAAGAAACAAAGTGTTGTATCCCGATCAAGTGCAGAATCCGAATATAGAGCAATGGCACAAACTATCTGTGAACTTATATGGCTACGCCATTTGCTTAGAGAGATTGGGTTTGTTCAGTCTAAACCAATGAACTTATAGTGTGACAACCAAGCAACTATTTATATTGCAAATAATCATGTGTTTTATGAGAGAACTAAACATATAGAAGTTGACTATCATTTTACTCGGAAAAAGCTAGGAGATGGATCGATCTCAACTCCACATATCAGAACAAGAAGCCAATTAGCTGATGTATTCACTAAAGCGTTACCTGAAAATCGGAGCTACTAGATAGGAGTAATTAGCTTAATTATAGGGATTTGTTATTTCCTAATTTAACTCTTGTATACATTATAAATACCTGTATATTTTTCAATGGAAATATAGAATTATCTCTCACTTTCACACATAGCATAAAAGGATTCAAAATCTATTATGCTTTCAATATAACCTATGTGGTAAAAGTGAATTTTTGACGGATGAAATGCAACAGCTAAAACTTCGATAAAAGCTCAATTGTTGTAAGCCTTCAATAAATCAATTATGCAATAAGAACAATATGGAAAACAAATTAGCAGTAAGTCGATAAGTAGCATTTTTAACACATGAATATGTAAAACCATTAGTTCAAAATCTATTATGTTTAACAATCAAGACAAAATAAGTTGCAAGACCAAATCAAGAAGGAAAAAAAAAAAACAAAACAAAACAGCTTCAAAACCAACCTTTCCTCCACCTGTCTTGGGTGCATCAATCGCATCATAGTATATATCAATTAACTGGTTCATGATCCTCTTCATGGTTTCTGTCTCATCATTCCCGTCATCCCCCAGTGTTAGAAGCCGATCCATGATTGCCATCCAGCTATCTGCTGCTGTACTCATAGTGTAACTAGGAACAGCAGAAAGCAATTAAAATATCATTATCTTGGTATCAAATTGAGGAAGCCAATGCAAAGAACTTAATGCAAATGACAGATACAACTCTTCCCCTTTATATTATATGCTTTCAAGCATTTATAAGTCTTAAACATGCTGCCCTTCATTCCATCTGTTTTCAAGCACGGATAATATATATATGCAATGTGTACTTCAAGGCATAACATATTCAATAGGGCAAGTAAGAATTTATACTTTGAAAATTCCCACAACGATAAAAAAAAAGGATGAATGGTTTCAAAATTCATTTTATATACAGAATCTCAAATGCAGTAAACGATACGCAACTCACTCTATGAGCAAGTAACATATTCATATGGAATTAATTGCATACCTAGGATTAAACCTAGTCTTTAAAAATAGCTTGAAAAGCTCATTCTCCAAATCCTCATCAGAAAATTCACATGGTTTTTGAGTTGGCACATTACAAGATGGAGAAGAAGATACCCAAGGTTCTCTGGGTTTGAAGTTTGCCAAGAGCTGAAGAGACAGAAAATAGATTTCATAATTATTAAATTTATTCATGTAAGGAAGGAACCTAGAAGTAAACACAAAAGCTAACAAAATTGTCAATACAAATAGCAAACTTTTTGTAATCAATTTCAGGTAAGGAATAAACGGACAAGATGATAAGCCATTACAATATGAAGGCACCTTACATGAAGAAGATAATATGATTCTCTCTGGGCCAGCACCAGACCAACCAACCCCAAAACACCCATGCATAGACACAAGTCATCCTCATCATATGAAAAAGGAAAAAGATTCACAAATGTGCCGCCATTTTCAAGAACACTATGAGTAGAGGAATTAATACCATGTGCGGAAGCAAAGATGCATGTCTTTAGCCTGATGCACCTGACCTATTTTCCGACCCAAAGTAACTTCCAAGTAATATGTATTGGTGACATAAACTATACTTTCTCTTAGAATAATTACCTATTTATATTTTTTTTAGACCTAGGAATTTTGTGGGCTTCAATTTGGAATTGGCGAAGCTTGTCACAACTAAAAGAGATGGTACTTCCAGTATACCTCTGGAAACAGAACCATACTATCAGCCTAAAAATCACTGACTTTATGGCACTAACATGGTGCTAATTTCAGCCCCTGGTGTGCATAAAGGATTTAAGTATCACTCAGGATAGTTATATTAGAAAGTCCACAATATCACTCAATTATTGGAACAAAACTTGATAAGAGTACATAAATTAAACATTGGCTGCAGATATCAATAGAAATTTGCAACTCTATGCCCAACCTCCAATTAAGGGATATAGAAGACTGACATCCATTTGTAAGAAGAAGATTAAAGCAACCATATATATTCTCAAGGATCAGTAACAAAAATGGAAGATGCAGAAACATTAAGGAACAGAAAATTGAAAGCGGCATAGCACTAAAATTAAAACTGAAATAATCATCACAATATCAGATTATACAAACCAGATAGTCACAATGGGAGATGTCATAGGCCTACCCCAGCTAACATAAAATGCTATACACCAAAACTAAGATTTAAGGCAAGCAAAATGTCTCCAAATAAGCCACATGTCAAAATCCAAATATGTAAACATAACGACACTAAAATTGGAAGCTAAGAAAAATGCCTACCTCAGGATTTCTGGACACATAATACAAGTCTCCATCATAATCACCTCCTGCTATCTCATCTGCCAAAGATCGCAGTCCCTTACAAGGGAAAAATATAGCATATTTGGCATTTCCCACATAATCTTCCAAAGCTTCCACATATCTTGCCTTTAGAACATGTATATCACCAAAATGTCGACCAGGATTTCGATACACCAACACATTCCCTGACATATGCCCATTTTCTCTATATCCCACAAAAAACAAGAATCAAATATGAGAAAAAGTCCGGATCTTGTTAATTGTAACTCAACCAATTATATATCAATTTGAAGATGCAGCTCTTGATGTCAGTAAAAAGATAACCCAAGATGACAAGGGTTCGGTGATGTACAATATCATTAAAAATGGCATCAGCTACAAAAGTGAATTAACCAAACGAAAAACCAATTTGCAATGCATAGAGCAGTGAATTTTGCCAACTGTAAATTAAGATGAAAATTGTCTTGTTTTATCTTTTGCATTGTAAATGACGTGCGCAAATTTTTAAATTTCATATGTTATCAGACCACCTATTTTAACCAACTTGCTGACATGTCATTTAAATAATGGAGAAGGTAAAAGAGACAATAATGAGAAGGTATTTAGCACTTTTCCTGATGAAATTGGTTGTAACATCTAACAAAGCTATGAGAAACAAATAGTCTGCTAGAGAGATACACTCCATCAATTAATGCAATACAGTGCAATCAAGTTGAGCCTTATTATTTAGTGCAGTCTCATGGATAGGAACCTTAGTAAAAGTTTACATTATGAGCAGCATGTGGGTTCCTGGCCTTATCAAATGGCATGAGTGATAACTCCATGTAGCACAAAATATGTATAAACTACATTGTAGCAAAAAAAAGTGCCAATTAAGAAATTTCAGTTCAGTTGAAATGCAGCTTCAAAAGATAACTCCTTGTCACTAATAATATTAGACTTATTAACAGGTCATCAGAATAATTAAAATAAAATTGTCAAGCTTACATACAAGATAACGCAGACTTCACCACTCTCTAGATGCCCAGTGGGATCAACAGTCCCCATCAAATAATATGATTCAGAGATAGGAAGCTTTCCACCTCGAAGACCACTCTTTTCGGCATTCATCCACATTCTTAGATTATGTTGCAAATAAGGTTCTTCAAGGGGAATACCTGATAAAATCATATTTACGGCAATAAAATCATCCATCTCACCATGGTTCATAGCAACTGTAAGCAAAAGCAAGACCATTTCACAGAACATAAGCATAAAAAATTAATTTAAAAAAAAAAAAAGAAAAAGAAGGATGATTCAGCTTGTCAAAAAAAGAAGTCAACCCAATATATGGATTGACATGGATTCAAAAAAGTCAATTAAACAGCAAACCAGTAAACAAATGGTGAAAGAAAATAATTTGATTGACAAACAAAGATAAGCACAGACTTTCCAAACAGAGCGGTATAAAATAACTCAATCAACCAAAACTAGTACTCGCAATTAGAAAACAACCATTATAAGCCGCATGCTCTTTCTTGAGTGCACCCTGTGCTTCTTCCAAGCTTTTATTCAATAAGTTCAGAAAGAACTCTTTTGGAACCCCACCATAGGTAAGAAGCGCAATAAGATTCCTAGAGAGGCATGCTCCCTTAGGCCGATTACTTGAAAACGAAAAGGCGGAAATGTTATCAGATTTTTTTTTTCCATATCAAACCTTTATAAGAAAAAATTAAAAGAAAAGAGGCGGAAAAAAAGGGCAAAAAGCAGTGTATTGGATAATGTCTTCATAAATATAGTGGGTTATTAAGATAATACAATTTGCAGGCTTCCATTCAAATGTAACAAGACAAGGTCCTACTACAGAATTTGAATCCCACTTCTAAACCTCTATTAGAATGTATTATTGCAGCAGTTATTGGTTCTCTACAGCCAGCATTTGATGCCTTTGCAAGGGAAAGATGCAATACACTCATACCCAGGGAACAAATTTTTGTTGATGAACTAATAGAAAATTTGACACAATGCTCAAGCAATGCAGCATATATCCTTACCTTGTTCCAACTATCTCCAGTGAATTCTTTATATGCCCAGATGATGTTGTATCAAAATCATCAACTTTAATCATTGAGGGTCTAACTTGCATTGTTCCAGGGGGAAGCTGCAAATTAAGCTATATTAGGATCCATGTACGTAAGCAATGAACTTTTTTTGCATGAAGAAAAATTTTAAAAAGAACTTGTGAGATTAAAAGCCATTCAAGAAATGAGGATTTATAAAGAAGAGGAAAAAACAAAGATAAAGAAAGAAGAAACAAACTTTGCATATCACATAATGCCCAAATGACAAACTACTAGGAACAATTTCAGGTCTGCTCCATCCCAGATCTAACAAAACCTACCCACTCCAACATAATCCACCTAACCACATTCAAATTCACCAAAATCGGGCAGTCTCCAAGAGAAATCAATGAGATTCCCTTTAATCTGCAATTAGTTGCATTTTTTTAACCCCAACAAAAAGACCATGCCAAAGTTGGAGCCATCACAGTATAGCCTCGAAATGCAAGCCAACTTCCTCTCTGACTGAGACTCCAGTGCTTCCAAAACCAAAGACAAACTACGTATGTTTTTGCCATCCAAACAAACAAGACCACTTGATCTTAAAACTGGTGCAGCACCCTTATGATAAGGCCCCAAAAATATGCATCACATAATCAATACATCAAAGATGCATTAAAATTGAAACCAAAACTGGTTCTAAATATAATATCTTGTACAAGAAAAATCAGCTGATCATGCTCCGTAATCGAAAAAGGGCAGAATTTATACCTTCTTATTGACAAGGAAAGTTCCCTTGACAGCACCACCATTGTAGAAAAGTCTAAATTGTATGAGCAAATTCTTGAGAACAAGAAGTGCAAAAATAATTAATTTCATAAATGAGTAAAGCAAAGAAGAAAGATGAAGAAACAATGGACTTTCAGATACAGGTGAAATCATAATGTAAATTTCTCCTTTTTAATAGTTAACTAGTCTCTAACAATAACAACAACAATAATAGTAATAGTAACAATAAAGAAGCAAAATAAGACCTATATACTTCATATATAGATGAGTCTCCTATATACAGGAGGTAATGCAAAGACAAAAAAATTCTGACTTATAACTTCTTAATTTGCTAAAAGAACATCAAGATCATTTTTATGGTTAAAAAAAATGTATGACCATAGAATGCTCATTCAGATCAGAACACTTGAGCACAAAATCGCACTTACACATTATGAAGTAACCAAAATAATAAATGACTCTTTTTAACTAGAAATTAATTACATGGTTAAAGAAATTAGCAATAAGATATTTTTTAGTCTCATTTATTGAAGCTTAATTAGGAATAGCATAAAACTGCACACGTGTCTTATGAGAGGAAGGGGAAAAAGAAAATTTCAAATTGTAGAAATTAAGTCAAAGAAAAATTTATGCATTCAAGGCCAACCATATGTTCTATTTCTTTTCTTCCATTTAGAGTTGTTCCACCACTAAAAAGAGGCATTTATCATTATCAAAACTTGCAGGTCATAAACAGATATTGGACCCAAAAACCTTTAAGAAGTATTTGCATCAAAAATTTTCTATAACATAGATTGATGTTATAGATATTACTTAGTATCACTATACGCTTAATTTAATAGTAAACAGTATTTACAAACCTCGACATTGGTAGAATTCGAGTACTTTCCTTTAGACACTCTCTGTTGGCATTTCAAAGCTAAATCCTCTGATATAAACCCAGTTCCATCTGTAAGTATTGCCAACTTCCCATCCTTATCTTTAACATCGTTACCATTAGCATCCTGCAAATGAATTATGTAATAAAATTAAAATATTGCATATTAGGTAGTCAAAAAGCATATGAAGCTCAATGACAGCAACATAAAATTAACAATTGAATTTAAAATCATACCTTGCATGGAACATCACTAATTTTTTCAATCTGTATACCAGATAAATCAACATCCCCACATATAGTCTTTGATAACATTAGAGAGAACCTATATTCCAAAGAATAATAGTAATCAGATAGTATATTATTAATATAATATAATTAACAAACTTTCAAAGATTGAGAAGCAGGATATTTCAGCACTTCCAACCTAGCCATGTACTTGGACAAAGTGGGCAATGTATCTACATTCATGAAAGCAGCCCTTGCTTGACGAATTGTTTTACCATGGAACACATAATCTGAATTGTCAAATGACTCCATGCGAACAAAGTAACACTTCACAGGTGAAGTGGTTGGGTCTTTCTTCTTTTCTTCTTTGCCTCCATCTTTAAACACTGCTCAGTAGCCATGTTGAGTAAAAAAAAAAAGAAAGAAGAAGAAGAAGAAGAAGAAGAAGTTGGAACCGGAAGTTCCCAAAACCAGCATAAGTTGGAGGAAGGGGCAGCCAAACACGCAATAACTAAAAATGCAACAGCTATGCATAGTACCAAATTAAAAATGCTAGAATTTTAACTTCAAAAAGATGGTTGTAAAAGCTAGAATGTCGGCCATAACTTCAAAGAGAAGATTGTAAAAGCTAGAATAACTGCATAAATTACAAAAAAAAAAAAAAGGAATGCATTAGATCCAAAATTCAATGTTTATTAGTGAAAAGCTAGGCTCACCAAAAAAGCGGTAACGATGTAAACCAACAAGAATCCCTTTTTTGACTAACCAGCCATACTTAGCATAATGATCGCCAAAGCTTCTACTAGCCGAACTTTTGTCATCAATACCCTCAGCAAACTTAACCATCAACACATTATCATCTCCTAATGTTCTTTGCAGGAAATTGCTCTTCTCGGTCAGATAGGGGCCCTGAAATGAACTCCAGAATTGAGCGATAGGATAATACAAGGTTATGCTTGAACAACTACAAAAGCTTTCCAACACACAACCTCTAGCTAGAGGCAAATTCTAAAGTCAAATCACAAACTTCACATTTTTCAGCACTTAAAACAACTGACCACAGAATTTGAGTCTTTAGGAGTTGCCTAATTAGTATTCTACCAGTAAATGAGATTAAATTCTGAACAAACATACTTGAACAAGTTTATTGGACAAAGATGTGCATATGCATGCATGTATATTACTAGAAATGACAGCAGAAATACACACCTTGAATCTATAGCTTTTGTCTGGATAAACATAGCAATGATATACGTGGGTCTTACCAGAATCCCAGCAAAGATACTGCAAAATAGACCAACAAAGAAGGAGAAAAGACCGTTCTAAAAACCAAACAATAGCAGTGATGTAAAAGTCTTCAATCATCCGCCTTAAAACAACTCCGAGCATGAAAAGATTCATGCGGGAAAAGGCAGTTAAACGATATGAAGGCAAAGTAGAATCGAATTGAAAAAACCGTAAAAAATAATAATAATAATAAATGAGCATAAGCCAGTTGCACCTTTCAAGACATCCTCTACATTACCTTTGCACGGTGACGTTCCTCAATTTCTCTATAACCTACTTTATCCCACATTTCAACCTCAAATCTTTCCATTGACAATTTACTTAGCCCTCGAATCTGATATGCAGGTAAAACTTCTTCTAGGCTTCGGCTATTGCTCAAGATTTTAAAAGAGAAAGAATAATAAGTGAAATAACACTTCATCAACATAACGCATTAATTTATATCCTCCCAACTGAAGAACTACAAAATCAAAGCACCAAAGAAACTTACCCATCCAAATAATTCAGTATAAGAAACGCCTTTCTATATTCAAGTTCACTCAAGGCCTCCTGCTGCGGAGTAATTTGCGGCTCACTCCCGCCAGCACGGTCCACCTCCATTGGAATTTGAGCAGAATTACCTATAATCACCACCAGAAATGATCAACAATCTAAAGAACAAACACTTCTAGCTTCAAAATTTAAAAGAAAAAGAAAGTACATTGTGTACGTGCCCATAGCCGAGTAGTAGGCGTGGGGCTGCGACTCGGAGTCGGAGATATACAAACTTCTTTTACAGGAGAACCGTTAGTTTTGGATTTATTAATCATATACCAAAGGTACTTTTCCAAACTTCTAATCTTCGAGGAAGCTATTTTATGGAGAATATCGAGAACAACTTTTTCTTCCGATGAACAGAGCTCCCGGCGGAGAGGAAATGAAGGTTGAGGTTGATTCTGCTCTCTACATATAGTAGCGAGCAGCTGCTCCGCAGCAGGAGGCAGCTCCGGCCCCGCAGCATTAGCCATCACTGTACTTCGATTAGAGGAATTGAAATATTTTTAAAGAAAAGTAGAGAGGAATTGACCTTTGATTTCCCGCCCCATCACACACAGTTAAATATAACGCAGTATGAGTTTTATTTTTGTCACATCAATCCAATCAAGTTTGAAACTTTATCTGCAAAATTAAGTTTAAATAACTTAGAGAGTAAGTTGGCCGTAAATTTGAAATTTGGATATCACAGAAATTAGTGAAATTAACGCAACGATATGAAAAAGATTCGTTGTTATGTGGTTGGTGCAAGAAAAAGACAAGCTTTTTCCCGGAAAAGAAACTCTGAGTGCAAATATGATCTCAGACTGTCAGTTACTTTTTGACAAGAGCAAAAGGCCACTGTTGGCAAAAGTAATTGATTTTTTTTATTTTTTTTGTCCAAGTAGTACTCTTTTATTTATAGAGATAAAAATGAAAAATAAATATTTCTTGTATCAATTTCACCTGTGAATCCATGGCCAAATTATTTGAAATTTATTCCAACTAACTTTAAATTTATAATTAAGTCATCCCATTTTATTTGACAAAAATTTAAAATTTCTGTACTTTAAAAAATTTTATAAACATCTACGTTATTAATTTATATGTGCAAATAAATTGAAATATTTGATTATAAAAGACATAAGTAGACATTCATCGTGCAAACGATGAAATAAAAGAAAAAGATGATGGGTATAAGATTTTTCAAATTTTCAGTAAGTTAAATATTCATTTTTATTTTGTTATTTTGTTTTACTTGTAAAATTGGGATTTCCACAAGAATTTATATTCCCCTGATTTTCTTTTTATGTGTCAATTTTATTATTTTCATAATAATTGATAAATATTAATTAAATCTAAATTTAATATTAAAAAATTAAATTATATTAAATAAATGAATAAAATTTAAATTTTATGCAAAAAATAACATGTAAAAAGAGAAAAAAATAAAAATTAAGGATTTAAAAAAAATAAGAAGGAAAATAAAATTATTTGAATTGGAATCTCAGTACGTTCAAAAAGCAATTTGCCATCGATTTTTCATTTAAAAAAAAATTCAGGCTTTTTTTGGTGCAAGAAAAAGACAAGCTTTTTCGGGACTTTTTTAAAAATAGTGTTTTTTTGAAACTTATTTTGAGAGATGGTGTGTGAAAAAAAGTATTTAAAAAAATTGTGTGTTTTTCCATTCCCGATACCAATCGCTGCGGGAATGGACTGGGCCCCACTCTCTCTCTCTCTCTCTCTCTACCCACCCCCCTCTCTCTCTCTCTCTAGTCATAATCTTCCAAATAAAAAAAAATATTATTAAATTTTATAAAAAGAAATATTATAAATTTATATTTATTATTAATCCAAATTAATTTTATTGTTGGAATCGATTTAATTAGTATAACATATAAATTTCAATTTATCGATTTAGTTAATAACTGAAATTTTAAAAATCTCAGTGGTTTGTTTCGGTTCAGTTTATAATTTTTCTGTAGTAATAAAATTTGTAGTAATTTTTTCTAATTACCTAAATTATAATAATAAAATTTGTTGTATAAAGGTGGGTTAACGAGAGACCCACACTCTATCCCTTGAAGCAGAGTGTTGTGGGGTACTGTTTGATCACGTGAGATCTGTAGGCTTTTAGGTTGCCTTTGCACGTGATCATTTCTTTCTTGTCACCTGCACTGGCACTACAAAGACATATATTTGCATCTATTTTTGCCTCATCTTTACCCAATATTAATACATATAGATGAGGTTATAGCCTACTTTAATAACACCAATTGGATCAAGCAAACCAAATCATTAGCCATCATCAAAGTCTCAATTTTCGATTGTAATTGAATCGAAATAACAATAAATCGAACTACAGAAAAAATTATAAACTGAACCGAACTATTTCACTAACGTAACTAAATCGATAACCAAATTTATTTTATCCACCAATTGAAATTAAACTGATTTTAGCTTTTAAAAATTTTATGAAACAAACCACTGCGATTTTTAAAATTTCAGTTATTAACTAAATCGATAAATTGAAATTTATATGTTATACTAATTAAATCGATTCCAACAACAAAATTAATTTGGATTAATAATAAATATAAATTTATAATATTTCTTTTTATAAAATTTAATAATATTTTTTTTATTTGGAAGATTATGACTAGAGAGAGAGAGAGGGGGTGGGTGGGTAACGAGAGAGAGAGAGAGAGAGAGAGAGAGAGAGAGAGAGAGAGAGAGAGAGAGAGAGAGAGAGAGAGTGGGGCCCAGTCCATTCCCGCAGCGACTGATTACGGAAATGAAAAAACACACCATTTTCCTAAATACTTTTTCTCACACGCCATCTCTCAAAATAAGTTTTAAAAAAACACTATTTTAAAAAAAGTCCCACATTTTCTAGGAAAATAAACTTTTGAGTGCAAATATGATCAGAGGACTGTCAGTTACTTTGTGACAAAAGCAAAAGACCACTGTTGGCAAAAGTAGTTGAATTTTTTTTTTTTTTCCAAGTAGTCCTCGTTTATTTATAGAGATAAAAATGGAAAAAAAATATTTCTTGTATCAATTCACATGTGAATCCATGGCAAATTATTTGGAATTCATTGGAATCTAAATTTAAATTTATAATTAAATCGTCCCATTTTATTTGAGAAAAATTAAAAGTTTCTGCACTTGAAAAAATTTTATAAACATTTCCGTTATTAATTTTTATGTGCAAATAAATTGAAATATTTGATTTTTTTTTCATAGAAATATTTGATTGTAAAATGCATAAATGGACATCCATCATGCAAACGATGAAATAAAAGAAAAAGATGATGGATATAGGATTTCTCAAATTTTCAATAAGTTAAGAATTTGCTTAGAATAAAAGAATTCAAATTGTAAAATTCGTTTATAAATGAATTTCATACGGAATTCATTTGTAAATGAATTTTTATGTTTCGAATAAAATAACTAAAATATAAAATTGAAAATAAATTTCTTATTTTTATGTTTGAAATAAATAAATAACTAAATTCATGTTTATATTATTTTCTAAAATATCATTCTTGTCAGTTTTGATATATTTTTTGATAATAACTTTCAATAATAGATAATATATATAATTGACATGCCACTAAGTCAATTTTACATTTATACAATGATCTGTATACGTTTTTATCATTAAATTAAGTTTATAACATACTAGTTAACTATTATAATAAATAATACCTTCATTGACATTTGAGTCCATTTACCATCAAAATTTTATTAATTTAAAATATAGTAATATTAAACTTCTAATATTTACTGAGAATTTTAATTAAATAAATCTATCTATAATTTTGTTATAACTAATCACCACACTTATTTTTTATTAAAAAATTAACTTTTAGATTTTTATATTAAAAAGTTAATAATAAGAAGTATTATTATTATTTAGGATTAAATTATTTATTTATTTTTTTGAATAATAATAATAATATTTATTTTTTGTTTTTCTGTATAATAATAATAATAATGATGATATTTAGTATAATCGTATTTATAATAATTAATTAAAATCAATCAAATTAAAAAAAAATATTAAAGAATTGTTATTCTCAAAAGTGTGTACACACGCGCATATATATATATTGAATGCAAAATAAATATTCATTAATAATATAAAAAATACAAATAAATTTACAAAATTTAAAAGTAAATAAGACGTACGAAACTAACGAAGTTGTTAAAATATACCTCTGAACTTTTTCAACAAAAACAGTGGATAATAGTAATATACCGCGAGTAATCTGACTTTTAGCGAAAAACTCAATTTATCTGTTGTTAATGAAAAAACTCATTTCAAAATGATGAAAACTTTCATAAAAAAGACAATAATCTTCAAATATAGAGGACAAACTTGCATGATAAAAAATTTAAATTGCATTCAATATTAACTAAACGAACTAGATTTATAAAAAGACAAACACGAAAATTAAATATAAAATAAAATATTTTAGATCCAAGTTTATTGAAACCAAAATACAAAAAAACAAAAAAAATAAAAAACAACGAATAAAATTAAAGTTTTAGATTTATACATATTTGAAAATTATTATAGAGAGAATTGAAAAAAAATAAAAAAAAACACACAAAAAAATTGAAAAACACAAATATAAATTTAATAAAAAAAATAAGACGAAAGAGAAGAGGGACTGCCATCCGTAAATATACTGATGGCAATCCCAAAATTAGATAAACCAAATAAAAACCTTTGAATCTAGGTAGAGAAGGAGGCTATGTTTTGTATGTGGAGGTTAGAGAGAAAAAGAGGCTCCACACAAATATATTTGAGTAGTGTAAAGTGGCAAGATTTTTAAAAATAACAATTTTATATATATAGTTTTTTGAAATTTTATTCCTTAAAAATAAGGAATTTATTTGTAAATTTCACCTATTTCTATAAAATTTTGTGATGGCATAATGAATTACATGGAATTTAATTCATGGAATTCAATGCCTTTTTTTTTTTTGCATTGCAAGTATGAAAAATTGAAATAACAAATAAATTCCATGAAATTTAATGAAATTTATTCATTTCAAGTATAGTCTAAATATTTATTTTTATTTTGTTGTTTTGTTTTACTTGTAAAATTGGGATTCTCAAAAGAATTTATAACAGTTAAGGATTTTAAGAAAATAAGAAGGAAAATACGGGTGCATTTAATTACAGAGAATAATTTTATATTTTCTATTTTCTTAAATAATTAAAGTATCTATTTTTTATAAAAAATTTAGAAAACGCATTTATTTATCAACAAATAGAAAAGTAGAGTATTTATTTTCTGTATATATGTACAGACACACACACGTGAATGTATATGTATGTGTATGTATATACATATATATGTATGCGTATCTATATACATGCATACGCATATATACATGCTTACATATGTGTATGTATGTACGTGCATACATACAAATGTATATGTCTATGCATATGTATGTGTATATATGCTCATACATACACATATGTATGCATATATATGTGTGTGTGTGCACATGCATACGCATACGCATACACATATGTATGTATACATACATACATATATATGTATGTATGTGTATGTATTTATGTACACACACGCGTTTATGTATGCACATACATATATATGTGTATGTGTATGTATGTGTATGTGTATGCATATGCATAAATACATATGTATGTATGTGTATGTACGTATATGTATATGTATAAATATATGCATGTGCATATATATATAAGAATATGTATGTGTACATATATGCATTTATGTGCATACATCCATATGTAAGTGTGTGTGTGTATATATATATATATGTATGCATTTATGTATGTACTACATATATATATACATACATATACATATGTATGTATTCACATACATATACATGTATATACATATGTATGTATATGTGTGTGTTAAAATTATTCAAAAATTTGAGAAGACATTTTTTATTAATTTTCTATTTTTTTATTTTAAAAAATTACAAAATTTATTTTCTACTATCTATTTAAAAAAAAAATTGATTAAAATAAACATAATAGTTATTTTTTGTTTTTTTTTGTGAAAATATTTTATAGAAAACTGGTGCAATTTCCTATAAATAGAGACCCTAAGATTATTTGAATTTGAATCTAAATGCGTTCAAAAATCAATTTGCCATTAATTTTTCATTTTTTCCTAACAAAAAAAAAAATCAGATTCTGAGGTGATTGTTTTTGGCATCAGACCATAATTTGAAGGTAAATTCACGGATCAAAAGACATCAAAATGGTCATTATCTTGCATTTCCATTGACTAGCATTCATGCGATGCTAGCACTGATAATATTCTCTCTGAAATTTACAAATAATACTATGATAACATTCAGAAACGAAGTCTCAATAAGTCACAACTAATTAAAGCTTCCCAATCTCAGTGCCAGTAACAGTCAAATTACAAATAAAAGAATACTGCATTCATAAAGCAAAGTCTGGATTTACAACATGGTTGCTTTCATTTAGAACTATAATTCAATACCCAAAAGGCATATTGAATGACGAAATGAAATCAGAATATTTGCATGCACATTTGAGTTTATCTTCAGATTAATATGTTACATGCTGCTTCTGAACAGCAGCACTCTCTAGGATTTGACCATTTCCTCATATTTTACGTATATGAAGTAAAAGCAAATTATAGTTTTCGCTGCTTTTAAGTGTATAGTCATACCATAATTTGCTTTTGGAACATTGAGACACCTCGCAGACAAAAAAAAAAAAAAATAAATACGTCATTGACTTTTGATTATCAGCAACTTCTCTAGTCAAGGTAAAGGGTTGGTGGTGAGACCCATAGACTCTGCAACCTCTCTAGCGGAATAACTGTCCGCTTGTTCCTAGGCATTGCATAACAACATTTTGAAATGATTAAAGTCCAAGAACTCCAAGAATACTTTAATCACCATTTGGAGAAAACAAAAAAGTAGTAATAATAATAATAATAATAATTGTCTCCTTTCTAAATAAAATAACATAATTTCTGACGCAGAACACTGGAAATGACCTAAAAGAATAATGAAACATTCCACATACCTGAAGGTGGTGCAATAAATACATCAAGAAGAGGTGCACGAATACCTGCATATAATTTTTCACAGTCATCATACAATTGCATGCTTATACATAATCCACGTCTTTAATTTAAATAACAAAACAGGAAGATGGCTCTTATTACCAGATAGAATAATAGGATAAGCCGAGCTGTTGGATACCGCCATAAAAATCTTGTGGCTCTGGCAGCCCCTGAATCCAATAGCTTTGCTGCCTTTTGCAACTGCTAGGCGCAGTTTGAGACCCAATGTCATAGTAAGTAGATAAAGTGTAACTACCTATTCAAATATGAAAAACGCATACCTGGATGCTTGCAGCCTGCATATGACGATGATGCAAGGGCAGAGGCCTGCAATAGTTACATTGTAAGAAATTTTTCTTCAGATTTATAAAAATATTCCCTGCCTAAGAGCTGCTAAAGTGAAATCCATGACACCAAGTAACAAAACTTAAGGCTAAATACTCAACAATTTGTTAAAAGCATAAAAAGAAGTATGCAAAAATGTCAATTCAAGAAAGATTGAAAGAACATACTCAAGCGCCTTCATCTCAGCATCCTCCTCCCAAGATGAAGATGCACGATGGGAAACTCTACTTCTTTCAGCCTCAACCTGTTTAATAGCAATATAGTTAAATGGCAGATGAAGAAAAAAAATCTAGAGTACAGATCACCACACCATTTGTCGAGTAAAACACCCAAGCACAGACCTGTGCTTCTTGAAGACGCTTTAACTCCTTCTCCAACTGAAACTCTGCTGCAGCTTTTTCACTAGCCATGGCTTCTAACTGTGTTTGCTTGTAGTACTGTATCATTGATGATTATTAAAAAACAGGAAACTGCACAAATATTTAAATAGAGTGCAATTTATTCTACTTTCATATTACCAACAGATCAGTCAATTCACGATAGCGCTTCTCCAGCTCCATATGCTCCTGTCAGGGGTAACTATAATCGATAAAATGCGCAAATAAATCTCAAGCACAACTTAGCCATAATATCCATTTCTTTATAAGACAACGTGCTTATCAACAAGGACTTCCTGGACTTGCAATGCAACAGCTTAGAAGTTTATATCATGTTCATGCGCCATAGCAAGATTATTATCTGCCATGTTAAGCCATAATGAAAATAAAATACTTCAGATTAAAAACGAATTTTACACCACTGAGTTCATTCCTTCCAATCATTTTGCTTCCAACTCTAGCAACATTCGTACAGTTTCTTCAAATACAGAAGATCTGTACAGAAATAACTTAATTTGGTATCATCTCAAACCCCCCTCCCCGCCCCCTCCAACCAAAAAAAAAAACAAAAACAACTCGCAGCTGTCCTCATAGAGTCAAGTGGATGTTGAATTCAAGGTTAAATTAGATGTCAAGTTAGGGAGGGAATATATAATATAAAAGAACACCCAAATCACAAACATAGTACTAAAGTCGTAATAAGTAAAAGTCAAACCACAGTGGTCGTAAGCTATAAGAGAATTTAAAAGAATTTTAGCATTTCCACATTTGATCGCCCCAGATAAAATCTCAGTTGCAACTCCACTGTAATTGAAAAATAGTGGAGCAACTCATATTCCACACCAATCAGGTTGGCCTCTAGTTTTTTATTTTGTGCTTTTCTTCCTAATATGATAAACAGAACAGATTACCTGACGTGAATAGTGCTCAGCATCTCTCTTCATGGCCGCCATTTCAACCCTCATTTTTTGCACTTCAGCCTGCAGAAAAATCAAAAAGATTGTCACATACACAAAAACAGTCACATCCACTAATAATGTATGATAAGAAGAAAAAATTTTATTAAAAATTATATGCAATTTGACTGCAACATTTCTGCATGGCAATAGAGATAAGGAAAACAAGATCACTATCAAAAGGGCAAAAAAAAAAAAAAAAAGAACCCTTGCCTCCAATGAAGAAATTTTGCTCTCAGCATCTCTCTGACCTTGACGTGCACGCTCCACTTCTTCCTGCCATGCCCGCATCTAAACATTTTACAATTTAAGGATTATTATGACAATACTGACAAGCAATTATATGGTACAATAACAAATTGTTGTAGTGCTGGAGGACAAATATTATCACATTTTCTGTTTTATAAGTAACTTGCAGAGAGTACCACATGATTTTATTAGATAAACTCGAGACAGCTTTTACAAGCAACAACATAAAGCCAATCTATACTAAAGCACATACCATGGCAGCAACCAAAAAAAAATAAAAAAAGTGTAAACATTCAAGTGCCTACATACTTTAGAAGAACTCTAGCACAAAACATCTATAAGTCATCTTTTCTTCATAAAGTATTGTACCTATTTGCAAATTACTTTATCAAAAGGTCATTGGAAAGGATGTACCCCACACTTTAATGAATTCTCACGTACATTGATTTCAGCAAGTGCGTACTGATATGTCACAGTACCTGAATCACTTGATTTGCCTCTTCTGGAGGCTTCTTTGGTCCACGACGAGCACGAGCTTCCATGTCCTGCAGCTCTTGATTTAGCGATGCACATTCAACCTGATTGCAGAATGCTAAGCATCAGTAACTCTGAACATTTTGTTAACTTCCCAGAAAATTAAAATTGTCTCTCTATGTACCTCGAGCAGTGCCACCTTCTGCTCAAGTTCTGTTGATTTTGCTGTTCTCTCATCTGCAGTTCTCTAAAAAAGGAGGTAATTAACAACATTAAATGAAAATAGTAGACATTAAGATGAATAAACGATGGTTGGCATCAGCATTCTCAACATAACACTATCATCATAAAATTCCTAGCTCAAGAAAACTTGGAAGATTCATGACAGTGACATTACAGGCAACTTGAATACATTAATAATCAACACCAAGAGCTTGAATATCATCTACGTAATATAGGTGGACTGATAAATCAGATTCATCAACTGCCAATGCATTACCTGGAGCCTAGCAAGCGCCGTGGATGCCTCAACAGCTCTATGTTCCAATTCCACTTCCCTCTCCATAGCTGCCTATTTTATCAAATGGGAAATATCAGATATCAAAGAAAATATATAAATATGATTACACAGATCAGGACACAGACCAATTTAGTAGCATTGTGTGCTGCACGTTCTTCTTCAGCTCTCCGCTCTGCAGAGGCCAGCTCCTCCCTAAGTGCCTGGTAAAGAAGTATGTTTCATAATCTGAGCATCTCATGATGAAGCAACCTTTATAAGGACATGTCAAAAACAGAAATGACATAATTCAGTCCAAGATAGAACCAACCAGTTACCTGCATCATCCTCGTCTCTGTGAGTTCTCGGTTTCGCATAATGGACTCCATGTTTGCCTGGAAAGTAACAGAAGTGTTTGAAAAAACTTGGATGAAAACCAATATAATTGAGGAATGTAGCTCATTACCCTAGAAGAACAAAGTCTAATCTTTGAATATAATGCCATATCAAGATGAGTAAATAAAAATTACAATAAGTAAAAAGTTATCCAGAATTGTTAATCTGATCTAAAACAACAAACTAAGTGGCTTTATTTAAGGATAAAATAGAATCTGATCTAAAACAACAAACTAAGTAACTTTATTTGAGGAGAAAGCAGATGTTGACATGAGAAAGAGTAAAGTTTGTCCATTACTTTACACTAAGTACATATTAGCTGATGAGACCCTTAAACTTTTTTACTGAACTCAAGTATTCAAACAGCTTTGGCAGGCATGCAATGCAGACAATGGCATATATGTGAGGCTCCATAACTTTTTGTTTTCAAATCTGTATGTGGCTTTCAACTACAAGAGAGAGAGAGACTGATCACTTTCTGTTTCAATTAAACACCGATTAAATATTTTATTTGAACTTAACTTAGACAGGGTAATCTGCATAATGTACTGCTTTACATGAAGAAAGCCATCTTAACAAACCAGTGACAAGAAAGACACACATCATTATCCTGAACATGGAAAGTAAAGCAAACCTGCAGTGAAGCCAAATTTCCCTCAGACGCAGCAGCCTGTTTCTTGAGTGAATCCATTGAATTTACAAGGGCTTCAATTTCAGAATTTTTTGCAGACAAAGCCTCAACCATATTGAACTCTACTTTTGTCACTTCACTTTTAGATATAGATAAATCTTGCTGTAGCTGCTTTATGCGAGCCTCGTATGACTTGCTCAGCTCTCTCTGTTTAGCAAGATCAACAAATGTAAAGAAAACTCCTTGATTATCATTGCATCAGATTCATTCACGCGAACCTAAAAATTTTAGAAAACTAGCAGGACCAAAGACAAGGAAAAGAGAGAGAGAGAGAGAGAGAGAGAGAGAGAGAGAGAGAGAGAGAGAGAGAGTTTTCTGTCTCACCTCTGCAATGAGAAGTTCCTCCAGCTGTGCATTCTCAGACTTGTATTCTTGGAGGCGTGTTGAAAGTCCAGCACAGACCTGAATATTGATAGTGGAAAATTAACAAAAGCATCTAAAAAAAGGAATCCAACAGGTAGGAAACAATATGGGAACAATGGACAGCCAAGTCAAGTAGATTAGACTATCCATTCTGCGAAAATCCCTCCAGTGAAAGGCACCTAATTGAGCAAGATCCTAGAACTGATCTGATTGTGGCGAAGGACTAGAAAATCCTGTACTTGGCATTTATTAAACAAGCCATTTTAAGCCATGGACTAGAAGCTTAGGACCAATGCTCATACTTCGGATACCTACCAAGGGCCTTCTAAGGAGATTAAACTACCAGCCTAGGAAAATCCCTCCAGTAAGAGACACCTAATTGAGCAAGATCCTATAACTGATCTAGCTGTGGAAAGATGTGAAATCCCAATGACCAGAAAACCCTTTGCTAAAGCCACAGAGCTAAAGCTTAGGACTAAGGTGTGTACTTTGGATACCTACCTAGGACCAGCCCTTGAGGATGGATATAATTCAATAAATGCATGTCAAACCAAAGAAAGCCATTACCCAATCACTCTAGTGACAATAATGAAAGATACATATTAGCAGCTACAGCTTACCCGTGCTAGCCTTGCCTCTTTAGACTGACCAGTGGAAATTGCAGTCTTAAGAAGCCCTTGAGCCTGCAGACCATCCAAGAGAACTAATCAGAAAAATTCAGCAAGGGTATGAGATTATTGGTAAACGTTCATCTCCCCTATAACAAATTAGTTACCTCATCAAGTTGGTCCTGTATTATCTTAGGTGAAGTCTCAGATTTCTGCTCCTGCTTGTGCTGATTGACAAGAGGCTCCTTAAGATCAGCATCTCCTTGTGGACTTTCACCATTTACAAGAGAATCAGTACCTGCTGATGGAGATATATCTTGGTCAATCTTTAAAGGAACGTCACCATTCCTTAAGTTAAGAGTTTGGCCCTCATCGATTGGATTCCCTTGATGGTCTTCACTGGGAAGCTCTATCTCTTTCGTAGGTAAAGGTGAAGGAGGGTGTTCAATAGGAATTTCAGAAGCCTTCTCATTCAGGACCTCTCCATTTGATGCTGATGTTACAACATCTGCATCTGATGAAGTTACAGAAGCTTCCACGTGATCAGCATCATGTTCATCTACTTCAGTTGTTAGACCATCTGATGATGTGATGCTGGTGATGTCCTTGTCAGTATTCTGTTGCTGCTCAGTGACTGGTTCGGGTATGGATTTCCTAGAGGTTCTAGTGTCATTTTCAACTGAAAGACCAGCCCTATCTTTATTTGAACCCACATCTAATTGTGAAGGTAGCGTGCGAGCCAACTCCCCACTGGCATCACTTGCTTTACGGGATTCATTCAAAGAGAGCCTCTTTTGAACCTGGAGAGCCCATTTGCAAATTAAATTACCACACAGCTTTTTGCATAATGTGAATCAAGGGTGGTAGATAAACAATTGTAAGCAACACAAGAAAGGCATGGCTATGGTGGTAAATACCTTTGCCTTTGACTTCGTGCTCCTAGGTCGAGATCCTTGTCCATTAGAAGCTTAAATTTTTAAAAGGAAAAAGAAAAATAGTTACAATGTCATCAATCAAAACAGTGAAATCACTCACTATACCTTCTTCTATCTTATTTAACTTTTGTTTTTTTCCACCTCAAAATTCAGCTTGGAAGAATTAACTTGGAAACCTTTAGTATAGAGTGGATTCATCAAATTACTTGGTCAATGCTTAACCGCATCTTCGGTCATTTTCAGTGAACAGTCTAATGGAAAAGCAAGTATTTTCTTTATATGTATGTGTAGGCAATTTCTAAGATTATTTGATTAGCATGCTTACAGTCTAGTAGATATATGAGTGTAAGAAAATTTGATCTAAGAGTTCAAATCAAATTCAAATGAAATTGCACAATTCCAAATGTTACGAGTTTGAAGTTATTGGGAATGCTATCCATTACTAAACACTGACTCTAAAATGAACTAGCTATTACTCCTTTCGTTCCACTTTAAAAGGTTATTTTCCTATGTTGTTTTATCCCACTTTAAATATTCTTTTCAGAATTTAAGAAATAGATTTACATACATATCCCTATTTATTATACAATTTATTAAATATTTCTCTTTTTTATCACTTTTAATTTTAACTAAAATTAAACGAAATTCTCGAAAATATAAAAAATAACTTTTGTAAATAACTATAGTTTTTTTTTATGTAATTGAAATATTTTAATCATTTTCTTAATTTCCAAAAAAAAATGAAAAATTACCTTTTAAAGTGGGACGGAGTAAGTACCAAAGAAGATCAAAACCAATCATATTTACAATTCTAAAGAGAGTGACAAACAATTGATAAAGCCTTCTATGATCGAAGTCAGCAGGCATCCTAACAAACATATAACATAAAGTAAAACCTAAGGGATGATAAACAATATAAGACACATACCTGGTGACTGAGAATCAGAATTCTCATCTGCCAATTCACTAACAACCAGCTTTGCCCTTCTATCTACGACTTCAAACAAATCTGGTGAAGACAGCAAAAAACTTTATACCTTTTTGAACAGGATTAAGGGCAGAAAACTTTGAAATGTATGATACAAACTGCAAGCACTTGTATATATTACTATATGCAAAACGATTCACTTTAAAATATGACATTCAAAAAATGGATTGCTAGCCAAATATATGATCATTACATGTTGAATTGAGAAAACATCATAATAGTGCTTTATAATAATAGGCCATTGCAGTGCAACAAGTAAGAAGGTCCTCAGAGATCCTTTATCATGCTTCTAAAAATACAAAAAAAAAATAAAATAAAATAAAACTCATATTTTAAGGGCTCCCGAATCTAGATAATACATTAAAATAGGTTGGGTTTCTGAAGAATCATTTACTCATAAAATGAACCGCATGTTAGATCAAGAATGCTATGCAAAACACCACGCTGCCATTGCCAGGACAAAAACCAAGAACCAACAAAAATACCCGCTAACGAAACCAACAGATCACTTGAATTGGCTCAAGGCAAGTAAACAATTCAATTAAGTCAAATCCTAATAACCACTCTCACATTCTACTCTCGATATTAATCCTCATAGCAAATCAAGCCAAAGTCCACGCAATATCAGATAAAGGCAGAATTGAAGCATAACTCACCTAAGTTATATCAGAAAAACAGAAATGGGCAGGGAAGGTCACCAAAAATTCACACGTTATATAGCAACTAATAAAACCAGCTAAAATTAATTAACAACTAACAAAACTAGCCATTGCGCGCCTCATTTCCAAATCAAGATATATTTATTGCCAAATAAAACCGCCGGATCAGACCTTAAACTCGAAGAAATAGAATCAGAAAACGCGATAAATTAAAGGAAATAGAAGGCATGGGGCACAAACCTTCTGCTGCTTTGAGCCAATGAGCCATTGATTAAAATCCTCCAATAAATAAAGCCCTAAACTCAGATACTTGGAGCTTCCATAAGCCAATGAACGCTGCTATTCACAAATCATAATAAACATAAATTAAACTGATCCCTCAAAACACTGGTTCAGTGAATTTTTGAAGAAATGCAATGATTTCTTTTGGAAAATTTTGACAATGAAGGCGCTGCTAGTTAGCCCGTAGGCATATACCAGCAGTAGTGAAATTTAAGAAATTGAGATATGTTCTGATGTGAACGAGACTACCACACGTACAATTTGGTTGCCCAATCCAGTGCAGATTCTCAATTACAAATGGCTTTGGGCCCGATTGGTTAGAGACTTTGTATCCCCAACGGATCAATCTCTTGTTTCTGAAATGCAATTATTTAATTTGGAGTTATAAATATAAAATATTGTAAAATACTTAAAAGAAAGTATTTTATTTCCCTTTCTGTGATTCTATACAATATCAATTTAAATTAATTAAACTAATAAATTTTAAATATCGAATAATTATATCAGGATAATATACAAAAAAAATAATCCTGAAAATTTTTCTATAGTATAAATTTTTTGGTTCATGTTTAGTTGTACAATAGTAATATATGATGTCAATGGTCATAATTGAATTGTATGGATTAACATACTAGAGTATGTATGTGATAATTGTCGTCCTTTTCTCCTTTTCTTAGCAACAAATGGATTTTTATTTAGCAAAAATATAAACAATTTTGTTGATTATTTTGATCATAAAATATGCCCAATTGCCTATGCCATGAGCAACACATATTTGAAATTTTCCCATTGTATTGTCAATATGATTTACTTTAGTGGTCTTGGTGTATCTCTAGGTTTGGATATTGATTCTGAGTTGGATTATTTATAATAAAAAAAACCCATTATATTATCGTTAGTCATAACCCAATGGGCTTCCTCTTTTACCAAATTGCAATTTAATTAGATGAGACGTAAAGCCCAGTGGGTCATGAGTAATAAGCTGCGGCGGTCACCAACACTCACAAGTGGGCTCAAAAATCCAGTTTGCTAGGCCCATTCCTTGCCACTGAGAGTTAATTGGGAGACATGAATATAGAACCTTTTTTTTTTCTTTTTGCCATTAGATAGAGAACCAGAAATTTTGAGGGATACCTATGTTCATCTCAATAAAATATTAATTAATAGTTGAATTTGTGCTGCTTTAATTATTTCATGTGACTTATTATCTTATACAATAATACATAAGAATTTACGAGCCAATCAAATCATTATTACCTATACTTTAGTATTGATTAGAAAAAAGGGTCGATTTGTCCACTCACTCACTAGCCAGCAAAATCAACCCTACGCCAATCATCTTCTAGTCTCCCCTCTTTCCAAGGTATTGGATTGGTTCAGAACTAAAAAGCTGCTAATTAAGAAGAAAACAAATAGTATTAGGAAAATATTGCACTGATTCCTTGAATAAATTAAAGTGGCCCATTTCTGATATTTTATTGCCTTTATTTATTTTCTCCTTTCGTGCCCTAAAGTTTCTTTTAAGCAAGCTCCATTATCCCCACAATAAAATCCTAAAATTATAGATTCTTCTTACTAGGAAAAGCAAGACCATAATTAATTAATTATGTGACTCTTGTATTTAATTATTTATTTATGATTTTTCCTTTTTGTTTTTAGAAATTTGACTCTTGTATGAATCCTATTGAATCTTGGAGTGTATATGTGTCATTTATCCACTCAATTGTTGATATATATTCTCGATGTCTTATTAATGTTTTGTAATCTAGTTAATCAAAAAGCAATTAAAGACCATATAAATTAAAAAAAATAAAAAAAATGAAATTAATCTCTTCTACGAAGATAAAAATGGAGCTTTCAACTTCAAAGTATGATTGATGATAGGGATAAGCATAGATCGATTAATCGATCCATTAGCCAAAAATTAATCAGTCCATTAATATCGATTTTTTAAAATTACTAACTATTAATCAGTCAATTATATTCGGTTAATCAATCCATCGATTTCTATTTTTCGATTTGGTTAACCAATATTTTTCGGTTAACCATTAAAATTTATAACATAAAATTATTAAAAAAAATTAGATAAAGTTCAATTCAATTTTAAATGTGTAAAGTAATTTAATATAAAAATTATGAAACAAATATAATTTACTAGTCAAAATTCATGTTATATAGATTAATAGCTAATATTATAAAATAGATTTGATATTTGTTGAAAATTATAATATGTTTGATTTTAAATTAAATAAAATTTTGAATAATATTAAATATTATAACATAAACTCTAAAATATAAGAAAATATAATTACATGCCATTAAGTAAAATATGAACACCAATATATGATAAAAAATAATATATATAAAAGTTAATCGGATGTTATATATAAATATTATTATATAATTAAAGAGAATGATAAAACATAAATTTAATTTAATATAAAAAATAATATATATAAAAATTAATTGTATACTATATATAAATATTAATATATAATTAAAGAGAATGACATAATATAAATTAAGGTATAAAAATAAAATATAATTTCAATATATTTAACATATTGTTTTATGTAAATTTTAGAAAGAAATAGAAAAAAATGAAGATATAAAAAAAAAATATATATATATATATATATATAAACCGGTTAATCATGGACTAACGGTTAACCGGTATCTAAAAACTCAAACCGTAATCATTAATAAAATTCATCAGATCGGTTAATCATAAAAATTGATTCGATTTCGAATCGATTTTACAATTAACCATATATTTTTATTTTTTTTGCTCATCCCTAATTGATGGACGATGATTGCATAGGTAAATTAATGATTTTGATGTCTTAGTGTTTTTTTCAGTTATTGAGGGAAAAATCATAATTGATATGTCGCGATCGGCTCAATTAATCAAACACGAACATTATCATGCGTATGCAAAAATTGCTGTAAAACTTGGAAAAAATGCATCTTTTGAAAATTAATTTGATGCATTTTTATCAATTAAGTGATACCATAAGTTTGTAAATATATTTGGCTAATTTGTGACAGTGTACAGTGTGTGCATGCGCGCCGACATACCGAATTAATATTCATTTTAAATCCTGCCATCTTTCTTACAAAAATAAAAAGAAAATTGAGAATCAGGAAGCATGCTATAAGAGTATAGCAGAATTCTACGCATTGGCAATAATGATTGGCAAGGTTTTTGCTAGAAATGCATCAATCAGCCTTTGTTCCTTTTAAGAGGGGGAAAAGGGACCTGTCTTCGTAATTTGAAGGTTGCCTCTCCATGAATACCACTTTACACTTCATAATTTAATGACAATCCCACTACTTCACTCCTACTTATTATTCAAATTCAAACAATTATTCAAGTTTCTAATTATAGACATTGGAACTTATTAAAGAGTCGATCAGTAGCTGCAATATTTTTTATCGAATTCTGCCGGTGCTTCATTTCATAAGTGATAATACATACATTTTTATAAGGTACATGGGAACCAAGACCCACTTCACAAAACAACAGTCCATATGAGACATATTACATCGGATGCATGTTACTTGTCAAATTAAGTCTGTCAGTAGTCATCAAATTCAATCGGTCTGACAGGCCACGCTGTGTCAATCGTACTAATGCACTCAACAGGATATAGATAATTAAATCACTGTAAAATCATACCTTCTGCTTGCCAACCGCTCCCACTTGAGTATCTCTACTTGATAGATATTATCTCTTATAAATAGTTTAATTTTCTAAGAATTTCAGATATTGTACTTTTGAAATTCTCTACTTTTTTTTCCTAAGTTTATTACTTAAATTTGGCAGTTCTAACGTCCAAACCGATTGAACTAGTCTTCTTGTAGGTTGTAGATTATTCATAATCTGATTCGCTGCCACATTATTTCTCAGTTCGATTTTCCACTTATTATCAATAAGCATGCTTATTCAGATAGTCATCACTTATCATTTACAATAATTTTTATTTTTACCATTTCTTTAATTTTTTTTAAGTCATTTCAGTTTCTTCTATTCGATTCACAATTGTCTGGTATGAAGAATAATTTAATAAAGCACGAGAAAAAGAGTTTTCTCCACAGATCATTCACAATTCTTTCCCCTTTTTTTAAATTTTTTTTTCTTAATACATTTGTAGTTTTCATTTTTCATAATCTAAAAGTAGACTGAAAATTTTATTTTCTATATTTTTAATTTGAATCCTTTAATTAATTAAAGAAACTCATTTCCGATTACCTGGTAAAAGTTTGAACTTCACGACAAATACATATTTCAATCACCCACGTACAAAATGATTATGAAACCAATTAGACCCAGTCATCCATTATAAAAAGTAAATTCAATTAAATTATTCATCTTCAACTCAATTTTTACTTTATAAATATGAAACTCATATAATTAAGTAATAATAAAAATCGTTTTCTTTTGTGGAAAAACTTTATTACTTCTGCAAAATAATTAAATTAAATAATGCTACCACAACCACTTCTCAGATATTTTAAATTTCATCAACCACCAAATTATTCATAAATATAATCAAGAACTTAATTTTTTTTTCCACAATATTTGATTTTTCTTCCAAAAAATCCTATCAAACAGCCTGTACAAAGAACAACCTAATAAGACTTTTCTCTCGACACCAAAACTTGTAATTCCTTGTGTATCAGCTAGCTGTGTATATAAATTGTTTATAATTGCATGTGGACCGCAAATTTCAAATCAATTATAATATTTAACAATATTAATTGATGAGGTTATTGTAATTTTTAGTTTTCAGGGTTAGTTTCACCCATGGCTACTGAATGTATGATCAATTTTACAACAGTAATAAATTATTTTTTTGATATAAAAATTGTTGAAATTTGCGAATATATACAACAGAATCATTTTGATTGATTTTTGATAAGAAAAATGCCGAAAAATCTAGCTAGCATGTCCGGTCACCATAATATGCACACATGATATCCAACATGGCACCACATTAGCATGACACGTTTTATATTTGCCATGTTAGTGCACACGTGGATAGAAAATAGTGTTTGAAATCGCCACATGTCATGTTAACTTAGTGCCACGCTGGATGCCATGTGTGCATGTTGTGGTGACCAGACATGCTGACTAGACTTTCTGGCATTTCTCTTTTCGAAAATTGATCAAAGTGATTTCGTTGTATATATTCACAAATTTCAGTGATTTATATAAAAAATATTATTATTGTGAAATTGGCAACAAATTTAGTAACAATAGGTAAAATTCACTCCAGTTTTCAAGAAGGAGATATTCTTTAGTTGATAAAAGAAGAAGAAGAAGTTATTCATGAGATTTCAAGATCAAAATCAAATTATTAATCAAGTGAAAACAATCATACGGACATTAAATTAATTAGTTAGTACTATATAATTAAGTAATTTACCTTGATCCCGTTTCAAAGGATAATTTGCCATAAAATGGTCAGCATTGTTACATCTAAAGCATTCTCCAGCCAGTTTCCTATAGTTACCCCAATGGTGTCTGGAACAATGTGGATATTCAGGTGCTTGACACCCACTCTGTCTTCCTGAAGCCTCCTTCTCAGATTTAAACTTGGCAGATGATTCTTGTTTCTTTTCTTTATTAATTGAACTAAAAATAGACTCTGCAGGCTGACCTCCTTGAGCTCCTTTAAATATTTTTCTAGTGAAAGATCCTCCCTAGAACCACTTCTTTTTTACTCCCTCTCTCTTTTAGCTATCTCACACTTTTCAACTTTCATAGCAATTGTAACCAGTTGATTAAAATCCACCACATTCAAAGATGTAAATCCGAATAATTTTTTTTATTCGATCATTCAGCCCATCTTCAAAGTGTCTGCATTTAAAGACCCCTGTCAACATCTCCTTGGAAACATACTTGCATAACCGAATAAATTTTTTTTCATATGCAGCCACAGAAAGAGTTTTTTGTCTTAGATTCAAAAACTGCTTTAGTTTCTCCTCTTTGTATGCCTTAGTAACATATTTCTTCCTTAACTCCTCCTCAAAGAATTTTCAGGTAAGTGGGTCAGGTAACTGATGTTGTCTTAATATCAGCTTCCACCAATCATAAGTCATGCCTTGAAATAAGGACACAATGCAAGATACTTTATAATTAGCAGGACAGTTAATTTCATCAAAGATCCTCTCTAACCCTTTTAACCAAAACTCAGCTTCTTCAGATAATTCTAAGTTAGTGCCTAGAAATTCTTGTACCCCATGCTTCTTGATTTCATATATTGGAGCTTTGGGCATTGTCATTCTTTGTAGGATTTGAGTCATATCCTGAAAAATTTTCAACAAGGCTTATCCAGGAACAACAGCAGGAATTTCATTTTGGAAAGAGGATGAAGTCACTGAATTAGAATGATTTGATCTAACCGGCAAATTACTTTCAACCGATTCTTCTATAGCATCCCTAGAGGAATTCTCCATCTTTAATCTATAAGAAAACAGGAACTTTTACATTAGGCCAACACAACGCTATCTCATATTATATAATCTTATACTCAAATTGCCCAGAAAAGACTAAACCTATGCTTTGATACCAAATTGAAACACCCTCCTCTAATTCTTTTTACTTATTTCATATAAGGTATCATGTGCATCAATTAGGTATTTCCCACAACTTCAGTCTCTCAATTACATATGCATAATGGCTTATCTTGCAACATACTCATCATTTTTATGTTAGTTATAACTATCTTAACTTTGTTCGTTGTCATGCATGACATTTCGCAACTCATCTAGCATATATATGGTGAAACATTCTAGCTCCTAGATGCATGCATACATTAGCATTCTTTCAATAAGCTTATTACATCACTTACTTCATATGATATACATATATTTAATAACCCTTTTTTATACATAATAAACATGTGGAAGAACTTGTACAAAATTAACAAAATATAACCCTACATCAACTTCTAAGACTTTAGTGTTGGCCTGTCCTGATGCAGAGATCGTTCATGAGCAAAAGATTTGACAATAGAACCTACACGGATAAAATAACCAGTGCTAAGCTATATAGCTTAGTGGGAATACTAAACATGAAAGACAACCGCTCACAGTGGTCGTCAGAAATATATAGTATACAAAAAAATTGAAAATAATAAAATTTACATATTAGGAATAAGTATAAAATAAAGCACAATATCTTAAACAACAAGTTAACCCTTTTATTAATTCGGCATACTTAAATCTAAATAATTCATAAAGAGATATATACATAATGTAAATAGATACCTATACATGCTTTAGGAACCACAGTTAAACGTGATAATCCATATATCATATGCATAAATCATACTGCGATTATCTGTGAAACGTTAATATTTTAATTTAGCCTACTTAAGTTCTAAGGGTGGATAATGGGATCGATGGATACCCAAGGGTATCAAACGATGAATATCCAAAGATATCAAAATTATGAACCCAAACAGGATCAACTATACGGTGGACCGGTTAAGGACCCAAATAGGGTCAACAAACAACCCAAACGGAGCACGGAGCTGTGTATGATCCAATCGGATCAACTGTACTTTAAACCTAAAAGGTCGACGGTGGCATCTGTAATTTCCCTATAGGTGCCTATCTATCCATAGTTGAACTCTAGTAGCAAGCGATACAGTTTTTCATATTCATTTAAAATATCATGCTTGTACTTATATGATACACCTTGCATATGCATATGATCATATTAGAGTACACAATTCTCCAGTGTATAAACATGCATTCATGCATTCATATTGTAAAGCCCGCTCTTATTACCATTTAAAATACTTATTATTTTATTAAATTACTTGCACAAAATACATTTATACAACTGGAACACATACATTTAAAGTACAAATACAACATAGTTCATTACATACATGTTCGATTTTTTTTACACAATATACATTTACAATTAAATGATACATTATCAGAATTAGCCTTGACTCGCTTCCCTTCTAGTGGCCTGCAGATGTTGACTTAAGCAAAAGCACTTTCTCACCTTGAGTACCTACACGGGAAAACACCCATACTGAGCAATGGCTCAGTGGGGAGTAAACAGTACAATGGACTTCTTATCGAAGTTACAAATACAATCAATATAGCATGCCAATACATAACAATAATATCATGTCACTCTTATTCAGTACACGCAGTTAATCACATTCACTAATAATTATACACTCGATAACAATCCCAATACAGTTTTCACTTACATTTCAATATTAGTTTTACACTCACATTTCATTATTCAATGTCAATCATTAACATTATCATTAAGTATAATAGTATACTTCAATATTCACTGAAAAGCACTAACACTAGCATAGGGTCACTTACACTTCAATATTCACTGAAAAGCACTAACACTATTATCAAACACTAATTACACTAACATAGGACCATGTATCACTTAAATTATTAATCACTGATCATTATTCAATATTCAGATCACTTTCATTGCCTGAATTCTCATAAATGGTGGATACGGGTACAAACAATAGATATTTCACTAGAGACATAATAGTCTCGGTTCACTAGATACCAAAAGGTATCAAACACTACACTAGTCACCTTTCGGTGACAACACTAGCAGCTACAATCACTATCCCCTTTATAGGCATGCCTATCTATCCACTACTAAGTGAAATTCAGGCTTACAAAAAAGTCTTTAATCACTCAAAGTTATCACACTTAATACCACTAGATTCATAGAAATAACACATCAATTAAAGAATGTAACAAAACCACTAAACAATAACTTATTCACTTAAACTTCAAATACACTTAACATTAACATTAATATAAGTATTAATTGTCATGCAATTAGTAACATTATACTTACCATTTATCATGTTCACTCTCATTCATTACATGTACATTTTATTGCTCACTTTTATAAACATAACACTAACACATTCAATAGATTATGCAATTATTTTACTCTACCATGTCACTCATATTCATATTCATTTATATTCATTTATTATACAAATTCTTATGCATTAAGACTTAGTATATGTTTAAATCTACTTCATTAATTCACTATGCTTTACACTCATTTCATATCATTTCTTATTCTTATTTTGACACTTAAAACACTCTAAAAGCATTTAGGAAGGCTTAGACATGCTTTAATAACAATTTGAGACCTTAAAATCAAGTTCAAGAAAACAGGGCAAGGTCACGGTTACTACCAAATTCATGGTAACCGTGACCTAGTTGCACTCTCGGGTCTGGACTACGCCAAACTACCTCACGGTCATTACCGGATAAGTAATGACCGTGTTTAATACTTTTTAAAGGGGTCACGGTTACTATGAAATTCTTAGTAACCATGAGGTAGGTCATCTACAGGTTCTGGACTGAAAATGGGGTACCTCACGGTTACTATGAAAAGCCTAGTAACCATTAGGCTCAAATCGCTCAGAGATAGATTTTTTATCTCGACTTATAAGCCATTTTTTACCAAGAAAAAATCATTTTCAGGAACAATTGTCTTCTACAAAGTTGTTACACTATGTTTCTAGTTTCCAAAACATCAAAAATCACTCAAATCAGACTTCTAAATCTTAAGTTATTCACTAAAAACCGAAGACTGCTCATTTGGGACGGACAGCAGGGGTCTGTCCACTTCAAGCTCAATTTTTGTCACTCTAGAGACAGATTTAGGTCCCCATTTCTTCTAAAAAGTTGTAGATATATGTCTTAAATTTTATTTTCAACTAGAATCACATCAATCAGACTTATATAGAGGGAGTTATTCCAGTTTTACTAAGACTGGTTCATGTGAACCAAAAACAGATTTTCATCTTAACACTTTCTAAGGTACAAATCATCTTTCTCATGCACTATACATTCCATTATTCACTCAAACATCAACTATAAATCATCTAAAGCACATATATCAATTTATTTCATTTACAAATCCATAAAACAATAATATAACTCCCATACCTCTTTACAAGCTTCACTCTTTTCTCTTCCTCTTTCCTTGCTCTATCTCTCTTTCTCTTCTTCTCTTCTTTTATTTTCATGAGATAAATCACATATATAAACATATATTTAGATCATTTACTTCAACATCTACCCTCAAAAACATAACAAGAAAAGGAGATAAAGTTGTTACCTTAAAAGAGACAAATCCTAAATTCTTTCTCTACCTTCTTTGAGACACCAAAGACTTATATTTTTGAGAGAGAGAAGATAAGTAAAAGGAGTAGAATTTCTGAGATTTAGGACTCCCTCTTTGGCCGGCCACCATACTCCCCTTTTATACCATGATATCTCACCATTTCTCATGAGATTTCATGAGTTTTCTAGAGTGGGACACATGCCTTAATCCTATTGGCCACTCTTTTCTTTGCAACTTACTACTTCTTCTTTCTTTATTTCAAATTTTCACCACAATTCTTTTACTTTAAGTTTTCAATTATATCCCTAATGTCACATTCTCTCTAATTTGTACACTTATTCCATTTCATTTAATTCCTTTCATGTCCTTTTCTATATTTTCAATGCATATCTCCTCATTTTACCTTTAATATATACATCAAACATACTCGATTACTCTTAGGGTATAATGTGGGGCCTTACACATATAATAATTCGAGTACCGATAATTAAACATACATCTCATCATGAACTTATACTTGAACATACAATATTTAGGCAACACTTCATATCACAATCATGTTATCATACATATAGGATCAATGATAATTTCATAACTTCATACTTCCATATATTCATCTACTTCAATGAGGGTTCTACTATATGGTGACAATATATCTTTACAACTTTGTTTCTATAAGTCATTATATTAATCTCATGTTTTGATGCTACATAGTATCCTCATATTTATTTTTAAAATGTTCTAAAAGTATTCAGGAAGTTCTAAACACACATATTAATGCCATATTTCATGTTTAATTACATGTTTTAACATGTTTTAGATGTGTTTCAAAATGTTAAGATAAGTGTTGATGTTTGATAAGGCTAAAAAAAATTACTTATAACTGTAATTGGGTATAGAAGATGCGCACAGATGAGACAAAAAGGTCTCGGCCGCTCTTACATGTAATGCTATATGAAAATTCTGCAGACAATTTTTCTAAAGCTAATTGCACATTATTTTAGACATCCCAAACGAAATTTTCAACAAAAATGATCTTCTACAACTTTGTTCCCCTATGTTTTTAGTTTTTAAAACATCAAGAATCTTTGTAATATTATTTCTAGAACTCAAGATAAATGGAATTTACTAAAGACTGTTTATTAGGGTAGGCAACACCAAATTCCGGTTTTCAAGTAACGTTTAGGAAAATTTAGAGGCATTTTTAGACTTTTCTTTCTTTATAGAAATTGTAGATTTTGAAGTCTATTTTCGTAGGAATTAACCTCATGGTATTTTAAGCAATATACACCAAGTTACATCATTTTCAACACAACCTACTCCAGAACCATAAATCAACAACTCACATAAAGTTCAATTAAGTATATGAGTGGCTTAAAATTAAATTCAATACTAGGTCCCTTCTACAAATTTATAGGCACATACCTTAGGTAGCTTTAGAAATTGAAATGATCTCAAATTAAGGTTTCTAACTCACATTATGCTAAAATTTCAATCACTAAGTTAAGTGGTTTCATGTAATTTCGTCAAGCAACACTTCACAAACTAGTTTTCTTTTTCTTTGATCCAAAAATTTCAATCAATCGCAACATGTTCTACCGAAAATCTTCCACAAAAAATTAAGAAGACCCTAATCTCATACCTTGGTCGAAATCTCTCTCTAGCCTCACTTTTGAGCTTTACCCTTTCCTTTGCTCCTTACTCCTTCTTCTTCTCCTTAATCAATAATTCATTCATTCAATATCAAACTTTCACATTCCACTCAATACACCATCATTCAAAGAAGAAGAAGATGAAGAAGAAGAGATAAATTAACAATTTTACAAGCTTACCTTATTTTGATTCGCTAATATTCTTAATTAAGCAACATACATGAATTCCTCTTCAAGAACACTTAGCTAGACTTTAAGAGATCAAAGAAAATGAGGAAGAGAGAAACCAAATTCTGAAATTCTCATGGAAAATCCAACCCTTTTCACTCAAAATAACATATATATAGTGATATGTAAAATTTTCTTCTTAGTCCTTTAACTTTTTGTATGTCCAACATTTAACCTTCACCTTTTTGCATGCTTGACATTGACCCCTCTATTAAATCCTTCTCTTAAATCAACCTTTCAATTATTCTTTTATTCACATTTGTCCCTAAAAATGCCATATTTATAAATTGACCCTTAAAAATATCATAATTATAAATTTACCCCAAATTAATACTTTATACTCCAATTATACCCTCAAATAATATTAAACTATAATATTAAATTTTATTTTCATCCAATTAATATAATAACAAAATAATTTATTATTTATCCCATATTTTATATGAAATTCTCAGTTTAATTTAGTCTTAATCAAATAAAATCCTACTCAAAACATGCAATTTCAATTAGAGTCATGTTAGGGGCCTTACATTCTTTTTCTTTTGTATTTTCTTAGTTGTTTTGCATAATTACAAAGCATAAGTATTACTCTCTATATTCTTTTTTATGTGTCACTTTTGAGTAAAATTTAAATTATATTTATTTGTAATTTTTAAAATTTTAATGTAATTTAATTTACTTTTTTAATTTATTTTTTATTAATAAAGTTAAAATCAATTAAATTTAATAATTTAATTTTAATTATCTAATTTAAGAATAAATTAAAATTTATTTATTATTATTTAATTTTAATGAAAATAATAAAAATGATAGATAAAAAAGAATGAAAAGAGTAATAATACAAATATAATAATAATATATTATTGCCGGAAAAAAAACTCTTGATGTGAGTACATACAAGATAAGTACATCTTCACCTAATCATCTCAAGCAAATTAATCAAGCCAATTAACAAGCAATTTACCAATTCAAAAAAATTAATTACCACATGATCCACACTTTATCATGCGGTCTTGTGTCCAAATCGACAAATAGCAAGATAACTAAAAATTTATCAAAAGGTGAAGGTGTACCCAAACTTGCCTAGAATAGTATGCATTCGATCTTTCCCCGGAGAAAACATGCAACCTTAAACTGATAAAATTAAATTAAGAGAATAATCATCCATCCCAAAGACCACGGTAAGGAGATTCAAAAGCAGCACTGTGTTTCTGCAACTTTAAGTCCTTATAGAACTTCTTAATAAACTCGTCCGCCGCCATATCCACCTGACTATCGCCGTCGTCTTTCAACGGGAACGGCGAGTCAGTTATTCTCAATTGCCTGACCATTGGGCTTTTTCCGAACCCAGGCAAAACCATTGGCGACGCCTCCACTACTTCGTTGTTTAAAACCTCGAGCATTTTCTGAACGGCGCCGACGGTGGAAACTTCGTCGTATTTGTAAGATTTGGGGAAATGGAGCCTACGTTTGTGGCCGTGAAAAGGGTGGAAATTGGGGGTGTTGCTGCAACTGAACTCGTATTCTCTTGGAGAAAAGAAAGAGATAGCATCATTGGATCGGCAACCGAAGGAGGAATTATGGTGATGGTACATAAGATTGCCAATGGCTTTTTCTGCTAATTTATTGCTCTTTTTGAGCATTAAATGGAACTCCAACATTATTTTGCTCTTTGATATGCCCTTTCTCAGCATGAAGAACACTACTCGTACTACATGCCATAGTTTCTTGGCTACTTCTGGTGTTTTTGTTTCCATCTCCATTTTGTTTTTTACTTCTTCTTCTTCGAACTATTTTATTTTTATTTTATTTTTTAGAGAGAGAGAGAGAGAGAGAGAGAGATGATTAGAGAGAAGAGAGTTTTTTGTTTGCCATTGAATGAGTGTAGAGAGGTATTTAAAGGGCAAGAAGATTACTACTAAGTATGTCATAAAAAAATAATTATGCTTATAAAAAAATAATTACGCGTACTTAGCCCAAGTAAATAAAGGCATAAAGCAGCATTCTTTAAAGGGAAAAAGAAATTGAGTGAGCGTGTACCCACGCGCTTCTAATAATTCATTAGGGTTCTTGTGATTGGAAAAGAAAATAATAATAATAATAATAATGGTGGTCCAAATTTCATTTGTGGCTTTGATATTTTTTTTTGTTTGTTTATACAATTTTTGTTGTCAGATTATTATCACCACTTCTTTGATTGATTTGATTCTAATCTGCCTGCATGCATTGTACATAATTTACACGTGCCTCTCACTATTCAATAAATTATAAATTACTGGGGTAATATATAACTTGGAAGAATTAATTAGTTTATTGGTAATTATCAAAATTATGAGGTATTAAATTCAAGCTCTGGTCATATATTTTCTATAGAAAATTATATATCTACAAATTTTTTATACGTCTCAGTAATTTATGGGTAGTATAATGGAAATTTGCTATGAATTTTATTGGCAAATAAGAACGTGAAAATTAGAGGTTGGATATAAAAATAAAATAAAATAAAATAACAATATTGTTTCTAAATTAATTGATCTTCAAGAAAAATATAGATTATATGGACATTCAATTTAATTTGATTTTAGATCATATATATTCTAAAGTTCATTTTCATTTGGATGTTTTTTATTCTAACATGCATTATATTGAGGAACCGTATTCGTCTTAAACTTGTACTGTATTACGTTTTGATTTTGTCTCTTATTTTTAATTAATCTCACGATATTTCTTTCTTTTTTTTTTTAAACAAAAGCCAACCATCAATATATTATCCCCACTTACTTTGGAGCTTAGTAAATGACCTCTCTGGACCCCTAAAGATATAATAACTGACAGCAAGGCACATCTCTAGCCATGGCAAAAGCCAAAATTCGTACCAAAAAATAGAATAATTTTCTTTTTTTAAAAAAAAAAAGGAAAACCTTAGCCAAAGTCTGGTATCCCTCGTAATTAATTATAGTTACCGTCGTCTAAAATCTTTATACTGTTTATATAATAAAGCTGTCGTTTTCTTTCTTGATCTGATTTAACTTGTTTGAACTTTGTCGGGCCTAATCTTCAATTTTTCTGTCTGGATATATACTAGTACTAATTACCAAAAATCTGTAGAATTTGCGTTATCAAAGCTCTGTAAAAGTGATTATCAGTCAATTGAGAAGCTATTAAGTAGGATTGTGATATCAATTTATATCGAGGGAGAAATAATAGCGACGGTCACTTGACTTTTTGTATATAAAATACTAATATTTTTCTTATATATTAATGGCTGTATTTTTCCTGGTTTAAGCGATTTCGATGGATCAATCAATGATTTGACTATATATTTTCTTGAAATTATTTTGGTAGGGACAATATTTAACGTTCTATTAGTGCATGTGGGCCCATTAAATGCAATAATTTCAAAGAAAAATCTTTTAGCCGATTAATTAAATTTTCTCACTTTTTTATAATTTTTGTTTTCTCTCAAACGAATATTAAGTACATATTCACTTATAAAAAACTGCTTTAATTTTTCAAAAAAAAATTTCACATAAAATAAAAAATAAAAATTATATTTATTTTGATCAAATTTCTAAAATAAAAAATAAATTTTTCAATTTTTCAAAAAAAAAATAAAAAACTAATAAAAGATATTTTTCAAATTTTTTAAATAATCTTAATATACACACATATATATACATATATATGTATACACACACATATACATACATACATATATATACATATATATATATATATGTATACATGCATACATATATACATGTATTTGTACGTGCATGCATGCATACATACATACATATATATGTATGTGTGTGCGTGTACACACACACATACACACATATATGTGCATATGTATGTATGTATGTATACATACATGTGTATGTATGTGCATACATAAATGTGTATATATGTGCCTACACACACATACACACATACATACATACATACATATAGGTATGTACATACATACACATATATATACATGTGTATGTATGTGCATGCATGCATACACACACACATACATACATACATACATATATATATGTACGTACGTACATACATATAAATACATATATATATGTATATGTATGTATATATATACATATAAATATATGTACATATATATGCATGTATGTGTGTGTACATATATATATACACATACATATATACAAAAAATAAATATTTCAGTTTTTTATTTATTGATAGATGAACGTATTTTTTTAATTTTTTATAGAAAATAAATACTTTAATTTTTTAAAAAAATAGAAAATAAAAAATAAAAATTATTTTCTATAAATAAATACACTCTAAAATTTCACGATAAAATAAATATTTTTTCAATTATCTTAATACCTAATAAGCCATAAATTATCAATTCCCACTCAACTGGGCTTTAACCACGCCCAATTAGTAATTACCCTAAATTTGGAGGATAAATCTAAATAACCAAGGTAAAAGTTTTAGTACAGCTGACCATTTAATCCAGGGTAAATAAAGTCACCAAAATCTATAAATAGATTTAACATGCACCAAAATTTTCTATAATTTATCTTTTTTCATTTACTGACTTCCCATGCTTTTATTTTATTTTTTTTATATAATTACTGATATTATTCAGTTTAAATCGAATTACTGTTCACAAAATTTAAATTCGACATTATTTTTCAGAAAAATAAGTATCAAATCACTTGAATTAATAAAATATTCATTTTAATTTTTGATTTTATTTATAATTTTTGCATTGCGCTATACAGAAAGAAACGGTAATTTAACGATTTTATATATATAATTCTTATATTTTTAAAATTATATATTAAATTTCTGAATTTTTTAATAAGAACGTATTAAATTTAAAATAAACGGTACAAACGATAACATAATATACGCTTTATTAAAATCGTATGTATTTTAACAAAATATTATTATTTTTAATGTCCATTCGAGCTTAATGTATTGTAATAAATAAATTTAAAAATTTATTTTATAGTTTTGAAAGTGTATGAACCTAATATGTAAATAGATAAAATTTGAGAAATCTAATATATAATTTTGAAAATATAGGAACGTAATGTGTAAAAATGATAAAATTTAAGAGCTAAATTATGAGTTTTGCCAAAAAAAATGTTGATATAAAAAAATAAACTGAGGAATTGTAAAAAATAAAAAAATAAATAAAAATTGAATAATGTGAATGGAATGAATTTAACTTGGATATTTCAAGACTCAGATAGGATTCAAAAAATTTGAGTCTCAATCTCACATTCAATCAAAGAAATGTTGAAAAATATGTGTGATTTAATCCATGATATGATGCTTTAATTACCAATTTATTATATGTTTTTGGTGGGGAGATTAGATACTGAAAACTTAATTTGTGCATTGAAATAAGAATACATACCACGAAATTATGAAAAATAATTTTCTAAATAAAGTAATCTATAGATCTAATTAAGTAAAAAATAATAATTTCCCAGTATCACTTTCAGCATAATAATTTGTGAAAATGAAAGAACAAGCCAACCTGTAGCTGCCTGTAATATATAGGACCCAAAATAAACACGAATTGGGATGAAAATTCCAAGTCTTTCTGGAACTTACCTCTATCGTTCTTATTTCCTTCCACTTGAAGCTAATTACTCTCTTTTCACTCTCTCTATTTCTCTTTTATTTTTGCATTATATTTCATTTCTCCCCTACAAAAATTACAGTAAGAATTCTGCAGTATGGAATCTAATTTTATTAAGAATGAAGGAAAAAAAAAAAACTAGTGTGCCTTCTGCTTGTATTATCTGCATCATAAGAAAAATATATAATTGCCACAAAAAAATTCCTTTATTATTGTTGTTTTATTATTATTATTTTAATTTTATTTCTTTTTCCTTTTCAGAAAGGAAGTCCTTTATTCTTTGAAGTTTATATTAAGTTTCCTTCAGAATTTTAAGTGCAGTAAGTTTTTTCTTTATCATTATGATTTTTTTTTTCATTTTACTTGGGTATGTTATTTTCCTTATTAATAAACTTGCAATAGTTCCCATGGTAGACGAAGTATTCATATAAAAAATAAGGAGTAAATGATAGAATTTCACCATTATTCTTCCATGATGTATTAATAATTAATAGAAAAAAAGTAAAAATATGGTGCAAGAAAATAACTAATAACTAATAATAATTATATGTGTTAAATAATAATTATGTATAATACTCCATCCGTTGCGAGTCAATTATCATGTTTTTTCCTTTCACGCATATTAAATTAATCATTGGTTTTCCTCAATTTGACAAAAAGTACCATATAAATATTATAATATTTTTTATATTTAATGAAAATAGAAAAATGTGTAAAAAATAAAAAGATTAACGGATACATTAATATGGTGTTAATATCAATAAAAAAATAAAATCATATATAGCGTAAAACAGAAAATTTATATGGTGATGAAACACATGGAAGTGTTTGTGTGTGAGTGTGCTTATATATATATAATTTGAAAAGATCAACTGGACGGAGCCGACGGCTTGAAAGTTGAAACAATAATTAATTTTAGACGTGTTAATCGTTCCAATTTTGGAATGCATGGGCCAATTCTCTACGTTTGAATGCATGAGCCAATTTCACTCAAAAGTGACAGTTAAAAAAAACGAAGAGAGCATAAAATTTATGCAAGAGATATTTTAGAAAGAAAGTTTCTAAATATATTATTAATATATACATCCGTGTGTAACCTATATATATGTATATATAGGAAGAAAGTTTCTTCGTTTGGAAGAAATATATATAGTATAATAATAAATGCATATAATTTATGATAAATTTTACTGCATAAAAAATTTTGCTTAGACATGTCCCAACACCTAGATACCAGCATAAAAATTGCACTGCATAATATTTAGTGGAGATAATATATAAATTATCCTTTAAACTATCATTATTTATCAGATTTTTTTCTTGAATTAATTATATGTTAGATTATATCTCTGAACTTGTTGAAAATATCAGGTTAGTCACTCGAACTTATTTAAAATGTAAAAAATATATCATATACTATTGAAAATATTAAATTACCTCCCTAAAATTTGTTAAAAATGTCAAATTATCTTTATGTTATTGTTTAATACGTATTTTTCACGCACCAATTGTGAATTGATAAGTGTACTATAGGAGGTAATATGATATTTTCAACAAGTTCAGATAGATAATTTGACATATAATTAATTTAGGAAAAAATTTGATAAATAATAATAGTTTAGGAGGAAATTTATGTATTAAACCTATTTGCTACTCCCTTGTATATTTAATTGGTTTTCACACACACGCACACATGCATGTACATATCGTCTTTCTTTCTTTGAGAGAATATATTATCATCACGAACCATTTATAAATTTTGATGGTAGTGATTGTATGAAGTTCTGCCCACTTAGAAACTGTAGACCAACCAATTAATATGCAGTTTATGCGTGGACAAATTAGTAAGGAATCTCAAGAAAGCAAAACCATCGACATTAGTGGGGTTGGAGCAGTGTCTAATTGTCTCTACTTTTTACTTCTTTTAATAAATTCATATAAATAATCACTTTATTTGGTTCTTCTTTGGATTATATAATCAAAAGACTGCTTTCTCTCAACCTCAATTTCTTTTTAATTGGGCCAGTAACTGCCTGGAATCCTAAGATTAACCAACATTTTACTACTAGCATATCTCTTTTATGGAGTAATTTTTCCACCTAATTAGTATAAGCTCTGAATTTTAGGAATAATAATTCATAGAGAAAACGCTTTTAAACCACATATATGTATTAATTAATCTAGAAAAAATTCAATCAAATTTAAATGTGGAAATTCCACATATATAACTTTGATAATCCAACTATGTATATGTTTAGATCTAGCCTAAATTTAAATATATTTATAATACCCATTATAAATAAACATTGATAATATATCGTTACATATTACAAGCCCTTATTTAGCATTATTTTGACTCAATATAACAACTATATATATATATATATATATATTCTTAGCTCAATACTTTTACCCCTATGTTTATATAGGAGTTTGTATTTAAAATTGTTCTATGATATATCATTGTAGATTTATGATTAATTTTGCTAGTAGAGTTTTAAGATTTTGTATATTTAATAACGGTATGTTTTAGTTTTTAAAGATACCGACGGTCTAGAGACGCAATATATCGTCGCTAAGTTATTATCAAATATTTTAGCGACGGAGTGTCGTTAAATGTTAAGAACGAATAATAAATTTATAGTACGGAAATTATTCGTCGCTAAAAATATTAACGACGGACGATGAATTCGTCATCAAAAAGTTATTGACCAGAAGTCTTCCCATCTAAAATCATAGCTAAAACTTTTAGCGACAAATTTTCCAAATACATGTATTTGTTTTATTAAATTTCTCTCCAAAAAGCCACTACCGATGGTTTTGTGGGTAATACTCAATATAGAGTGTGGAAAGTTTTGAGTTTAATTTATCATGATATTTTTATAATTAGTCATTATAATTCTCTTAAAAAATTGTTTTATTACACTAATTTGATTTTCAAAATTTTTCTTATTGAAATTTTCTATTTTCAAATGAAAAAAAAAGTGTTAGACTATCATCTTATATATATATATATATATATATATATATATATTTTTTTTTTTGAATATTGTTAAGATAGTTATTTCAATTTTCAACATTTAATAATTTACTTGTGCGAGAATTAGATAAATTCCTAAGAAAAAAAAAGAGTGAATTTTCAAATTTCCAAAGATCTTTGTGCATAGGAGAATGATGCTCCTAGATTGATATATATATAGTTTGAAAAACATAAATATTTTCTACCTGAAATCACTAATTACTGGTACTTGTTTAAAGTGACACTAGTTTGTTCATTTTCGTCTATATGGTCCTTAATGTTAATGATGAGTTGCAATCACTTTGGATGAAAACATGGCAGGTCAAATTAATGATAAGAAAAAGAAATATATACTATCAAATTAAAATTATTTTTAAGACATACATGCAAGTCAATACACTTATTTCAACCAATGCACATCAACCTTAATTAAATAATATTTAGTAATAAGATAGTGGAATTTGAACCTCAACAAAAGGTACCACGTACCAGACTAGTTGTCTGATTATTGCCTCTTGATAGAATCCATTAATAGGAAAGAAAAATAGTACTAATTTGTATATATATTTTAAAACGCAAAAGCTATAGAGCCTAAAATCCCAAACGACTAAGACTCACAACTAAGTTTTTCCCACTCTCCAATCCGCCTGTATGATTTTTCACTAGTAATAATAATAAAAGAGATATTTAAGAAGGAAATTATTGGTGGTCCGACCAAAAGGACATAGACTTAAGGCTGCAATATTCAAAGTCGTTTTCTTTGTTTGTGAAACTTTTTTCTCTTTTAATTAATAAGTAAATGGAATGAGAACCCTTTTAAGAATAGGCCAAGTCCAAGCTTAATTTTTCTTTTCATGGCGGGCAGTATTGCTTTAATGCCTTTTGAATAATTTCATCAACTTTCCAATTCCAACTTCCTTCTTGCAACTTCAATTACGTCTACCTAAGTCACCTTCAATAATCTTATCTCCACCACAATTTCTAGTGCTATATATATATATATATATATATATCCCTTCATAAGTTAAAAATTTTCATTATAATTACTCATAGAACAATTAAGATATTTAAGAAGATGAAAAAAAAAATAAACCTTTTTTTTCGAAAGTATAAATATGAACTTATATTAACTCGAATAATAAATGCTTTGCAATCTAGCTTGTTGACTCTTGAGAGCTTGAAATTTCAAAATTGTTATAATATATAAATGTCCCTTAATTATCAAGGTTTAATATATTAAACCCTAAACTAATAGAGTGCTATATTATTTTTCCGAACTTATTAAATATGTTATATTGCTCATTATAAGACAACTCCATTCTGCTCAACAAATAATTTAAAAAGCAAAATAGAGTTCCGAAATCTTAATAATACATTTTCTCAAATAACAAAAGATCGGCAGTTTATTGCAGTTGACAGCCCAAGTCATTAAAGGCTTCGCCCTTGCTTGAGCTTTTCTCTTCTCTCTCGCTCATATTTTCCGGTACAAATTTTCAATAAGGATCAAACTAATATAGCTTTTAAATTTGCTTAAATTGCAGAGTGGGAGTCATCGGGCTTTCTAGCAACAAGTGAAGCAAAAAGAAAGCACTTTTTATATTAACTTTTGTTTAATTCAACTAATAGTGTATTTGAATAGACAAAGCAAATAATTTCTAGATTTCAGCGACATTAATACAATTATCTAGCAAGTCTTTTTGATACCCCTTTTACGACATTATAGCCAAATGCGCAAGCTTGTCTGCCTCAGCCACTTTAAAGACATGTCTAATATTGAACAAATCATCCTTCTCAAAGGGAAAATAAATAAATAAATCCAAAGAAGGATATGCTGAATGGAATCAGTACAGAAATTAATTAATTTCAACCTGATTACAATTTCAGTATCCTAGGAATATGGAGATTCAAAAATTTGGGCCACTAGTTAGACCCATGAGCTAAACATTAATTTGTAGTTATAGTTCATAGATGGGACATAAAATACAGCTATAAACAAACATATTTGTGAATCACACAACATTTCCCCCTTTGATATGAGAACACATGGTAGTTTCCAGGACCTTCATGGCATATTTCACCCTTAAAGCCACAGTTACTTCTGCATGGCCTGCCAATTAGAAGGGACGTCCACGTAGAAAATTCATCAAAGATGAAACAATTTTATTCACCATAGGTCGAAAGCTCAAGCAAGGCTCTCTTTGAGGCCAAATGTTCTGAGCTAGAAACTTTTGCAAGTTCTTCTTCAGCGTGTTCTCCAAATCAAAAGTTCTACAAGCTGTCCTCCAGATCATCCGGTACATGTAGCTTTTCGATGGCCGCCTGTTGAAAAATGTAAAAATAACGGACCATTGAACGGAAAATAAGCAAGCAAAAGACTAAAGCAAGATCATATAAATCAATTATGTGATAATAACTGCGTCTAAGGAACTCATCCACTTTGATTTGATGCACCGAAAAGCACAAAAGGTAAGCATTTTCCCGTATAGAAATTTCCTACTGGGACTAACACATTCAAAAAGAAAAATATGACCAAGATCATTTCAGTGGTGCAGGTTCCACATCTAATTTTTCGCTAGGGATAAATCCACATGCAAGGACTACAAGGTAATACCAGGAGAAACTCTCACTACCCAACATACGGTAGTGGTCTTAGGGGTATCAAAAGGACGAGGACCTAAACCATGGTGGTTTAATCAGGCTGTACAAAAAGTTATACAAGAGAAAATATTGGTATAAGCGGTTCCCAACAGCCGAAAATGGGGAAACCTTTTAAGAAATACAAGAAGGCTAAGACAAAAAGCCCAGAAATCAGTTAGTTAGGCTCCAGGCAAAGCCTTAAATCTATACCAAAAGCTAGGGACATGAAAAGTGGAAAGGGAAATGTATAGGCTTGCATCATTAAGAGAGAAAAAAGGAAGGACTTCGATGGAATTAAATGTACCAAAGATGACTCACAACAAGCCTTGACAGGAGAGAGAGAGAGAGATTAAAGAGAAATGGAGAAGCTACTTTGACCACTTACTCAATGCAAGACATGAGAACTTTATAAACCTTGATACATCTGTGGCAGATAAAAACCTTGGTGATACGCATGGAATCAGACCTAATGAGGTGAAAGAGGCTCAGAAAGATGAAGGTGGGGAAAGCTTGTGGTTTAGATGGCATCCTTATAAAAGTTTGGAAGTGTTTGGGCGAAGAGGAAGTTAGATGGCTAACCAAGCTATTCAACTCTATCCCAAGAGGGGAAAAGATGCTTCCTGATTGGAGAAATAGTATCTTGGTCCCTGTATATAAAAATAAGGGAGATATTCAGAGTTGTACAAATTACCGTGGCATCAAAGTGATGAATCATTCGATGAAACTATGGGAGAGAGGGGTAGAACATCGACTCAAGGGCATTATGAAGGTGAAGGAAAACCAATTTAGCTTTATGCCATGGAGATCCACAACAGAAGCTATCTTTCTTCTAAGGTCCATGTTAGAGACTTATAGAGAGAAGAAGGATCTTCATATGGTCTTTACTGACCTAGTGAAAGCCTATGATAGAGTATCGAGAAAAGCCGACTTTGGAGAAGAATGATATTTATTTTAAGTATATAGAAGTTATTAAAGATATGTATGAAGATGCAGTTACAAGTGTGCACATAGGGGGATGACTTACTGAGGAGCGCCCTATAACAGTTGGTTTACACCAGATATTTACTCCGATGGATGAGTTGACGAGTAGTATACAAGAGGACATACCATGTTATATGCTATTTGAGGATGATATTGTTTTGGTACATAAGACCATAAGTTAGCACTTTGGAAAACACAGGTTTCAGACGATGTAGAAGCAAGGAGGAGTGTAAGCATTGTAATTTTAGCTTGATGAAAACAGGTAGAGGGGTAGTGAGCTTGGGTGGTGTAGGAGTGCCACAGTGTACTCACTTTAAGTACTTCAGCTCCATTCTCCTAGAGTATGGGGATGTAACTTATAGAATAAATGCAGGATGGTTAAACTGGAGAACCGCTATTGGTATATTGTGTGACAAAAGATACTTAACAAAGTGAAATAAAAGTTTTACGGAATAGCAGTTAGACCAACAACGCTTTATGAAAATGAATGTTAGGCAATTAAGTTTCAACATATACGCAAAGTAAATGCAGCGGAAATGAGGATGTAAGTGGATAAGTGGGCATACAAGGTTGGACAAAATTAGAAACAAACACATTAGACAAAAACTACATGTAGCATAGATTGGTGATAAAATAAGAGGTCATTTAAGATAGTTTGGACATGTAAGGCATAAACCCATAGTTGCTCTAATATGAAAATGTGAGCGTTTGGTGGAAGAAGTAAAGAAAAAAAATAGAGACAAACAAAAGACTACATGGATAGCAACAATTTACAAGAATTTACACTTGCTTAATATTGAGAAGGATATGACTTTAGATAGGGAAACGGAGATAGAAAATCCATATAGCTGACCCCATCTAGCATAGGATTAAGGCTTAGTTGTTGTTGTTGTTGTGATGTCCATGCAACAAGAATTTTGAGGGTGAAGTAAGCCAATTACCTTAATTGTAGCAACGTCAGTTGCAGATGGTTTCAAATCCAGAGCAATACCAAAATGCAGCATTGCCTTATCATGCATGTTACGCCTTTTATAGATCTTACCCATCAAAGCATAGACACTACTTTCACGAGGGGCACACTCTTTCAACTCTTCTAGGACTTCAAGAGCTTCTTCAAAGCTTTCCAAGCTCACAAGTATATTGGCCTTTTGATACATGGGAAGAGGGTTCTTCTTATCAGCTAATATTGCTCTCTCCATCATCTCCAAAGCTTCTGCATTTCTCTGCCATACAATACAAAACACATTCAAATAGTTGTAGACAGATTATCACTCGAGCATGAGAGAATACATAACTGAACACCAACTACTAAACCTTTATGACATGCAAAGCCGTCCCTAGGTAAGACATAATAACAGAAGAACGTGGATTTATTTGAAAAGCCATTCGAAAGTGATGCTCAGAAAACTCAAACTTCTCTTGCCGAAGATAGACCATCCCAAGCCCATACCAAGCATTATAATGTCTAGCATCAATCCTTAGGGCACTCTGGTAACTCTTAATTCCATTCTCAAAATCCTCTAAAGCAACAAATCTGCAACAAAAGGTTAATAGTGGATATATTAATCAAGTGGAAAGCAAATGTCAGGATATATAAAATCCAATTCTTCAAGAATTTCATGTTTTAGTTTGAAACGCAATTTTATAGGAGACATAATCAAGTGACATACTCATGACCACAAAGAGTGTGAGCATATGCAAATCTCGAATCAAGTTGCACAGCCCGCTGAAAATTTTTCATGGCAGTTTCATGGTCTTTTTGCAAACTATAACAATTTCCCATGGCACACCTGCATTTCCAGTCAAAAGAAAATTGTGAGGAAAAATGATACTGATGCTAATAACAACTCAAGACACAATGGTAACTGATTATGCCATCCGAACCCCTAAATTTGATTCAAGCCTAGTCCTAGCAATGTTTATGGAGGCAATTCTTGCTGCGAGTAACTATCCTTCGACACCTATGAATACCAAAATACAAGAGTTGATGCAGCAGTCTACTGTCCCAAAAGAAGCTGTTGAAATACATATATAGTGGAGGTCAGAGGACATAATAACAAACACCTATCCTTAGTTCTATGAGCATGAAAGTCTCATGGTTTCAGACTTTAATGCTTTAAAGAACAAAAGAAGATGTTCAGCTAAGCAGTATCTGAGGAATGGCCTTTAGAGGAAATAAAATGGTATCAGATTGACAAATGCAACGACTATCTGAGCAGAGCTCTAGAAATGCAAATAAATTAAAGAAAAAAAAAATCAAGGGCATAATTTCCAAAGGGAGAAAACTAAGCTGGTAATAACTATTCATGTTGTACGAGATAAAAAGATTAACAGGTGTGACAACATTGCAAGGAAAAGGATGCAAAATATTATCGGCAATGGTGATAACATTACCAAGATTGAGGAGCTAAGCGATCAATTGATATCAGTTCTTGAGCCAAGTAACTTAATTTCATATCCTCCTTTAAATGCTGCGACCAACATAAGAATAACTTCAAATTATTAATAACAGGAAATAGGGGTAATACAGCAGAAGGTAATGGTTGACGAGAGGGCCACAAAGATACTTCATAATCATCATTATGAATCTACTTCAGTTACAGAAGTGATTCTCTTTCTTATCTTTCTCTCGGCAATGCCGAGATAAAATAATTATAACACAGCTATGAACAATACTCACATATAGAACAGTAGAGTATATATCAAGTCCTTCTAAACTATAAGGCGATGCTCGACGGGCAAGACTGAAAGCCCTGTCAGCTTCTAAATAATCCACTAATTCAAAATATGCTTTTCCAATCTGCATGCAAACATAGCAAATAACATGTCAAGTAGTATGCCACATGCAGATAAGAAGTTAGCATCATAATTACGTGCAAAAACTGCTGCATTGTAAATTTCAATAATTGATAGTACCTGGGAAAGTACCCAGCTTGTATTACAATGCTTGTGGGGCAGTTTCATATAGGCATCCAGTGCATCCTGTCACAATAAATATTACTTTTGTAATCAGCACATAGTCCAGGACCTAAGAATATCAACTTCAGTATTTTTTGGCAACCAACTCTCTATACCTGGCACCTGTACAAGCAGGAAAGTCTGTAGCCTTCTCCAAGAGATCTCAAAAGGCATAATAATTCTGAAGCACCGCTGAAGATCCTTGATGCACTCATCATAACTCCACCAACTGGTACAGATCCTCCTTCAGATTCAAGAGATCTCAAATCTACAGACGGCGAAGAACTAGAATTTCTTGCAGTAGTCGAACGCGAATCATCAAAAGTCTCATTGCGTATTCCTTGATTAGAAAAAAAGAAAAACAGCTTTCAACAATTTGGATAAACAGTAATCAAAAAGCTTCAAACAGGAAAGAAGTATGACGGAGGAAGAAAAAACAATATTAGTGTGAAAAGAAGAAAAAGTTTGAAGTTAGGTGCATTCAACATATACGAATTAGATATAAATACCATAATGAAACTTCTGTACATACAGAAAAATTGGGCTAAAAAGGTTGGCTAGGAGGAACCTTATAAATTCAACAAAATGACAAGCCTCACTAGAGAGAAAAGCTTGGCTGGATAGACCACCTTTTATTTATTCACTTATTATTATTATTTTTTTATGCTATTGCACTTTCAGGAAAGAAAATACTGAATGAAATCCATATCAGCCAACTATCAGTATAATAGAGCATAGCTCCTCAAATTAGTAAAAACAAGAAAAATGGTCACCTTCATCATAATTTTCGTTGCCCCATGACTGTCCCTTACGAACTGTCACAGTACGTAGGGCCATAGAGCTCAATTTAGAACCACCCAGATATTTAGAAGAGTTGTTAGTTCCATTTCCTACTGCCTGTGTGGCAATTGGATTTGAGTTGGCTGCTGCTTCAGCCACTAGTCTTGTACTTCGTCGAGGGCCAGAATCAGAAAATAACCTCCCAGAAATCTGAAACAATCACAATCAACAAAAGAGGCCCCAATTAAATAATTCATTGAAAATGAATGGGACGTCTAGAAGACAGATTAATATCAACTGCTGTGATCCTTGATAATAAAAATACTTGGAATACAAAAACTGGGTCAACCAAGCCAGAGAACTGAAATTTAATACAATAGCCCTATTAGAAAACAGTTTCATGTTCACCTATGAAGACAAAATGATTCCACAATAAGATGTAATACAGCGAAAACAAGCAAAATGTCAAAAGGGAAACTGAACCTGGTTTCTGTGATAAAAAATAATATCAAAACAATGTTAGGAAGTTTACTTTTAGTGTACTAGCATTTTCATAATCTTAGGAGCAACTTTTCTCACTAAACATTAACTTAGAAGCTGATAAGCCCCTTTCCATCAAGGCACAGCTGCGATATGCTAAAATGTCAGTAATAATTTGCATGATCTCCCTATTTCATGTCATATAAATGCACTAATGAGTACGAGGCTAGAATAATGGCATTATGCTATGAAGATTTAAAAACATACTTTCATTTTTTAATCAAGAAAACATAAATACAAAAGAAAAAAAATAATGATATATTAGAAGAGGAACTTAGAAGTCAGATGAATTAATAAGTTTCAACCTTCCGTAATTTCCCTTCATCAACAAATTTTCGTCGAGGGGCCTGAATAGTAGAGTTCACAATTGACTTTGAAGAGTTATCTGCAACAAGGGAGCTAGGATTTGGACCATTTGGCGGTCCCATTCTGCACAAAGGTGGGGGGGCAACGCCAGACAACTGCAAAATGTCAAGGATCTCAGACCAATTACAAAAATGTATGCTGGGAAATACACAGCACTTGCAGAAGTTAAATTGAATTAACAGTAGAGCTAGAAAACAAAACCAAAGGAAGCAAATTCCATGATATTAAGAGCAAAAATAATATGACACACCAAAAGAGATGAGAAATAAGTTACAGCATGTAATCAGTGAAACGTCAATGGCAGACTCTCTACTTTTTCAAATTAAAAAAAGGAGTACATTCTGAACAAGTGTAAAAAGTAACATGTGTTTTGACTAATAAAATGAAAAGTGCAGAGATGGAAATTAGATAAGCATTACTCAGACAGGACCTGCTTCTGGACAAAATACAAGCCTGGTATTAAGATCACTGGGAACATTTCATACAGGATATAAAAAATTATAGATATGACTTACAAAAAGGAAAACATCAAATTAAACATAGATAGCATTTCAACCAAAAGGTAGACAGATGAAATGATGGTGGGATCTGGCTGCTCAAGCTGCATCAGGAAATTGGAAAATGCAAACGGTAACATTTGAACTACTCTAAAACTTAAGCCACCTCATTACTTAAACAGAAGCCCAAAGGCCACAAAGGAAGAACATAAGATACTTTCTCAGAAAGGTATTATAGAGGGAGCAGAATACTAACACAACAAATTAAAGAAATAAGCCAAAAAGAAAGCATCTAGCAACTTCATAAAACTAAAAGAGACAATCCACATGAAAAGAAAAATAGATGAGAAGTTATCCACATAAACATAAAGGCTATAAAGAAATTTAGGACACGTCAATTTTCCAAACATAAAAGTAACAAGCAGTGATGCATAAAGACCAAACGTGAAACTCGCATATAATTTTTAACAACAAAAGTAACAAGTGCTGATGCATTTTCAAATTACAAAAGAAGTTTAGAAGCTCTGGTAATGGCTTTAAGAATAAAAAAAATCGTATCAACTTGCTGTAGAGATTCAAGCCGTAAGAGATAGAGAAAAATGGAAATTACAGCAGACTTCCCATGAAGCTATAATTTGATGCAATTCATAATTTTGTACCTGTGCAGCCACTGGTGAAGGAGTACTATAAAATGGCAAGTTTGGAGGACCACCATTAGGAGGTTGAGCAGATCCCCCTAATGTTGTGGTTCCAGGAACATCTCTAAGATTATTGGTTTGCGTGTGCTTCAACTGCCTTGGACTAATGTCTTCTGAGGCAAAGTTTTTAGCTGAGATTAAATTGCGATCCTCATTGGAGATTTGCGAATTCTGTGAAGCTGATGCACGGTTTACATAATGCTTTTGGATGCAAAGAGCAGCTGCTTCACCAAAAAATGCAGTTGCCTCTTCAGCAGCACCTATAACACTCAAAAGGTAACACTTTTACTCAAATTAAGATGAACATCTAAAAACAAGAAAGGCCAGAACTAAAATTAAGAGTAAACTATGAAAAAATATGCAATGACCTTCCAATTTGAGCCAGAAAATAAAAAACATCCACATAGCAGTTTAAGAACTGACCTAATATGCACAGCTCCTCGTAAGCAGCCCAGAGCAGAGGATCTATAGACAAAGCCTGCTTGAAGTGATGGATTGCACTTTTCCTTCTATCAGTATACCTAAGCCAAATGAACTAATAGATGAGATTTATATAAGATGCAGTTAAATATGAAGTTATGCCATTCATTCTCTTTTAGCAAGGTATTAAAAGCAGTATGAACAAAACTTTTGAATACAAAGTTATGCAGGATAAATCTGAAATTCTGCAACTTCAGCAAAGAAAACAGATAGGCAATAACAATGAAGATTCAGCATTCAATAAAATGTCCAGTATCAACGTTATTCTACCATGGTCATACACTTCTCATATGCAAGCTGCAAAATAGAAATATCTTATCCCTTTATTTCTTGGCATTCTATTGTATTAAATAAGAATACAATCTACATCAAGTGTAGAAGTCTTAAGCCCTCTACAAAAACAGCTGTAATAGTAACAAAGACAACCCAAAATGACATCTCTAACTTGCACTTAAAATCTATTAAGCAAAAGGCAACAGGGTTAAGGGAGTTATAACATTACTAGAGTGAACATCAATTTATTATTAAAAAAAAAAAAACCTGTGAATAAGTCCAAGAAGGTAATGCCCAGCTGCACCATTCGGAATCTACATGAAAAAAAGGACAAAGATGAGTAGGACATCCAATCCTGATAAGCACAAAGAAAAAACTGAAATGAAGCATCAAGAACATCAAATTTCAATATACGTTGATAAAGACTCATATCCTGGGCTTTACTTGGAATCAATGAAACTATGTGAAACTTCTTCTATCTTCAAATAGATTTTATGTTTAATTACAATGAAGATCTTTTTGACTCTTCTTTATTTGTGGAAATGATTTTTACCGATGACAGAAAAAAATTTGTTTTCTGTATGAAGAATGTTACATATACCTCTGCACTAGGCTCATTAGCAGGACACAAAACTGATTCAGCTTCATTTAAAAGATCCATCTGAAAGCATGATATCGCAAACAAGTAGCGGGATTGAGCCATTTGTGTTCCTTCAAGTAATAATGCACAGATAAGAAGAAAAATGCACAAATGAGCAACGTCATTTTATGCATAGCGGCAGAAAGCAACTCAAACAGAGAATAAAAATGCACAAATACAATTAACAAAGTCAAAAGTCAAGAATAAGCTGCCAATTGGTAACATGGGCAATCAAGTGAACTACCTTTTAGAATATGATATGCAGAGTATGCTTGATTGTTTTGCAAATAACATCCTGCCAACAATTGCAAATTTGTCTGCACATGCAAAACATAAATCGAAACTCAGTAGAATACAGAATAAATATAAATGATATTTTTTTCATGTAACTGATACTTTCACAAAGATAACATGGTGAAGGACTAAAATACAGCAACAGCACTGAATACCTTAGTAATAATGTTATTGTAATATGTGTAAAATGGGCTAATACATCAAGACGAGCATCTCAAAAAGCTACATCATCCGGAGATTTTTTACTCTATTCACCCAAAATTTCTTTATTTGCAAGAGTAATAATATCTAATGAGTTGAAATTGAACCGACAAACGACAGCATTGTGGCATCAAACAATCAAAATAAACCAGCTTTTGCAATAGAATACAAAAAGCACAGTGGCCAGCGCCCTGGAAACTCTGGCAACCATGAAATTTGAATTTTCAAATATACAAAAAAAAACAATAAAGCTTAGGGCCACAAATTTCCAGCTTCCAATTTATATAGTCTCCTGAGTCCTAAAACTGTAACTTCCTAGCAATTAATGAGCCGGTAAATGAGCTCGTACAACCGTAATCACTAATTATGTTGCAGTAGTTTCTAATTTTAATATAGTATTCTGAAAACAGAACTCCAAACCAGCTAACTATGAACGAAAATTTGATAGAGAAAAGCATCAAAATTATAAAATATTATTCGGTAAAATAAACAACTAGAATTTAGTACACAGAAGAAAAAAACCGATCTTGTCGGTTATGACTCGTTTATAAGATTCTCCTTCTGGACACGGCGAAAACAGTAAGCACAGCAGCTGAAAATACAAATCATCCCTCTGATTTTCGCGCATTAAGAATAAATACAATCTTTTCTATTTTCCAGCGGTTTCTCAGCAACCAAACAGAATGCCACAAAGTCCTTAAAAATTTAAAAAATAAAAACAAATTTGAAGACTTGAAGGAATTAGTACCTCAGTAGGGAACTCGGCACAGAGACGCTCGCACAAGAAAATGGCGTTTCGGTACATAAAATGGCGAAGACTGTTGTTTATACAGTCTACCAGTATCGCTTCCATGGTGCGATTCAGAGAGACGGAGAGAGAGAGAGAGAGAGAGAGAGCGTGAGGGGGATTTTTCTGGTTTCGGTGGTTCGTTTAGGTTCAAAACAGGAAGGCACGTGCTACATTTAGTTTCAAATAAAGCGTCACGTGACTTTCATTTGAATTCGAAGTTCAAATTATCGTTTGCCAATATCATTTCCATTTTTCGAACTAAGAAGAAAATATAAAGAGGAAAAACTCATTCTGATCATGTGAAAAGATAAATTCTGTGGTAATGGCGTCCAATATTTCTAATATTGGCAATTATAAACCAAATTAGTCATCTATATAAGATTAAGCCTAATCTAATGAAAAAATAAAAAAAAAAAGAAAGAGAAAAGCCCATGAATTTAAAAAATAGATTTAACAAAAATTACGGAATAATAGTATAATAAAGTTTTCTAATACTAGTAAATGGATAAATTGAAATGACATTGTGCTTTATTTTTAACTAGAGATTTAAATTTCAATTCTAAATAAGCACATTTGAATATTTTATTTGTAAATATATTCGATACAAATTCAAATTAGTCGACTAAATTTTAAAGTTTGTACCAAAAATATTTTATCACTAACTAATAATCTTTCATCAAATAACAATTTTAGCTTTGTTATTCATAGACTTCAATTTGAGAAATTCAAATATACAAAGCCAATACAAATTGTCCCATCGCAATAAAGATGAGGCAACCTGATTATTATTTTAGATCATTGCATAAACAAATGATAGACTAAATATAACAAATGATTTCAACTTCAATTGGATCTTGTAGCCAAACTATATGCAGGGACTTTAGCAAGCCTTTGCCTCTTCATACCTCTCCTCATCCTCTCAACCTCTTGCCACAAGCCATTGCTAGCATAAATATTAGACAAAACCACAAAAACCCCATCATTCCAAGGCTCCAATTCTCGTAAATGCATAGCCACCCATTCCCCCATCTTCACATCTCCATATTTCTCACAGGCACCCATCAAACACCCCCATATAACCGCATTTGGCTTCATGGGCATCCTCTCCACCATCTCCCTAGCCTCTTCTAGCCGCCCAACTCGGCCTAGAAGATCCACCATGCACCCATAGTGTTGCAGCTGTGGCATTATCCTATAAACATTCTTCATCATATCAAAAAATTTCCTCCCTTCTTGTACCTTACCGCCATGAACACAAGCACTTAGTACCCCAACAAAAGTTACATGGTTAGGCCTCACTCCTGCTTCTCTCATGCTATTAAAACATGCAATAGCTTCATTGACAAGCCCGTGCATTGCATAGCCCACTATCATTGAAGTCCAAGACGATACATTCTTAGGCTCAATTCCAAGAAACACACCACTTGCTAAATCCATTCTACCACATTTTCCATACATGTCAACAAGTGAATTCATCATCAAAATATCAGGTTTCTTAAAAGTCTTGGCGTGAAACACATACTTGTGCATTTGAAGAGCCAAGTTCAAATCCCCTAAACTTCCACAAGCCGATGTTACACTAACCATCGTCACATCATCCGGCTCGAACCCACATTTCCTCATCTCTATAAACATCCCAATCGCTTCCCTGGCACGCCCACATTGCCCTAGGCCTGCTATAATAGCATTCCAAGAACCCAACTTTCTATTGGGATTTTCCTCAAAAACCTTGTATGCATGTTCCAATTCGCCAGACTTTAAATACAAACCTATCAAACCGCTCTCGCAATACTCGTTTGATTCAAGGTTGAGCCTTATGGCAACAGAATGAAGCTGCCTGCCTATCTCAACAGAGAAAGACTGGCAAACAGCTTTTAAGGCAATTGGAAGAGTATAAGAATCAGGCAAGACCCCAGCTCGAGACATGGAAACGTAGACTCGCAGCGCTTTCGAAGGAGCATCTAGTCCAGTGTAAGATCTTATTATATTATTCCAGTGAAATGGAGCAGAATAAAAGTGTAGCAACTGGGTGCGGATAATTTGGGCGTAAATTTGATTCAGCTCTCGTAAGCTGCTGCAATTTGATAAACGCGCTGCTGTGGCTATAGCTGGGTCCTGGGTTTCTTGTGGCAATTGCGGCGGGTCTATTTGGGAATCAAATGATATGGCCTTTGCGGCAAGACTGTGACTGGAATTGCAAGAAACAATGAGGCGTTTGAATTTTGAGCAAGGAAGAAGATGGCTGAATGTGTTCATATGTGAACAATTTTTAGCTCTGGCTGTGTTTTCGAATTTTTGCTATAAATAACCTCGAAGGAGCCCAAGCCCACGAGAACAAGCCCATTTGGAGCCCAAGCCCATTCAAACACCTTTCTCGGCGAAATCGGTGCGCCGAGACAATCAAACAGCGATTACACACCATCGGAGTTCCATTGCAATAAACCGAGAGCTTCTTCCAATGGACGGCGCAAATGAGCCACTGCGGGACTCGAATCCCGATGCCGATGATCAAACGGTTGAAATCGATCCTTCAAGCACCTCACTCGACCTAACCAGCTTCCAGCTACATGATCTCGACTCGGTCGAGTTATCTCCGGCTCTGACCGAGTTGGACTTGACTGCAAATCGCTTATCGAGCTTGGACCCTAGAATTGCACATCTCTCTAAACTGAAAAAGCTCTCTCTTCGACAAAACCTCATCGACGATGCTGCGATCGAGCCCTTCTCTAGCTGGGAAGCTCTATCCAGCCTCGAGGTAACTTACTGGAAGCTTATTGTTCGTTCTTGGTTCTGTTTACTTTAGGGAAAATACAAGAAAACAACATGACTGAGGACTTTGGGTTTGATGTTCTTCAGTAATTCTTGTCTTAGCAATTTTATAATTGCTTTGTTTGTCATCTAAATTAGCTTTGGATTAGCTTGTTGAAGCTTTCGTCTTACAATTGTTCTGCTTTGATTGCCCCCACACCGTATCAGAACGTGTTTGTGCGATCTTTTGGTTATGACTGAATTGATTTTAGTGTCAATTAAAAAATTTGCATCTTTGGCAGGAACTGGTGCTGAGAGATAATAAATTAATGAAGATACCTGATGTTAGTATATTTAAGGAACTCTTGGTCTTCGATGTTTCTTTCAATGAAATCAATTCTTTACATGGATGTGCCAAGGTCTCCAACACTCTGAAAGAACTCTATGTATCGAAAAATGAAATTCCTAAGATGGAGGAGATTGATCATCTCTATCAATTGCAAATACTTGAACTTGGTTCTAACAGATTACGGGTTAGTAGTCTCATATCTCACATGTGCCTTATCTATTCAAATTACGAGTTGAAGGCTCTGGCTTCTGATCATCAATTTCTCGGCTCGTAATTGATGGATAAGGCAGATACATTCATCGCACCCTGATACAAGTTTGTGTATTTGAGTATTTTCTACCATGGTCTTGAAGCAATCACACGGTGTTTCAGGTAATGGAGAGTTTGCAAAATTTTACGAACTTGCAGGAGCTGTGGCTGGGCCGAAATCGTATCAAAACAATTAATTTATGCGGGCTGAAATGCATCAAGAAGCTAAGCTTGCAAAGTAATCGCTTAACTTCTATGAAAGGACTTGAGGTATATTTGAAAATTATGTTGTTGATGCTGTGGTAGCAGGAAAAACTCTCATGGCAGCCTAAATGCGGTACTTTCGTTTCTTCTTTTCCTTCTAATCTTGTCTACACTTCAGGAATGTGTTGCTTTAGAAGAGCTATATCTGAGTCACAATGGTATCACCAAAATGGAAGGTCTGTCAACCTTGGTCAATCTCTCTGTACTTGATGTATCATCTAACAAGCTAACTTCAGTGGATGACATTCAAACCTTGACTGGGTATGTTTGCTCTTTGTTCCTACCCCTCAAGATTATGTACTTTTGATAATCGGTTGTTGATCTCACTTCTTTGATGCACTTCTGGTAACAGGTTAGAAGATCTATGGCTTAATGACAACCAAATAGAGTCACTTGAAGGCATTGCCGAGGCTGTTGCTGGTTCAAGAGAGAAACTAACTACAATCTACTTTGAAAACAATCCCTGTGTATGGAATCTGTGACTTCAAGAACCTAAATTATTCAGAATGCCATTGTTGCATTATGCCTGCATGCTAAATTATAATTTTGTTGGTAATTTTTCCTGATAATTTAACACAATAGGTATTATACATCTTGCTAATTGTCTTGTTTTTGTGGCAATCATGTGCAACTAAGGAAGGCAATTATTCATGTCTCTGTTGACGAGTTTGCCAAAAGTTTGGGGGTTCCAAAGCCATACTGTAAAGCTAGAAATCCTTGGATTGAGTCATTGAATAATGGAAACCTTTTTGTCTGTCTGTTTCCTGATATGGAAATGTCCGAAGTCTGCTCCTAATGCAACCAAGTAGAAATGAGTATTTTTCATTTACTTGCGTATATTCAGCAGTTTAGGTTGCCACAGAGTAATCCTTTTGTTTTTCTTGCATATAAATGGTTAATTAAGTTTGTGTTGAGAGGAAGGAGTATAAAGTGGATTATATTTTGTGTTTATTTGCCTGCTGTTATCACATTTGAAAGGAAGTATTAATTTGAATTGACTGAAGAACAACATTTCTGCTGAACGCAACTGTACTCATAGACTTCATCTGATTATAAAAACCATTAGACATTTCCTTCAGCATTTTATGAAGCTTGTTTGACTTTTAAAGAGGAAACTGAGATGCTTCCTTACTTGGAAATTTGAAGCGTCTTTCCTCTTGATGTTGTCTTTTCTGTTGCTGACCTTTCCTATTTTAACTCTTTATATTGCAGGAAAGATCTTCAAACTATGCTATCACTTTGAGGCAGATTTTTCCTAATATTCAGCAAATTGATTCACATATATTTGCTTAGAAGTTTTCACGGTTTCAGTTCCTTTTTGCCTGGAGTTTTGTATCAAGAAAGTTGAAACATTCTGCAAGTGGTCTTCTGAACCATTCTCCTCTTCTTTTACGGAACTGAAAGAGCATCATTCTTAATATCTTCTCACAGACTGTTTACAGTTGACGTTGTGTAAGTTCACTGCTGGTGCATAAAGCTCTACATTCCTTCAGTTGGGGATGCAATCCGGTACTACCCTAAGGAATTGACTTGTATTGAACACTTTTGTTGATTTGTTTGTTCACTTCACTACGCCTAGAGAGCTTTCATCTACAATGTAATATTTCAACTATGAATCTGAAATTGCTTTTATTCCCCCATTTTTGTTAGCTTTAGGTGTCTTAACAATTGAGATTTATTTTGTATAAGAATATTTCACATTCAGATATGTGTTATTCATTCTGCTATCATGTGGAATTTGATTTATATATCGGCGATTCCGCATATTGTGGTTACACTGAACCGCAACACAGTTATCTTGTTAATGTCTGTTCTGGTTTGAATAATTCAAGTGGTAATGTCAAGGGGTTTGAATTCAAAGCCCAGCTGGAGCATAAAACAAGATGAAATGTTTGGTGTCCTTGCTAGAACATTAGCTGCTAGCCTGTGACCCTGCACTGGCTTGTGTTCTGCAATATCAGATGATCTTAGTCTCCTAACTGATTTTACTTTTTTAAGTACTAGCCAGCAAACCTCAATCGATAGGTCACAAAGAATAGGTGAAAGGATGGGAGTTACAAGCCAATAGTATCCTGAGAAGCTCATCCTGTACTGCTATTATATAAAAGCCGAAACCATGAGCGACAAGGTGATAACAACCTTTTATTTCTTATAAAACTGCTGACTTGCAAGGATCCAAATATGGATCTTGTAAGAGATTGTTCGTAGATTAAGCTGCCGGCAAACTGCCGCGTAGAACAAAAATATTACAAGAGTAATTATTACGCAAATATGATCCTTTATGGTAACTTCATTTTTTTTTTTGTCACATGACAGTTTATTAGTGACTTGGGGTATGAGCCAGTAAATAGGAATTTTCATATGTTGGGGATTTTCCAGTTTGTAAATTTAGTAGATGAGCATGATCTACATTAAACAGAATTTGGGCTGGACCTCAATCAACTCAGAGCAGGCCATACTTTGTTGACGAGAACAAATGGCCCGATAATTAGCTAACGAATGAATGCGAGACACGTGGAGTACCACGTATATGACAACCAATCCATCTCGTTTTTTAGTAACTTATTGCCACGTAGCAACAAAAAGGTTATAATTGTCAACGAGTGCAAACACCTGAGCACATTTTCGTCATTTAAAATTTTAGGAGGATAATTTTGTAGTTCCCGCAAATTAGCTCGCTCTCTCTGTCCCCACTCCCCTGGCACCTCTCTCACTCCCTCACTTGCCAAAGTCTTCTCTTTCTATCGACGACCCACAAAAACCCTTCGTTGCGCGAGCCGCGGAGTAACGTTCTCTTACGCAATGACGGGCCCTGAGAGCGCCCAAGGAGGAGCGAACTTGCGGTACGCTTTTGGCAATGTTCTCTCCGTCTTCATCCTCATCTTGATCGGCGTTCTCGCTTTCTCGATCCGTCTTTTCTCTGTAAGTCCTTTAAATTTTATAGATCCGATCTTCTTAGGTACCAGTCACCTTCAGTAATTAGTACACTATACGATTGTTGCATTCTGTAGGTTTAACTTCTCCAATTTAACAGTGAACTGTATAATAGCTTTGCTGAATGCGAAACGAATTGCCTGATTCTTTTTCCCTTGAGATGATAAAGTTGACTTTCACTTAACCAGCCAGTTATAGTGAAGCGATTTTAAAGCTTTTTTTTTTCTTTTCCTCTCTTTAAATTTGAAATTTGTTGAAGATTTTTAATTATCATAGTTTGATAATTAAGTTGCCTTGCGTACGTTGTTAGTTGTTGGCGCCTCACAGACTTGCTGATTGATTTTCAGGTCATAAAATACGAGAGTGTTATTCATGAGTTCGATCCTTATTTCAACTACAGAGTCACTCAGGTTCTATTTCCCTAGCAGTTGTTGCTATGCGAAAACTCGCATTCTAATTCGTGTTTTGGCTTGCTTTTATATTTTAAAATGGCACAAAGAGAATGACGGGATTAAATTTTTCTGTGATTTCAGTTCTTAACAAAGAATGGGATATATGACTTTTGGAATTGGTTTGATGATCGAACCTGGTACTTTTTTTATCCTTGTCTGACCGATAAATTTTCTCTTACCTATTGCTGTGTTTTTCTGAGATTTAACTTGTTTTAATTCTATATCACGGAAGGTATCCTCTTGGCCGTGTGATTGGTGGAACTGTTTATCCAGGCTTGACCTTGACTGCAGGAACGCTTTGGTGGTAAGCATTTCAATAGTTGATAGCAGGAGATATTCTAACAATTTAAGCATTTTAATAACATGTATTATTTATCACTCTGCAAGCTTTTTTATTATTTTTTTTTTCTTTTTGAGTAATTATTCTTTGATTCAGGTTATTGAATTCTTTGAATATTCCTTTATCTGTTGAGACTGTTTGTGTATTCACTGCACCAATATTCTCTGCTTTTGCTTCCTGGGCCACATACCTGTTGACAAAGGTTTGTTTATGCTGACTGGTATCCTTCTCATATAATTTACAAGTTGGATGTGCCAATTCAGCTACTTTTTCATAGGAAGTTAAAGGTGCTGGTGCCGGATTGACAGCAGCAGCTCTTTTGGCCATGGTAAATCATGCAACGGGTATTTCTGACTTTATCAGTATAATTCTTTAATGGTGGTTGGGTTTTTGAACCGCTGCAATGCAGCATCATTTTTGTGACAACTCTTCCATTACTTAAGTAGCCTACTATCAAATTTAACCTCACAGCTTTTTTAAGTATTCCGTTTAGTTAGTAAACAAATGATGCTAGGTGTGATAAGTCTCCCTCTCTTTCTTTTTTTTTTTTTTTTCTCTCTCGCTCTCTCCCTCTCTCCTAAAAATCTTATTTTGTGTTGGAATAAGTAGAAGGGGTATATATTTGCAGGTTGAAATTTATGAAATGTTTTTAGCCTGGCTCCTGGGGTTATAGGAATTTGTTTCTTTTTAATTCTTGGTATTTCTATTAAAGCAAGAAGTATTAGATTCTAGATTTAGAAGAGATGGAGAAAATATTTTACTCCTATCTGGATCTTATGTTGCTTTTTCATATTTCTGTCAAATCATATTGTAGCATAGGCAAAAAAAAAAGGGAGGAAAAGTCTGGGCTTATTCAATTTTCATGGTGATTGATGACTGCAGTACATGTCAGAGTTGGTGCTCTTAAAGGTTCATCTAGGTGACTTGTGTCAAAATAGGCTAGCTGCATGTTCCTAAGTGGATAAATCAAAAAACACTTTAGATATGTGTATAGTATTTATGTAGATAAGAATTGATTGGTTGTTCATTGGGGTAGTTAGGCTGTTGACCTAGTTGGGAGTGTCTTGCTGGATTGAAGTGCTGATAAAATTGCAGTAAACAACCATACATGGAAGCTGCACTTATTTGAGTGTGAATGCTGTACAGAAAATATTTGCAATTATCTCTTTTTTTTGGGTGGTGGGGGGGGGAAGCAAAAAAAAATAAAAAAAAGCAGAGCGAATAAAATTTATATTTTATATGATTGCTTGTCTACTTATCTGACTACTCTGTGCTGATGCTAATACACATAGAATAACAATTTCAACAAATTAACTTGTCGTCTTTTTTGCAGGTTCCATCATATATATCCAGATCAGTGGCTGGAAGCTATGATAACGAAGCTGTTGCTATATTTGCTTTAATCTTCACCTTCTATCTTTATATAAAGGTTAGTTGCTGACTAGGGAAGGAAAATTCTGCCCATTCTCTAAAGAAATACTCAGTTGAGTCATAAGTAGATTTATTCTGATGTGCTGGTTAATCCAAAGGCATTTTTCATGCACTGTAGGTATTTTGTGTACATATCTGATCAATTTCTGTTCTTTTCAGACTTTGAACACGGGATCCCTCTTTTATGCCACTTTGAATTCTCTAGCTTACTTCTACATGGTAAATCTTGTGCTAATATTGCTTGGTTTCTTAAACCAACATATCATTTTGATAGGCTTATTGTTTTATTGTTTCATTTATCAGGTTTGCTCGTGGGGAGGGTATACCTTTATAATTAATCTTATTCCAATGCATGTTCTTCTATGCATTGTAACTGGTCGGTACTCTTCCCGGCTGTACATTGCGTACGCGCCACTTGTAAGTGTTTATGTTTTACATGCAGTTTTAATTATATTAAGAGTAAATCAAATAACATTTTTTCTTGTACTAATTATTGAAGAATGCATGTCATGTTGCTATTCTTTGGGAAATTAGTTGCAGAGTAGTCCAAAAATAGGGTTTCTTGGGAGCTGGGAGTATAAGAATAACAGCTTTCTGTGTGAATATCAATCTCATTGGTCTCACCTTCTGTTCCTTGTGTGTATATTTTATTGTGATACAGGCTTGGATAATTTGCGTGGGGATGATTGATCTGATAACTTTTTTTCAGTTTACTATATTAAGATGTCATTTTGTATTTTCCTCTAAAATTATGCCATGGAATGAGGTTGGTCATTCTGTTTAACATATGTTGTACAATTTATGTTACAGGCCACCTTTATTGAATGGAATTAACCTCTAATCACTGGTCATAGATAATGCATTTCCCAAGGCACTGATTGTAGTAGCCTTGAGGATTGTTTTCAGGACTGAGCAATTATTTATAACCTCTTTTATCCCATAGAATTTATTTTATGAGATGTCATGATCTGCATTAATATCTTTACATGAATGAAAGTCTTTGCCTCTTTGGCATTTGTTGACAATTATTTCTTAATGCAGGTGGTCTTGGGAACGTTGTTGGCTGCTTTGGTGCCTGTTGTTGGTTTTAATGCAGTCATGACCTCTGAACATTTTGCTTCATTTTTGGTGAGCCATTCTCCCTTTTAAGAAAATTTTCCAATATTTTATTCTTCTTATTTGTCATCAAACTGCTTCTCATTGTACCTTCCTGGGATATGCAAATTTATCGAGAAAATAGGTCAAAGAGACCCTAAGCAATGATTTTTCTCCATCAATAGAACAAAGATTGAGTTGACATAGCCAAGCCTGGTATTTTTAGCCTTATGTTGTCTACTTAATGACCTTTAAATACAGGCTTAGGCTTAGCTCGTTTTTCAAGTTGGTAAATATAACATTATGTAAATTTGACTCATTTTTTGACTGATTTAATGCTGGGGGATTTCTCACTATGTTATAAATAAATTTATCTATAAATTTATATTGAAAATACAAAAATATATAACCTCACTATATGTTTTCATAAGAGAATATCATGAACTGGTAGGTTGTGCAACTTCTGTGCATGCTAGGGTTCCTTTTTTATTTTTTATTTTTTTAACTTTTATTAAGTGGCTATTAAATATTTGCATAGTTAGCAAAATAAATATACTTGAAACTTAAAGTAAAAGTTAATTTATCAGTGTCAATATATGGGTTAACTAATGAGTATGAACTAGTCAGCTTTTGCTGAGTTCAAGTCCTTGTTATTTTAGTTTTAAAATTTTGATCATATCAACAACAACTTCAAGCACTAGTGTTTGAGCTAGAGTTCTTTGTTGTCCAGAAGCATCTTGAGTAACTTTATGATATTGTTGGTTAGTCATGCTCCAAAGATAAAGGAGCATCTGTGGCTTGTCTATGAGCACAGTATGCAGTATTCATATATTTTAAAACCTTCTCCACTGCCAGTGTGGAGAGATTTAGCACATCCTTTCAGAGAAGGGAATGTGAAGGAATGTTGGAAGTGCTCTTACAATAAGATACTTGCACAACTATCTTTACATATATCATAATTTGATTCTCTAGAAAGATTCTTTTCTTCATTCTTTTTCAGTTTTAAATTCCTCTGTTTTCATGTTATCATTTTACTTTGTTTCTGTTTTAACTTTCTTTTTTTGTTACTAATTTTACTACCAGGTTTTTATTATCCTCCATGTAGTGGCTCTTGTGTATTATATTAAAGGAATGCTCTCTCCAAAAATGTTTAAAGTGGCTGTCACACTTGTTGTATCTGTTGGCCTGTAAGTTTCCATCTTCATCTGTTTACTTTCTGAGGTTTATTGTTATTTGAATATGCTGAATCAGTTTTTTTTTTTTTCTTTTCTTCTTTGATTATTATATGATGTCCTCTGGTATTTTGTCATAGAACATAAAAGTGATCTCTGCCCTTGGCCATTGTGTGCTTTCCAGGGCAGTTTGTTGTGCTGTGATGGCAGTTCTTATAGCGCTGGTAGCTTCCAGTCCAACAAAGGGATGGAGTGGACGCAGCCTGAGTTTGCTTGATCCGTAAGTACCTGGACCCAACGTTCATGTCGATCTTTTCTGGTCACATATAGCTGAGAAGCTAGGAGTACACAAACTTGAATCCTTAATATGGAATATAAAACCATTAACTTATAAGATTTTACAAGCTTTGAAGATTGTATCATGCATTGGAAATGGCAATCAATGAATCATGGAGCTGTATCTAAAAATTACAAAAATAATCTGCATTTCAACTTCTTGCTGTAAATGTTTTAGTCATTGCTGGGTAAGTCATGAAAAGCCATTTCCAATTGATTTCTTAAAAAGGGTTTGGATTTAAATTCATCAAAAATAAAATAAATGCATTACTGAAGTTATAATTAAACAATTTCCAGGATTGACTTTGCACATATTCTAAAGCAAATAGCTCCAATACAATTTCTTACACTGTCTATTTTCCATTTTTATTGTATTGTGACAGAACATATGCAAGCAAATATATTCCAATTATCGCCAGTGTTAGTGAACATCAACCACCAACCTGGCCTTCTTACTTTATGGACATTAATGTGTTAGCATTCTTGGTTCCAGCTGGCATTATTGTAAGTTTCAAATACAGTTTTTGCATTTTCAACTATGATGTTGACCACACAATGTGTCTCCTCATAGTCTTTATTTTTTTGCAGGCGTGCTTTTCACCTTTATCTGATGCAAGCTCCTTTGTTGTCCTTTACATTGTGACATCAGTATATTTTTCTGGAGTTATGGTAAGGAGAATTTTGGCATGATTAACTTTCACTTTTATATTTTTACCCTCTGTGCTCATACAATTGTGTGTGTTCCATCATTTTGCAGGTGCGTCTGATGCTTGTACTTGCTCCAGCAGCATGTATCATGTCTGGAATTGCCCTTTCCGAAGCTTTTAATGTTTTGACACAATCAGTTAAATTTCAGTTGCCTGGAGCATCAGGGAGTTTGCAAGTCAATGTATGCATGTCTTCACTATACTGCTTTATTATTTTCAACCTTGAATGAGGTTATTATTCTTAAGACTAAGACACGTATAATGCTTTTAACTTCTAAGTCAGCGGATGCTAGCTCAAGTACCGTTGTCACACAGAATGATGCTGGAAAGACTGAGAAAACTGAAGAGAAAGCAAAAGAAAGACCTTCAAAAAAGAACAAGAAAAAGGAAAAAGAGATTGTGGATAAGCCGTCTGTTAGAACCAGAACCGAAAAGAGGCTTCTTGTTTTGCCTATGGAGGCATCCATTATTGGTATTCTATTACTTGTGTTGCTCGGTGCCTTCTATGTGGTATGTAGATACTCTTTTTTATACCGTTCTGTTATATTTCAGAATGATTTGGGAATCGTTATCACTGAAAAATTGGCTTATGCATGAGACAGTGTCTCAAAGTAGGCTCTTTAGATGGTAATCATTTCTAAAAGGCCTGACATATGCTTCTGATGCATATCCTGTTAACGAAATGCAAATAAGAGTGCTGGATTTATTCATGAACCTCCGCTATCTGCTGTAGCCTTTTGCACCTTCCTTGTGGCTACCTTTCTGAACCACTGTACAGACTATTTAAAATGTTGACCTTGAAAAAAGAACCACCAATTAGCATAGCATGTCAAGATCCCTTAGGATTCTGTTAATTAGTTGGAAGCATTTGGTGCTTCATGAAAAAGGCTTTCCTTGCTTTTTAACTTAGGTTAATGTAACTGACCGTGAAAGATGCTGTCTTTATCAATTGCTTGGTAGTTGGCTGTTGTAAGTACAGCTTATTTTGAAGGCTATTTAATGTGTTCAGTAAGCAGCTGTTCCCGCATGTGGGGCATCAAGCATTTCACTGTTTATTCATTCTTTGCAATGGATGAATCTGAAGTCTCCCTAGTCCTGCTTGTACTGCTTATATTAGATTTGAAGTCATTAATTGACTTCATTCAGAAATTCAAACGCAACTTTTCCTGCAAACTTGTTAATTTTGTTTTTTCTAGAGGAAATATGCCCTTTTCCCCTATTTACTCCTTTGTTGGTTAAATGCTTTCAATTTCCCTACAACTAGTTACAACTAACCTTTGTTCTTGTAGGTTCATTGTGTCTGGGCAGCAGCAGAAGCTTATTCAGCACCCTCTATTGTTTTGACATCTTATTCCCCTGATGGTGGTCTACATGTTTTTGATGATTTTAGAGAGGCCTACGCATGGTTAAGTCATAATACCGATGTGGATGATAAAGTGAGTCGCCATTATTGTTTCCTTCTTACCATTTGATTGATTTGATGACTTCCATATGTTAATGTTGCTTGATATTGTATTGTGTTAGATGATGCTGTCATGGCTTTTATCTAAGTCGCATTAAAAACTTCCATATGTTAATACATTCCACAATAATTATCTAAATCTGAATGGAATTGTTCCTTCATTATTGTCACAACATTTATTCATGTGGCCTTCATCTAAAGTGTGCAATCTTCTCAGTTCAGTAGAATCATAGAAAATACCAGATGTTGGAGGTACCTTACCAGACGATGACAATTCTGCTGCTTTGGTTAATCAAACTGAAAAACCTAGATTATAGTTGTGCTTATTTGAAAATTCAGAAGTTTGGATATAAAGAACATGAAATTGTTGAGGCATGAAAGTCCAAAAAAAATGTTTTAGCTGCTTGACAAACTAGCAATTTATGCATAAGATAATATCTCAGCTTGTCATTTAATGCAATTGATTTAAAGTTACCTAATTTATGGCATTTATGCTGTTCACTTTTTGTAGCTGTGATATTTTATTTCCGAAAATGTGTGTTACAGCCTAATTTGAAGTCATTTCTATTAGGTGATGCGAGTCTGATAAGATTTCTGACCTCTGTTTCTTTCAGGTTGCATCATGGTGGGACTATGGTTATCAAACAACAGCTATGGCCAACCGAACTGTTATTGTTGACAATAACACCTGGAACAACACACACATTGCAACTGTCGGCACTGCCATGTCTTCTCCTGAAAAGGCAGCATGGGAAATATTTAACTCTTTGGATGTAAAATATGTTCTAGTTGTCTTTGGAGGTTTGTTTTTTCCTCATCTTTGTTTACTGAATTAGCCTCCCAAAAGAGCAGGTAAAATATACAAATTCGAAGAGATTCTAATGAATCACTTTAACGGATTAGGTCTTGTTGGCTACCCCAGTGATGATATAAATAAATTCCTGTGGATGGTTCGAATAGGAGGGGGTGTGTTCTCCCACATTAAAGAGCCTGATTACCTGGTAAGATCTTATATTTAGGTGCACTTGATTGAAGTTTTGTTCATTTGGTGGATTCTTTTCAATAAGATAATGCTGCCACACTGGGTAGAACTGGTCTATATGGATATTTTCGCAGGTGGTACATCTGTCTTATGACAAAGACTGGGAGTTACTTAAGCTTCCTTGCTAATCTATCTTGTCAATAGCACTACTGATGGCTTTCTGCATGTTTTTCTTTCCTAAGAGAGATGGTCAGTACCGGATTGATTCTCAGGCTACACCGACCATGTTAAATTCTCTCATGTACAAACTTTCATATTTCAGGTCTGATATATTTCAAACCTATTCTTGTAAATATGAAGAGAATATTGGTTTCAGCATTGAAATATTCATGCTGCATTTTTTTCCTTTTTGCCAACAGGTTTGTAGAAACTGATGGTAAAGGCTTTGACAGAGTAAGGCGGACAGAAATTGGGAAAAAATATTTCAAACTTACCCATTTTGAGGAGGTTAGACAATTCAAATCTACGTTTGGGCAAAATTACGTGAGATGCCTAATAATTGTGCCTCATTGCAACTATGCTAATATCTAAAATAATCAAGAAAAATAACGCGTTCTTTGGGCTACACTGTGTTGTTGTTTTCGAAGTGTTTTATGTTTAGATAAATTAAAAACAAAAGAAGCATTTTAGTTGGGGGGTAGAGGGATCGGCTAAAAACATCAATAAGATGTCTGACAAGGGTTTGTGTTTTTGTTTAATTTTAGGTGTCTGATACAGTTTGCGTTTTTTTTTTTAATTTAGGTATTCACAACTCACCATTGGATGGTTCGCATATACAAATTGAAACCTCCAAAGAACAGGATCCGAGGAAAGGCCAAGAAGTCGAAATCAGTATGTGCAAAATCGGGATAGATGTTTTTTGATTTAGCCTACTCGCCTATTTTAACATTTCTTACAATTTTTGGCAGAAAACAAACTCGACTAGTGGCTCAAAAAGAAGTGGAGTTAGCAAGAGGAATCCATGGCACTAAATAAATTTTTACAGGCTATTGTTCTTAGAATCTGTATTCCATACACAATTTTTAAACAAGAGCATTTTGAGAGACACCGTGCAGGAATAGTTGATCATTTTACTAGTTAGATGCAAATGGTCGACCAAAGAATTTGCTGTTTTTTAAATGATCTTTTATGTGCTTTGAACATTTAGTTGTATCAGATACTAATCAATTTTGGATCAATGCCCTTTGGATTGTTGGTGAGCAATACATAATTAGATTTTATTCAATTCAGTCGCCGATTGCTCCTCTCTTACATGTTATTCAATATTCATTTGTAGTCCATGCAAATTTCTAACAAATTTTTATTTGAATGTTTAAAGCAGTGATGGGAGAGCTTCTTGTGCACTTTTACAATTCGGCCGCTGAGTTGGGATACAGCACAGCGCATTCAGCTATAAAACGCAAAGTAAAGCACATTATAATTTATAAGCCCCTGCCTACAGCCTGCATTAACCTTCTTGTCTCTAAAAAGACATTGGTTCTTATTTATTGGAAAGTTTTAAATTGGAGTCTTTGAAAAAAAAAAAAAACAACTCCCTAATACAAAAATCTTACTAAATTGACCATATTTCCTCAACTTTTTATTTATTTTGGCCACGACCAAGATTTGAATATGTTCAGCATTTGACACATTACATGAAGAAAACAGGCAAAATTACATTATTTCACTTGCAGGGGAACAAAAACCTCAACAACACACCAAAAGGAAAAGACATTGCTATTTACTACAACCTTCTTATCTGCTCTATTCTATTAAACATTGTGCATTGTTTGGGGAAACAAGACTCTCAATATAAGTAATAGTTTCAAAATCCCAATTTACGTTATACCGTAATGCAGTCTGTTGTTTAGGATTGTAAAGCACTAATTCCCATCCATCAAGATTATTAAACACAACATTTCCATTCTTTGTTACCCACAAAACTTCAAGCAAATACTTGCATTCTGGTAATGGATCGCTCCTGAAATTATACAATTTACTCCAACAAACCTCTCTGCCATGTCTCTTCATTCCCCATCCTTCATAAACTTCTGCACGGTAACCACTCCATAAACATACTTCATCTCCAAATCCTACAACCGTCATATATAATCCCAAGTTTTTCGTAACTTCATCTGGCATTAATATCGTTTCCGAGAACTTCTCTTCTGCCAAATCGAATAAAATGATCTCCAACCTTTGATTCTGATGATCATTTTCCAGAGTGATCAGCCAATGCAACATCCCATTCACACAAGTAGGTGACCCTTTCAAAGAAACATTACAATTCTGATCTTCGATTGATCTCCATGTATTGCCCTTCAAGCTAAAGACTTCCATTTTAACTTCACTAGAGGCCACACCTCTTACAACCTTGTAATCATCAACAACATGAGGATCATATCCGAATCCGAAAAACACTTTACCGGTCTTTGAAGAATCTGAAGTTGGCAATTCCCTAGAATCTCCAGTTGTTGGATTCCAGACAATGATTTGAGAATTGGAGTTGATCCCAGCAGAGATCAAACCATTGCAAGATCCAATAAACTCAAGTTCAATTTCAGTGTCAGTAGCCATCGATGGACCGGTAAGCTCTCTGGGTAAAATAGTATCACCATCACAGAAGGCTTCAGGATCAATGGATTGAAAAGGATAGGTAGAGAGAAGGAGCCTGTGTCGATGAACAATGAAGTCTCGCTTAGCATAGAGGAGATGGAGTTTAGCAAATTCAGGATTGGTTGAGATCAATCAAAGAGTTCCATGACTTGGACACGCATTTGAATCTTGGAAGAGGCTTCACTGACAGCCTTGCGAGTATGTCTGTGATGATCTCGTTGAGGAACAAATCTAGCCATGGCTGCCCTCTGCTATATGATCTCTTGTGTCTTTGTCTATGGAAATTGAAATTGCCTTAAAATCTATAAACAAATTTTCACAATGAAACTTCCTTCCTACGAATCGTTGACTGATAAACTTGAGACAAAATAAAGCTTCCTAGACAATACTTTGACCGAGTAAATAATTAATTTAATCCCAACAATGAACGTTGTCAATTGTCAATACAAGGAGTTTTTAACCCCCAGAAATTTGGTTTAATCACGTGCTCAATTGCAAGTTCGATTTTTTTACAGTACTTTCTTTCGTTCTTTTTTACCTTATTATTTTTATTATTTTTATTAAAATTAAAAAATAATAATTAAATTTAATATTAAATTATATGATTAAAATTAAATGATTAAATTTAATTAGTTTTAATTTTATTATAAAAAAATAAATTTGCAAAAAAATTAAATTATATTAGAATTCTAAATTAACGGATAAATAAAATTTAAATTTAATTCAAAAATGATAGCTAAAAAAGAACGAAAATATTACTATTTAATTTTATTTCATTTTAAATGTATTGAAAAAAATATATATCGTTGGACTATATACTGATCTCTTGGAAAAAAAAAGAATATACAAGGAGATTTTAATACTCCTAAATAAAAAAGATGATCCCATTTAAAAAATAGTAGTATGATTAAAAATAAAAGTGAAAGGTCGAATTTGAAAATTAAGCGCAGTTGTACCGGTATTTACCGCAGGCATAGTCCCTTGAAACCTATTTAGAAATATTTTAGTAAAGTAGAAGATTATGATTCATATTTATTGATTGTTTCCTTTCCAAACGGAGGAAGTAATTACCCAATGCTCCTTTAGATACGATTAAAACGAACTTGCATTTTATTTTCATAGTTAAAAGTTTTAAATTATAGTTCATTTTCTTAAAATATTATTCATTCTTTTAACTTTCTTAATATATGATTATCGAATTTATTATGTTATCAAGCATACATCCTTAAAATTATTTTAAATTATAGTTCATTTTCTTAAAATATTATTCATTCTTTAACTTTCTTAATATATGATCATCTAATTTATTATGTTATCAAGCATACATCCTTAAAATTATTTTTTCACTGCTCATAATTAATGTAGGAGTGCATTAGATAAAATATAAGTAAAATTTACTCTTGTTGGTCAGGTAAATCATATCAATAGCCATTTCAACCTTGTTGGATAAGAAGCATTCAACTGTTTTAACCATTTGAACCACTGAGTCACTGTTCAAATGAGTGATTTTAATTTGAAGTACATAATATTGTTGCTTTGTTGGTCAGGTAAATCATAATCATGTCCATTATGCAATGAGATTATGCAAGATGTGTGAAGGAATAACACAATTTCAGCTATATCTGATCCTTTTTAAACAAAATTACACATACAAATGCTTCTGAGTCATTCTACAAACTCACAAACAAAAACTCTCAAAACTCATCCCAATTAAATTATCAAATACTTGTCTTCTGGATCAATAGTTAGTGCAGTGGAAGAAGAACGATGTGTATAAGTGAATAATGTAAATAAGGAGAGCAAAAAGACCTGAATAGCCTCACCCAAGTCCATGAACTCTCTCGTTGTGCCATCTCAGCAGCAGACTCGAACTCGTGGATCACCAGATAATTCCTGCAGTCTCCCCTCAGGAACCCGTGAGTTCTCAAGGGGTAGCTGCCTTTTGAAGTTCTCTGGTAACTTATTGATGATAGCTTCAAACTCAAAGAATCAAATGAATAAATACACTATACAAGATTCATAATTTATACTTAATGGGTTCGGTTGCTAACAATATCCCCACAGCAACCATGTCATTGGAACTTCGAATGCCAAATTGATACACCTACTGTGAAAGCCTTTTGCTCAAGTTTTTTAATTGTGGATTGCAACATCTTAGCATCACACATAGCCACATACCAAGTTTGTTAGAGTTTCTTAGGCAAGTTGTATGTCTTCTTCAGGAACTTTACAGCTGCTTCATCGCTGCGATAACATAAAACTCGCAATAGTGTGCTCGGGTCAGTGGGATCCCATTGACCTGAAGTTGGAGGCAATGGAAGCCTGGATTTAGCAGAAGAGCCGTAACTCTCCAGAGTAAGATTTTTGAATCGCTCAACTAAACTATCGGTGTCAGTACGAAGAAGTGGGAGGACACTATTGACAGTATCCGAAAACTTGTCTATTATTTCAGTTGGTAATCCGTCCCCGTTAGACCAGAACAGATCTCTGAGAAACTTAAAGTCGTCCTCAATCATTTCATAATCCTGCAGGGTGAAAGCACGAGAAGGGCCCCCAGCAAGCAAAACAAATAGGAACCCATCAAAGGAAGCTTTCATCACATCAGTAATAAGACGTGTTCTGACCCTGTCGTGTACAGTAGATGAAATGATTTCCAAATACTGTTCAAGCTCCTGGAGAAAAGGTTCAATCCTAGAAGATGAAACTTCTCCGACATATAGGCCATCCCAAAGAACATGACTTAGCTCATGGAAGACAACCTTATATGCTGTTACCTCACATAGTTGCTGGATCCCTTCCACACAAGCTGCTGCTGAAAGCTCAAACTTTTTCTCCATCCCATTAGTAATATCATTCACATGTCCTGATTTAGAATTCCTCAGCTGAATGGCTGCCCTCTTTTCCAGAACTTGTAATTGCATTCGAACATACTGCAAACTATTAATACGCACACATAGCTGAGGTATCCCACAGGACGTATCCCCATTTGTAGACCCAACCTGCGCTTTCCTCCTTTGGGTAACAAGTGACTTTTCCTTCTTTCTGAATACAGGAAATTTTGATCCCACTGTACATCTAGTCAATGCAGGCAGCGTTGGAATATATGTACTCCAGGTTCCTGCAGATCACACAAAAGATTTTTATTTGTTTATTTAGTTTGTTACAACAGACTTTACAGGTTAAGAATTAATGAATGCTATTTGCAGGAGTGCATTCTCATACCACAGCCAGATTTTGTCTTCAACGCAAAATTTTGCAGACATTTGTCAAGCCCGGTGACCAAGTCAGGAAGCAAGACTGGATGCATAGGTATTGGCAAAAGGAAGAAGGCATCTAAAGTTTCATCGACAATTCGTAGAACTTCAACAGCAGAAGGAGCAAATCGCTCTTTGTTTGCCTGCGGATTCCATACCTACATCAAAGGGCCAAAAGGTCAATTTGCAGAAAACTGTAAATTTCAAATTCACCAATTATAATACAAATTCTTCTTTTGTTTTCTCACTAGTTTCCCAAAATTCATCAATTTGTTTTTGACTAGATTTCAAAGACAATCTAAGCACTTTATTTCCTAACTAGAAATTTCTTTTCTCTTCCAGGTGCATGGACACCTGCCCCAGAGTCCAATCTCCACAATCCAGGCTTGCAATAACACTTTGATTTAAGATAAACTTGAGTATGGAGCAGCAAATAGCAATCTATCACTTCAAATCATAATCAGAGACTGGACAGGAAGTGTTTGAATACCTCTTTTTGGAGATGCCTATCAGTCCACTCCTTCATCCTATCAACTCTAGTGCTTATCCAGGACTTCACAAATTTGGCAATTAAAGCTTCAGCCTCATAAGGAGGCATCTGCTGGATTATAGACTTTCCACCATCCTCACTTTCTACTGCATCTTCGACTGCAATCTGCACAAGATCTTTCTCCAACTTGTCAGCTGCACTCAGCACTTGTATTGCATCAGGGGTCAATTCACTAATATCCAAAACGAAGCGCTTCAGCTCATTCCCATAACAAGAATGAAGGGTGGATACCGCCACACCAGCTGCAAGAGGGTGCCATCTCTTGAGTATTGGACTAAATATTGCCTTCTCGCTGAAGGCCAGTTCACTAATTTCTTGCGCAAGAACAGAAAGGACAGGAAGAGGATTTGGTTGGTTTCTCAAATGCTTGCTTGAGTTAGCCTTCTCCATTCTCTGTTGTAGTAGGATCCAACAAAATCATTAATATATGATAGCTAGCACTTTCTAGATGAAATAAATCAATAGAAAATATGCACAGCAATAACGAAAATCAGGAAAGAATTTTACGAATCATGTTATACTTGAAAAGTCTTTAATAGAGTTTTTCGTGAAAATTGTACACTAGCTCAGAATATTCTTTCAATGTAAACATAAGATCTTTGTAATAATTTTAGGTCCTGTATCTGGAAGATAAAATTTTAACAGGTGCCAAAGCCATCAGAACTGAATACAGATCAGTAAAGGCAGATATATCACCATGAAAGCTTCATTATTTTGTTAAGGAAATCATGCTAAAATAATGAAACTTGCCTGGCGAAAAGCAGCCTGTAAAGATGATTTAATGTAACTGTCAATCCTATCTCGGGCAACATCAGTGTCTTTCCTCTTCCTATGATACTCATGGGCGATATCTTCTACAAGTATTTTTGCTGCCCCAACAGCTATAGAAGCAACAGTTTCCATTGATTCTATATTATCAGCATGAAAATTATCATGGTAAGTGAGAAGCTTTTTCTCTGCCCAACCCATTATCGAACTCAATATTGAACTACGAATCTTTGAATAATCTGAATCCTTTGTTGTCTTTGCATCTTTTTCAACCTCCACCAACAGATTATCAGCAGCAAATAATAAATCATCCTCAATTTGACCGGTCACAAGGTAATGATGAAATAAAACCCACAAAAACAAGAGATTATGGAACATCTGGTTTATTCCAAGGACTGGCCAAGTCTTCTTTATGAGTTCTAAGACCTCATCAACTTCTTCTATAACAATTGATTCATCATTGACATCAAAACAAGCATCTAAGAACAGCTGGTAGAGTCTCAAATTCAATGGAAAGCCATCTGCCCAGTGGCATTTTTCAGAAACAGGACCATCAAATGATCTGCAAGCAAGAGACATAACTAAATTCCGAAGAATTTGCATTGATTCAGTGTTCTTTCCAGTTTCAATGGGTTTTTCCAATGCCCCTCGAATAATCTGGTGGAGTCGCCGTGGATAAGTTTCAGTCTTATTGAGGGGCATGTGCGGATGCAAAAGGAGTCCTGCTTCTAAAAGCCTCAAATTTCTTCTCTGCCATGCTTCATAATCGTGTTGATTAGGAAAATCTAAAGACTTGATCTGCTGCAAGAGCTCCAGCGGCAGAACCATTGACTCTATGCGCCTTCCAAGCTGATATTTATGAGTGTTGCAAAGAAACACAATAATTGAGCATGCTGGAGTTAAAAATAAAACAAAAGAATCATATTTAATTACTGAGTAAAATCATATTGATGAAAAGCTCAAAACTTTAGCCACTCCCACACGAGCCAATGATGAAACTATTTAAACAGAACTTAGCTAAGCATTTTTTTCAATTGCATTTAAGTATATACTAAGATGAAATCTGTATTTTTTCCCCGCACCAACTGAATATGAACAATAAATATTCATGGATTGAGACTCTAAAAGTCACATAACAATAGCAATAACAATTCCGAGCATAATTCAAAAAGAAAAGGTCTAATACAATCAACGTTGACATTGATTTAACCTTCCACTAAAAAATAAAAAAACTTTTTTCTCTGATAACTTTCTTAGCAATCAAACAGGAAAAATAAAAGAAAATAAAACAACAATAACACACCTGACCAGCAGAAATTCTCAACATAGCTCTTCTAATCCTGGAATCGGTCTGTTCCGATACTCTCATCTGCACTCTAATCAACTCCCCAACCGTCACCGTCTTCTTAGCTCTCCCATCACCCACACCGCCACCGCTTCTCTTCTTGGCGGAACTCGACCTCATTCCGAGTGCCTTCTTCACCTTGCTGGCCGCCGTGGAAGTCAAAGACCGCTGCAGAGAAGGAGAAGCCGCAAGAGAAGGAGCTGCGGGAGCCTTATCGGCGATCTTCTCGGACTGCGGGATGTAAGTCAAAGGCCGACTCCCGGAGCTCCGGAAAGCTCCAATTAGGATCTCATAGGCGGACTCTCGGAGCTCCGAGTCCGACAAACTCGGAGCGGCGTCGGAGAAAGGGGATTGAAAACCGTGAATTGGGGGAAGAGGCATGCTAATAGTAGCTGTTTGGGCGTGTCTTTTAGAATTGCCTAAAGATTTATCTCTGAAGATGTGAGACATGGTAATTGAGTGTAGAAATAGGTAGAGATTAGAAGATTTAGGTGTAAAGATGAAGACTTTTGTGGAAAATTGTGGGGTTGGGTGGTGGTCGTTGTGTTTAATTTAGTGAAAAAGAGTATAAAATTGGGCTATTTTTATTCTTGCTTGGCTTTTAAGGTAGCCATGATTGTCAGAGCCAATCAACAGAGAAAGAGAAGAACTTTCGCTCTGTGTCTTTATGCTCCGCTACAGAGAGAAAAAAAGATTATGGCCCATTGAGTGGGTAGTCAGGAGAGAGATGATGAAGAAGAAGAAGAAGAAAAGTAAAAGACTACATAAACAAACATTGCAAGGAAAGTTAGAGAAATTCTGAGACTTGTTCTAAAGAAATTTGACAATTTCTTTTTTCAACCCTTTTTTTTTCCTTCATTTATTCAAATATTCACAATAATATTTGTTTTATTTAGTAATTTTGTGATGCTTACCTTTAAATAGTTGGAATTATAAACAATTTTATATTTCTAATAATTGTCAAAGCATAAGTTAAATTAACTTTTTATATATATAATTGCCATATTATGAGCTAGATTTATGTAAACTTATAAATGGATTAAGAGCAAATTTCCTCTTCAATTATTTAAAATTTTTCATATTTACATATACATTTTTTTTATGTAAAAATATCCTAAACTTTATTTTTTTTTGAAAAAAAAATCCTAAACTTTATTTTTAATTCAATTTCATCCCAAAACTGTTTAAAATGGCACCCTTATATTGTACTTTAATTCAAAAATACCCTTAACAACCTAATTAGCAAACTGAAATTCTTTTCTAACCCAAATATACCCCTCAACATCATTTAGTCTCATTATTAGAAAGAGTTTAAGTGTGATAGTTTAAGCAAAAACGAGATGTATTTGGACCAAAATTTTAGAATAAAAGTCCAAATTTGTATTTAATCAAAAAAGAGTTTAGAACAAAGAAAAATCAAAATAAATACGAGGTATTTGGAATAGTTGAATGTAGAGGTAGCAAATGGATTTGGATTGGATAATAAATAAATAGATCATAAATAAAAAAATATGAACTATAAATAAATCAATAAATGTAAAAATTAATCTTCAGAGCCATTTTATAAGAAATTACTTTCAAAATGGATCAGATGAGGAAATTTGATTATTGATACAAGGAATCAGAAGTAGGGATGTTCATCGGGCGGATTTGGGTGAACTCAATTCGAATCCGAACAATCTGAACTTTGAAATTTTTCATATATCCCAATCCTACCCTACCCTACGAATAGTTCGGGCCCCTACCCGAATAACCTGTATAATTTTGGCCCTCGCCCGAATAATCCGAACAATTTGAATTTATTTTTTCTTTTTATTTTAAATTATTTAAAATAAAATTTGGATCGATTCGGATAGGATCAACCCGATCCGAACCTATCCGATTATTAAAATACCGCATTTTGGGGTGAGAAAATTTTATTTTTCAGGTTAATGAGGGTTTAACCCGATCCAAATCCGAATAAATCTAAAATTTCTAACCCTACCCGATCCTAATAACTATACCCAAATTTCTTGTTCGATGCGGGTTGTTCGGATAGGGTCGGGTTTTGAACACCCCTAATCAAAAGATTCCACAAAAATAAAGCCAAAAAAGAAAAGGAACTCAACTAACTAACCTTCCGTCGTTTTATGTTAATTTATTACTATTATTATTATTATTTACTGTCAATTTTTATTATTTAATGTCTTAAAATGTTATAAAAATAAAAATATCGCTTGCTTTTCTTCCATTTTTATAAGATGTAGAACAGGGTCAAACTATACAAGGACACCGGCAGCTTAAGTGATATGGAGGAGAAGTGTAAAGCTTTACAACGTTAAAGTTGACGACAAAATTTTTAAATAATAAATTTCAATTAAACAATAAGTTATTCATATAAAATTTTATTTTTCTAATGTAACATATAAAAAAAAAAAGCTATTTAATGTATTTTATCGCAATTGCAACCCATAAAAACTTAAATATTTTATCCGTTACATGCCGAAATTATTTAATTTGGAAAACAAGCTGGGAGCGCTCATCTCGCGTAGCACCTTGGCATTTGGCATTGACACGTCGAATTGGACTTTTTCTTGTATTGTTAAAAAAAAATAAAAAGACCCTCTCCAAATATTTTTTTTATGTTTTTAATTACTTAATTATTTGACTTGGAAATAAATACAAATATAATCTGATTGTTTCAAAAAAAAATTATTTTGAATTTTTCAGATTAGTTGAAAAAATAAAAATATAAATAGCCATAATTGGAGTTTGTCACTCAAGACATTTCAATTATTAATTTCCAACCTGATAACACCCAAAATAAAATTAATTATAAGACCGGTATATTAAAAGTTCATAAAGAGGTCTAAGATCAGAAGCCCATAAAGTCCAACATTCAATGATATAAATATGAGAGGTAAACACATAACAAGGGAGCTCTCTCTCTAACTCTTAATACTCTTTCTCCATTAAGCATTTCTCTCCACACTTCAATAGCTAAATTAGGCATCGGAGTTCAAAAGCCTGGCAAGACCGAGCTAGTTTCCTTTTTTACAGGTCATTAAAGCCTCATTCACCATAACCGGCGATCTTTCCTTCTACGGTAAAAATTTTGTATTTTATCATTTGATGCTTTCGTTGAGAGTTGACGTCGGATCTGAGTTACTTAGCCTTAAATCGAAGAAAAGGAACAATCATGGACGACTTTAAGTCCCAAACCTGAAAGATCTTAAGCTTGATCTCACAATAAAAGCTTAAATCTGAAAGATCTTGAGTTTCTTTTCAAAGGAAAGGCCGAAATCTGAAGATCTTGGATTTGATCTTGCAAAAAAGGAGAAGAGAAAGTGATACGGGTATTGTGCTCCAAGAAAAATAGAGCAAGGTGACAACCAAACTCATCGGAGAGGTCCCCATCGGACAAAAGTGATGGTGAATAAACAGTAGAAAGAACAAACAAAGCTGAAAAGTGAAAATCAAAAAACAATTTTCAGTGGGTACATGCACTCAAATTTCGTTGATGACTAGCATTGACTGCAAACCCATCTCTATCTCTTGAAAGATATGATGAATGGGTCCCACCTCTACAACAAAAAAGCATGTGATTACCTACCACGCCTTTAAAGATCTGAAAAGATATATTTCGAAAGTTTTTTTGGTCCAACACTAGGTATGTATATTAAGAATTTATTTAATTGTTCTTTTAAGTGGATCGAAAGATCATCCATCGCCAAGAGCGGATCGGATGGAAAACGATCGGTCGGATCAGAAGACCATCCATCGCCAAGAGCGGATCGGATGAAGAAAGAGCGAATCGGATGAAGAACGATCGAGCGGATCGGAAGACCATCCATCGCCAAGAACGGATCGGACGTGGTTATCTCTCCTCCAAGAGCAAATCGGAAGACCATTCATCGTCAAAAGCAGATCGAATGGAGAACGATCGGTCGGATTGGAAGACCGTCCATCGTCAAGAGCAGATTGGACGTGGTTATCTCTCCGCCTAGAGCGGATCGAAATACCATCCATTGCCAAGAGCGGATCGGATGGAGAACGATCGATTGGATCGGAAGACCATCCATCGCCAATGGCGAATCGGACTGGTTATCTCTCCGCTAAAAGCGGATCGAATCGGAAGATCATCCATCACCAAGAGCGGATCGAATGAAGAACGATCGATCGGATCGAAAGACCATCCATCGCCAAGAGCGAATCGGATGGAGAACGATCGGTCGGATCGAAAGATCGTCCATCGTCAAGAGCAGATCGAACGTGGTTATCTCTCCACCAAGAGCGAATCAAAAGACCATCCATCGCCAAGAGCGGATCGGATGGAGAACGATCGATCAGATCGGAAGATCGTCCATCGCTAAGGGTGGATCGGACTGGTTATCTCTCCGCCAATAGCGGATCAAATCGAAAGACCATCCAAAGCCAATAGCGAATTGGATAGAGAACGATCGAGTGGATCGAAAGACCATCAATCGCCAAGAGCAGATCGAATGGAGAACAATCGATCGAATCGGAAGACCGTCCATCGCCAAGAACGGATCGAAATACCATCCACGCCAATAGCGGATCGGATGGAGAAACATCGGTCAGATCGGAAGACCGTCCATCGCCAAGGGCGGATCAAACGTGGTTATCTCTCCGCCAAGAGTGGATCGAAAGACCATCCATCGCCAATAACGGATCGGATAGAGAACGATCGATCGGATCGGAAGACCATCCATCGCCAAGAGCGGATCGGATGGAGAACGATCAGTCAGATTGGAAGATCGTCCATCGCCAAGGGCTGATCGGTGGTTATCTCTCCTCCAAGAGTGGATTGAATTGGAAGATCATCCATTGTCAATAGCAGATCGGATGGAGAACGATCGAGCGAATTGAAAGACCATCTATCGCCAAGAGCGAATCGAATAGAGAACGATCGATCAGATCGAAAGACCATCCATCGTCAAGAGCGGATTGGACGTGGTTATCTCTCCGCCAAGAGCAGATCGAAAGATCATCCATCGCCAAGAGCGGATCGGAAAACCATCCATCGCCAAGAGCAGATCGGATGGAGAACGATCGGTCGGATCGAAAGACCGTCCATCGCCAAGAGCAGATCGAACGTGGTTATCTCTCTGCCAAGAGCGGATCGAAAGACCATCTATAGCCAAGAGCAGATCGGATAGAGAACGATCGGTTGGATCGAAAGACCGTCCATCGCCAAGGGCAGATCGGACTAGTTATCTCTCCACCAAGAGCGGATCGAATCGAAAGACCATCCATCACCAAGAGCAGATCGGATGGAGAACGATCGGTTAGATCGAAAGACCATCCATTGCCAATAGCGGATCAGATGGAGAACGATCGGTCGAATCAGAAGATCATCCATCGCCAAGAGCAAATCGGATGGAGAACGATCGATCAGATCGGAAGACCGTCCATCGCTAAGGGCGGATCGGACTGGTTATCTCTCCGCCAAGAGCAGATCGAATCGAAAGACTATCCATCGCCAAGAACGGATCGGATGGATAATATCTCTCCGCTAAGAGCGGATCGAATCGAAAGACCGTCCATCGTCAAGAGCGGATCGGATGGATAATATCTCTCCGCCAAGAGCGGATCGGATCAGAATATCATCCATCGCCAAAAGCGGATCGGATGTGGTTATCTTTCAGACAACATAAGCAACCGCAAAACAGGTTAGTAAATATTTATAAAATTATTTGCATAATAAAATTGCAAAAATTATTTGCAAGATAAAAATTATAAAACGGGTAACTCCCTATAAGCGGGTAACTCCCGACCAAGGTATTCTCCAAACGGATAACTCTCCATAAGCGGGTAATTTCCGACCAAGGTATTCTTCAAACAGGTAACTCTCCATAAGCAGGTACCTCCCAAAGACAAGGTTCTCCAAACGGGTAACTCCCCATAAGTGGGTAACTCCCAAAGACAATATTCTCCAAACGAATAGCTCCCCACAAGCGGATAACTCTTAAAGACAAGGTTCTCCAAACGGGTAACTCTCCATAAGCAGATAACTCTCAAAATTATCGAGCATTCAATCTCAAAGATCGAATTGCGTGGAGGGAGACTAGTGATAACACGCAAAATAAAATTAACTATAAGGCCGGCATATTAAAGGCCCACGAAGAGACCTAAGATCAGAAGCTCATAAAGCCCAACACTCAAGGATATAAATATGAGAGGTAAACACATAACAAGGGGGCTCTCTCTCTAACTTTTAATACTCTCCCTCCATTATATTTTCTCTCCACATTTTGATAGTTAATTTAAGTATCGAAACTCAAAAGCCTGATAAGATCGAGCTAATTTCTTTTTTTATAAATCATTAAAGCTTCATTCACCATTATCGATGATCTCTTTTTTTATGGTAAAAATTTTATGTTTTATGGCAACCCAAGAAGCCACTAGTTATCCTTAATTTCTACAAGTAAACTAATTTTAGTAACTTTAAAATATGATTTACTAGTCAGCCTATAATTGTTTTTTATAAAAAAAAAAAAGTTTACTAAAAGCTATTCTCTTTGGCTCCCGTATCCAATTATTTATTTTTGCCTGCGCCACCGAAAAATAATAATTTATTTCTTTAATTTTTCTTTATAATGAATGGTGGTGGGTTGGATTTATTAGTTTTGGTAAAGCTTGCAAAGTAAAATCATAACCCATGCAGCTGTAATAATTGAAACGATACCAAACAATTCTCTGTTGACTTTGACTCCATTTTAGGTCATATGTTTTGTTTACGCCCAGTTTATCAGCCTAAATCAATTAAAATTCTCCTAATTACAGTTCCATGTTATTATCAAATGATACTGACAGTTAAATCAATAAAAATTTGTCAAAACCCTAATTATCTTCGAAGTCATTGGATAGGCATGCAAACTTCTATTTTTTTTTTTAATAAATTCCAGTGCATGAATACACTATTTCTGAATATGATTTTTTTTTCTAACGATCATCATTATTGATTATTATTATTATTGTTATGATTATAGGTACAACAGACCCAACTACCACTCAACGTAAAATTAATTGGGCTATTTTGTAATCTTTTTTAAAAAATATATAATTTAATGAATTAAAAATTTCATTTTACTGGTATGTTAACCACAGTCGCACCCTTTCGAGCTCGGCGCCATATGTACAGTAACTTGACTCATAACAGAATAAAATAGAAATTCAAGTCCAAAGACAAATCCCACCAAATTACGGGCGTCAAACTTGTGCTTATCAAGCCGTAGATTCGCTTCGAAATCATAGTCCGGCGTTCAATAATCATGCTCATGTTCTGTTCGATACAATGCCTCTTGGAGAAATTTTTGTAAGCAATGCGCTGGATTTGCTTATTATTAATATGGGCACGATCACGATTGGAAAATGTTTATATGGGTATCTTGATTTTCACTTCGTCCAATCTGAATCAATGCTGAACCTTCTACTTCAATCTAATATCCTTTCTAAGTTCTTTTTTTCCTTTTCTTTGCTAATCTTTAGGAATTAGTGCTTCAGCCAGCGATTAGACTTTCCCCTTATCTTTCTTAATGGTTAAAACAATACCATGGACATTGTGGGCATCTAATGACTAAGCCCATCTGGCCCATACAAAAATGATTTGTATAAGACCCATGCCTAGGATTTGGGTTTAATAAAGCCCATGATCATACTTAAAAAGGTGGAGGGGTCATTGTGTCTCTAACTATATTATTCAGTTCCTTGCTGCCTCGCTGTGCTCCTCTAGAGCCAAATCAAACAAGTAGGCAGATCTTTAATACCCAACTAAAACAAAAATCTCATTCCAATGTTAGGCACTTCTTTAATTCTTTTTCGGGTTATAATAGCATATGACTGAGATTTGACAACAAAAAAAACTTGCACAGTTGGAGTTTTTATTATGGTTGCTTTATTTAAATATGTACTATTTTGTACTCTCGGTTGTACTAGTATAACTTGATTAGACGTGGATCTAAAAGGAGATGGCATTTGTGTGTAAATTTTCGATAGGTCTTAATGACTTTTCTTTGTTTGTTTTAGCTGTGACAATTGGGCAGATCGGAAGTATCTTTCCAGACTTGCCTACATAGCCCATTTAATTCATTGGTTGGGACAGTTTTACTTAATTGGCCTTTCAAGAAACTTTTTGGCTTTGGGCTCTGCCCTGGCATAGTATTTGTGTAGACAAACTTATGTTAATGTATATATGCGTGTCAGACAGAGAATTGTCTTATTTTTTAAATATTACTTTTTGTATATGTGTGTGTGAAAGAGAGGGAATGGAGAGATGTGAAAGGAGACTTGTAAAGTAAAACTATGTGTAGGCAAATACACCGAAGCCTGTGGATTTGAATCCGTGGCAGTGTCCAGAGAACAGTCCAAAAGAAAAAACAAGAGCTGTTTGAGCAGATCAGGGTATTTAGGAAGACAAGAATTAAATTGAAGAATGGCCATGTGCTGTTTGATGTTGATTTGCACTAATCGAGATTACAGTAGGTTTACTCCTGGCCCTGGGTTTGCTTTCTCATGGATCACCGATCTTTGTCTGCTTTATGACTTTTATTCCCTTGACCTTGAGTTTCCAGTCCTGTTTAACACTTAATCTTTCGGTGCTTTGCCATTCTCGTTCTCCTTAATTTATTCCTAATTAAACTTTTAATATACTTTTTTCTATATTATATTTGACCACTAATAAAACCATTAAAAGATTATGGATTTGATATTTCAATTATAGTTTATACTTATATCCTAAGTGATGGTTCTGTGGTTCAATCAGAAAATTCCAAGACTTTGGAACAAAATTAGTATCATTAAAAGTGGGCTTCATACATCATTTGAGCCTTGGACTTGTATTGTTTTGATATATCACTCCCTAAACTTCAATATTTTTCAATTTAACACTCATACTTGACCAAAATTCACATAATGACCAATTAAACAAATTTGACCAATAAATAAGAACAATGAATTTATTTTTTGATTGAAATCGGAAGAAAATAAAAGTAAATTTGGTGAGGTATGAATCTAGTTTATTTTATTAATCAATAAATAGGAACAATGAATTTATTCTTTGATTGAAATCAGAGAAAAATATGAGCAAATTCGGTGAGATATGAATTTAATTTATTATGTAAATTTTGGTCAACTATGAGTGTCAAAATGAAAAAAAAAATTAAAATTTAGGGGGTGGCATGGCTAAACAATACAAGTTTAAGGGTTAAATTATGTATTAAGCATTAAAAGTTTCTAAGTGAAAATTCATAGCTAGAAATATGAGACCACATCATCGCATTATGATTGTACGAGTATTCTTTTCTTGGTGACAATAACCAGACAAATCCATTCACTTGGTGGCAAGCAACCATCAAAAACCAGACAAATCCAATAAGGTCGGCCACGGCCGAAAGCTTAAGTATTTTTTCTTATCTTTTTTCATAAAGGCCTGTCTGCAAAAGCTTCACACGTAGGGTGACAAAATACGCACGTGCAATGGCACATCACCTTCTGCCACCTGCCGGCAGATTCTGTAGGAGCCGCAAATCCACCGTCACTACCCCTAAAGTGAACCTTTGACTGACTGATATGATACTTATAAAAAAATCCGTCGGTCCATGCCACGTTTCAATATTCTTGATCATATTCCTCAATCTCATTAATAAATCCGGAGGTCGGCAGATAGCTATAGCTGCTCCTCAGGACCCCAATAGGTCTTGTGTCGTATCTTTAGGTACATTTATATGTACCATTATTTTTATGCAAAATCATCTTTTTCATTTACTGCGACTTAATTACATAAGACCTCAATCAAAAATACTAAGACAGCCAGGGTTGGTAGGTGACACGGTCCATCAAATACTTTGAAGAGATTTCGTTTGGATCTCTTGTAAAGGATATATGCTATTTTAATTGTACAATGTTTTAACGTTTTGTAGAGTTTAATTAAAGCCTTTTTGCCTCACTTGATAGGAATTAATTAGGGATTAGCTTAAACCATTTTTTCTTGGAATTAATGGAAACGACAAATGAAGAAAGCTCAATTACCTTAACTTATTAATAGGGATAACCGAATAAGGGTTTCATTTGTCCTTTGACCTTTCGAAATGTTTTTATTTTTAAAGACATCCATTCCGTTAATTGAAAGATTTAACAGCAAATTTAGACTATAATACAGCTGGGAATCCGCTAATAATTGACGACATGGGTGTTTTTCTTCTCACCCCAGATTAGATATGGATACATTCTTGTTATAATTATATGGGACAGAGGAGAAGTAAGTTGCTTTTTTCAGTCAGACAAAAATTATCTTTTGCCTTGAATGCCATTCTATATCTAATTGTCTCTTAATTTTTTATTTCAATCATATATTTCATTTGATCATTGATAACAAGTTGAAAGCTGGGAGTCTGACAGCTCAAGCCACCTGTAAAAATGCAAAATCAGTGAAATTTTTGATAAAAAAGTTTTCGATGATTAAGTTAGTAACATATCGATGAAATAGAGGTTTTAACAGTGAAGAAGAGAAAAAGAAAATCCATTTACTTATCTAATTTTTCCCTTTTATACGTAATTATTTCCTTTTGTAGGAGTACTGGGATGAAATCCCACTACTTGTAGTTACTCTCTTCACTTCTCTTTTTGGGAGAGATGTGAGAAAGAAAAATCGCTTATGCTTAATAGTGAGGGATTCCCTTGAATGCTGACTTACAAGATGAGGTCAAGCTCTTTTGTGCTCGATTTGTCCAAGCTCTTGCTCAAAAAAAATATAATCGATCTGTTTTGTTTTACCTAGCTTGTATGTAAAGTTGATTGGACTACTAGCAAGGTCATGTTATTAATTATATCATTATAGTTTGTGGGTTGTATCTATATATATATATGCCTAAAATATTATTTTATACACATAAAATTATTATTGGTTATTAATGGAAATTCAATAATTACATATTGTCTCAATTCATCATTGATAAAGTAGGACGGAATTTTTTATATGTGGTCAAACATAAAACAATTAATAATAATGAAATATCTCTGTCAAACCTCAATTATATATGTAGTTGAATAAAATTAGCATCGATATTTCTTTTTTTTTTCTATAAACAATTAATAACAAGTCCACATCAAATCTCCTTTAGAAAAAGTAAATTGAATTTATTGAACAGTTTAGAGGTTGAAATTGAAGAAGATACTATGAATTTAGCCGACATAGCTAAAAGACAAAACAAGGTGCATAGTTTTTCTTCCTCTACGTGACGAATTGAACTTTTTCTTCCAAATAGGTCCTACTGTATATTGGATGTACCAATAGGCATGAAACATCATCTCATTATTTTTTTCATTGGATGAAGAATTTAGTTTGATTTTGAAGATATAAAAATTATTTTTATATAATAAAGTTATATGATTGTAAATTAAACTAATTAACTTGACTTATGTGTACTTGGTGATATCTAACGAAATTACAATTTCATCCCTAAAATTAATTAATACTTCATTCATTCTTTTTTATCTATTATTTTTAAATAAAATTTAAATTTAATTTATTTTTTTTCAATAAAATTAAAATCAATCAAATTTTATAATTTAATTTTAATCACATAATTTTATACTATATTTAAATTTATTTATTATTTTTTAATTTTAATAAAAATAATTGATAAAAAAAACTGAGGTATCTACTTGTCCATTTTGAGAGAGTGTAACTTTGGTTGAAGCGGAAAATAAAATAATTACAACATTTTTAAATTGATACTCTTTTTAAGGAAATGGAATGGCTACTGAAGCCTACGAATTCATCACAATTCACCTCAGGCTCACCTACTATATAATTATATTGCCTTTTGGTTTTGAAAACTTAATTATTTTTCTTAAAATTTTGAAAGAAAAAAAATGTCCTGATTAAATTATCACTTAATAAAATCAAGCAATATAGTTTTTTTAAATTTTAATGAAGTGAGATATTACTTAGAAAATTAATTAATAATTATCACTTAATAAAATCAAGCAATATAGTTTTTTTTCATTTTGTACCAGTTCATCAAAAACACTCTGTTTTCTTATTTTCTTGCAAATTGTTGATTTTTCTGAATTTTAGAAAATAAAAAATAGATATAATAAAAACAATAATCATAAATTCAAAATTCAGAACCAATTAAAAAAAATTATGTACAAAAATAAACTAAATAAATTCAGAATTAACTTTATTTTTTTCGTGTATATTAAACTAAATTAGAGGACAATAGAGCCGCAAATTTTGAAAAGTGTTAAATTAGAAAGGGAAAAGTGCACGTGCTGTGACTTCTGTATGCCGACAGTCGCTCTTGATTGGTCAGCGTTACCCGCTGTTTCTATTTTCTTTTTAATTTTATTTGACAGTGACGGTCAATGTCCGTCGCCTCCAAGATGGCGGTTCCTTCGCCGCCGGCGAGGCCACTCCTTGCTCTGCTTCACCGCATCAGGTCACGTGCCAGGTGACTCGCTCGCGCTCATTTTCTGCCAGCATGGCAACGTGTGTCCGTACATGAAGACCACTTTAATCTTAATAAATTTTTAATTTCTTTTATTGTGTTCATACTATGAATTAATTGCTGCACTGCATACAATAGTACTGAACTTTAATTTTTATATTAATTACAAATCTTTTCACCCAAAAAAAAAATTACGAATCTCAATTAAAGCTAAAGTAAAATGCTTAACAACATCATTGACTGATTTTATATTAATTAATTAGATTCTTATAGTTTGTAGATTAATTATTCTATGTCTTGAAAAAGGCTGTAATTTCTGATCATTCTCTATAAAAGGAAATAAAAGGTTTTCTTCTATTAACAAGATGGAATATAGAATGGCCATAATTAATCTTGATATTGTTGTTTATTCTCATGAGCAAGATTAAGAATTTTTTAGCTTTGACCTTTTTTTTTTCGCAAAGCAAGAGCTTTACCTAAAATTAAATAGTAGATGGTTGTAAAAAATAGAAAAAATAGATAATGAAATATTCATGGATAAAAACCGTCCAATTGAATAAAAAAATAATAACAGTTCAGGCAATCAAAATATTTTTTGGGTTAAATTTGGACAAACTTATTTTAAAATCAAGTCATTTTAAAAATGATTCAAAAAAAATTGACTAAAAAAGAAAAATACCTGAATTATTGTGTCTATTTATAAAGATACGAATCTTAACTTTGATAGGATTCAATTTTCTTCGTAGGGCGAATTTTCATTATAAATAAGAATCTCACTTAGAAAAATATTTTCGTTGATTAGGGACTGAACTGGAGCTTCTAAATAAAATTTTTATTGTTTTCGGTAACTGAATATCATCGTCCTAATATAACTCCGAAAATAACTTTGTGCCGAAGTAGTAGTTTGGATCAGGAATAATATCCAACAACCAAACGACCTGGTTACTTGAAGAAATCCGATTATAGAAATCAGTTATAAAAAAAATTATTTTATATTGATTTGATGGTGAATATGCAACTTTATGTACTCATAAATTATATACAAATTAATTATTGAGACCAACCACTATCATTTTTATTTTTTAATAAAACATCAGTGTTTTTTTTTTTGGTAGACAAAGGGTATCAGGGTATATTTTTTTATAAAAAGAGGAAAACAATAGTATTAAAAAGCAAATCAGGAATGATAGTCGATAGACAATAAATAAACACTTGGCTGACTGGGAATGGGAGTGATTTTACTTCATAAGGGGCTGGCAAGCATAGGCGATTCTAGATTTCTTTGCCGTCATATCACACCGCGTAATTTTGTTTTTTCTTGTATGAAAAATGTGGAAGTGAATATATAATTAACCTCATGATCAAATTGTAATAATGATTTATTTGCATTAAATATGAGCACTATTTTGGTGTGCTATGTGCTTACATAAGTACAAATCTAATGCAATCATTAAAGTGTGAATTATGCACTTTAGCTAATGAAAAGACGGATTAACTTCAAATTATTACATATAATGTTACTGGTCAATAAGAAAAATCAAAAACTTTAAGACAAAAAAATTAAAAAGTTTATTGAACTATCTCAATCCTAATTAAAACTTTAGCAGTGACAAAGTTTGCTATCCAGTTAAGAAACAAAGAGAAAAATGACATGTTTCTATCTGCTGAATGCTGTGTTACTCTTGATAATTTCTTTAAATTAATTAGGCAATTATAATTAACTATTCCCTCTATTTTTTTATTAATTATTTATATTATTTTTACTAGAATTAAAAAATAATAAATAGAGTTAAATTTACTATTAAATTACGTAATTAAGATTAAATTATTAAATTTTATTAGTTTTTATTTTATTAAAAAAGAAAAATAAATTAAAAAAATAAATTAAATTATATCAAAAATTTAAAAATAATATATAAATAAAATTTAAATTTTATTTAAAACAAACAGATAAAAAAACCAAAGAAAGTAATAAATTAACGAGGGTCGCTGGAAAGCTTCTTATTCGGGAAACACGTTTACTTCGCGTAAACTTAATTAGTTGATTACATCATAATTCATCAGCATTTAAAACTTGTACATCGTGGTTTAGAGGGGAAAAAAATTATTTTCAAGTTTACCATATAGATTATAATTATTCACTAAACGCTTATTCGTTTTAACTTTCGCCCTTTGAATCATTTCGTTGAGCAATGTCAAAGATCTAATAGTAGAAACTTTCTTCTTCTTTCTTCTTTTTTTTTTTTTTTCCATTTTTAGCTTTATTTTGACAATCATAGATTAAAAAAAACATATTTTTTTAATTTATCACTTTTAAATAAAATTTAAATTATATTTATATGTTATTTTTATATTTTTAATATAATTTAATTTATTTTTTTAATTTATTTTTCTTTTATAATTAAGTTAAATCTAATTAAATTTAATAATTTAATTTTAATAATGCAATTTAATATAAAATTAATTTTTTTATTATTTCTTAATTCTATTGAAAATTATTAGAAAATAAGCTATGAAATTATCACGAGATGTAATCATAAATACCTCTCGTAGCGCTGAATCACAATTATCGAGATCGTCTTCCTTTTTCGCGTCACCGATATCGTTTTCACCCACGTCTTGCTACGCCTCGGGATGAAAACTAGATTTTTATGAACTAAAAACCCCAACGAGTAGAGAAAAAAAGTGCGAAAGTATTTTGATAGAATTTCGGTATGGAATTCTTTTCTTGCTTACCCAGAATAGAATTCACAATCCTATTTATAGGGTTCTCATTAAGGTAATTAAATTTTCCTTAATAAGAGAAAATTAAATTTGACAGTTATAATATTTAGTATAGAAAATAACATCAATAATTAATATGTCAGTTACCTAATTTAATTTAAATTAGGTAATTGTTTATATTAATAACCTCCTAATTAAGACAAATTCCTAATTAAGATGGATTCAAATAAGAAACTAATTTCATATTAATATTATTTTCTGTTTCGATATTATTACATAAATATCAGGATCAATTTTTTATCTCGTGAGTTATGGACGTAACCCTAACTCCTTAAAAAACAATAAAAGTGACAAATAAAAAAAACGAAGTAAATAGTTGTTTATCATAAAAATAATCAATGCTCATTATACTATCAATATTGGTTGATTTAAATGATTTGACACTCATTTTCCTTAAATAAGATTTTAAATTCGAGTTTTATAAATAGCGAAAATCAATATTGAAAAAATTTTACCCTATTATAGATCAATTCGACTCGAATTAGATAATATCAGTAATTATAAAAAAAATGATTAACATATAAATTCACCCTTTTAACTATCATCATTTATCAGATTTTTTTTTCACTCTCCCCCCTCCTCCCTTTCCCTCCAACTAATTGCATGTTAGATTACCTCCTGAACTTGTTAAAAATATCATATTATCTCCATGTAGAACACGTATCAGTTCACAAAGAGCGTGTGAAAAATATGCAACAAACAGTAACAGAGAAATAATTTGACATTTTTAACAAGTTTTAGGAAGATAATTTAATATTTTTAATAGTATAGGATGTATTTTTTACATTTCAAAAAATTTTGAGTGGCTAATTGATATTTTCAGCAAGTTTAGGAAGATAATGTAACATAAAATTAGTTTAAAAAAAAATAATAAATAATTATAATTTAGAAAAAAATTTATGTATCATAAAAAAATCAATGCTCATCACACCACTAGATACTGGATTTACCATTAAAACTTCAAAATCACCTTAAATGCAGAGTTTATTCAAGGTAGTTTTTTATTTTCTGAAAAAAATATGTTTGAGTTAATTAAAAATACTTGATTTTCATTTTCTATTTAAATAAAAATTATCCATTTATGATCCAACTTATATTATAGAAAACTAATTTTTTCAAATATTAAATTGACTTATATAAAAAAAGGTAAATCGAGATTAATAAAAGAAAAATGGTAATAGTTTATTAAATTGGATAAGTGGAAGACAAAATTATAGTCTGAAAGAAATAAAGTGGAGAAGAAAGAGAGAGAGAGATTGTGATTGTTAAATAATCGAAGTTTTGCACTACAGGTGTTTGATAAAATGACAAACTCAGCTCTTAATTAAAGACAATAAGCAGAGCGTGCTTGCATTGTCAAAGTAAAACATCTCATTAAGCTTTAATTAAGTATCCCTCTTAGCAAGTTTACACGTGGCATTGAGATTATATAAATAATCAGTTGATCAGTAAAGTGATGCTTATAACAAAAGTCTCTGTAATTTCTCTCATTGAGGGGGACATGACCACACAACTGATGACTAGTTTTGTGCTCGACGGGTTGTTGCATTGTGATTGGCTGGTACTCAAGAACAAAATGTTATGATTAAAGTTAATTATTCCATTATCTTCAGAAACAAAACAAAAAAAATATCCCCACGTTTCTATTCCTTTTTCGTCGTTGGTCCAGAGATAAAAGTTGCTGTTCTTGCCCAACTCTGAAAATTCCGATGGAAAATTCAATTACCTGATTACTTACAGAAAACTGTTCCAATTTTTCAGAAAATTTTTTTATAAAAAATAAAAAATAGATATTATGTTTATTTTCGTCAATTTTCTAAAATAAAAAACAAAAAATAAATTTTTCAATTTTTCAAAATAAAAAAAAATTAAAAAACTAATAAAAAATATTTTCTAAATTTTCTAAATAATATCAATACACACACATATGTATATATATACATACACACATATATATATGTACATACATACATATACATATACATATATATATAAATTTTTGTATGTGCATACATACATAAGCATATGCATATGCATGTGCATGTATATATATATGTAGTACATGCATACATACATACATATGGATATGTATATATATGTATATACATACACATACATATGCATATGCATATGTATACATACATATGTATATGTATGTATATATATGTGCATATATACACATACATATGCATATACAAATATACATATATACATACATGCATGCATGCATGTATGTATCTATATACATACATATACATATAAATATATATTTATGCATATACATATACATATACATATATATACACACACACATACATGTTCATATACATGTATTTGTATGTGCTTATATGTGCATACATGCATGCATGTATGTATCTATATACATACATATACGTATAAATATGTATTTATGCATATACATATACATATATACATATGCACATATACACACATACATGTTCATATACATATATCTATATGTGCTTACATGTGCATACATACATATGTATATATATGTATGTACATACATATATATATATATGGATATGTATATATATATATATATATACACATACATGTACATATGTATGTATTCATAAATACATGTGTATGTATGTGCATATATTCACATACATATGCATATACATATACATATGCACATACATATACATATGTATGTATGCACATACATATATATATATATACACACACACACACATACATATATAAATGTACGTACGTATGTATGTATGTATGTATGTATGTATGTATGTACGCATACATATATATGTAATATCTGTATGTATGTATATATATATACATACGTGTGTATACATACACACAAATAAATGTTTCAGTTTTTCATTTATTGATAAATAAATGCGTTTTTTAAATTTTCTACGGAAAATAAATACTTCAATTTTCTAAGAAAATAGAAAACAGAAAACAGAAAACTATTTTTTATAAGTAGACGCACCCCAAGTGTTGGAACCATTGGGCATTCGAAAAGCTAGTGGTGGATGTTTTAAATCACAGAATTACTCGGGTTCTGTTGCTGTGGGTATTGTAGTAATTATTTAAGATATTTTAGCTGTTTTACTGATAGGAATTGGTTCCTACGTTATTTTTTAATAAAATTTAAATTTTATTTAAATTTTTAATTTAATTTAATTTTTTTAATAATATTAGAATTAATTAAATTTAATAATTTATTTTAATAATGTAATTTAATATTAAATTTAAATATATTTATTAATTTTTAATTTTAATTAAATAATAAAAACAACAGATAAAAAATAAATTGAGAGAATACTGTTTTATTTTTGCAAAAACAATAGAGATAAGTTACCGAAAAAGTTCAATCCCGAATGTGCTTTGAAAAAATAAATCAAAAGTTTTAATGGCTGAACCTATCAAACTAATTTATCGATGGTTTTAATAGTTGTTATAGGTTTTTATCAAATAATGTTATTATTAAAAAAAATAAATTTATACCATTCGGCGATAAAAATTCATTTAAGAAAATATTGAATTAAATAACGCTTTAATTGGTTATTTTAGTCGGTCATATATATATATATATATATTTCAAAACGATGTCCTTTTATTAAAATTTTGGTTGGTATGATATATCTTTTTCAGAAGAAATCGAACCTAACAATCCAATTTCTACAATAAAAATTCAAATAGCACATGCTGAATCAACAAACCAAATTTCTCTTAGTTTGGTTTTTGCACATGTCTGAGTACAACAAATCAATAATTGAAGTTAGACTGATTAAGTCTTAATTAGGTAATTATTTGTCCATAATTGTAAGTGTTTTAACAGCTAATTAATTATAGCTAGTACAAAATTTTCATTAGATTTATTAGTCCTGATTGTAGCTATGGTTTGTATATAGATAAGCTCTGCTCATTATGCCTCCATTATAAATTTTTTTTAAGAAAATAATAGTTTGAATTTTTCTAATTTACTTGCAATAAACTAATTGATAAATCATAAAATTTTATAGAGATGAGACATTTTTGTGTTTGGTCGAGTAAAAGGATTGGTTTGGAGAGGTAGAGGAGATCCAATCGAAAAGTCACTAATGGAACCTGCAAAAAGATGTTTAGTCCGGTTGTCCCAAGTTTTGACACTCCGATACTTAAGTTAGAGCTGGGACTGAAAATTCTTTAGAGAGAGAATTAACATTATTTAGAAAGAGAAAGTATATCTTTTAAAAATGAACTTGCTTTTTATAGAGCTGCGGGAGTTTCGAGCAGAGTATTAAACAGTTGTTCTACTTTGCGATATGTATAACCTATTTTCATAGGTTACGGAAATGGGATGGCAGCATATATCAGACGATTTCTTCCTATGAGAAAAAGGTTAAATTCGATTGGATAGCCTCGAGCCTTGTGTTTGGTCCCTTGATTGACGAGGCTTTCATGGGCCTTCATCTTGTGCCTTTTGGGGGTTCCTGAGCCTTCAGCATTTTATATTTTTGGGTGTTATCATTTGTCCTCCATCGGCCGGTTCAATGAAAAATCGAAGTGGTAGGGGTGTCAACTTATGACGTTGCTAATGACATAGTCCCTTAGATAGCAGGATGAGTAAGTCGATCAATACCAATGAGTCATCAGCCTAGATAGACTAGAATTAGTGCATCCACCAAAATGAATCGTCGATCAGAATCAATAGATTATCAGCCTTGAGAGGCTAAGATTGATACATCGATCGGCATGAATCGTCGATCAGAATTGACAGATTATTAGCTTTGAGATGGTGGAATTGATACATCGATCAAGATGAATCGTTGATCAAAATTGACAGATCATCATCCTTGAGAGGTTGAAATTTATACATTGATCTGAATGAATCATCGATTGCAATTGAAAGATCATTATTCTTGAGAGGTTGGAATTGATACATCGATCGGGATGAATCATCGATCGGAATTGACAGATCATTAGTTTTGAGAGCCTAAAATTGATACATCGATCGAGATGAATCGTCAATCGAAATTGACAGATCATCAGCCTTGAGTGGCTAAAATTGATATGTCGATCGGGATGAATAGTCGATCGAAATTGATAGATCATCAGCCTTGAGAGGCAAGAATTGATACATCGATCGATCGGGATGAATCATCGATTAAAATTGATAGATCATCAGCCTTGAGAGGCTAAAATTGTTACACCGATCAAGATGAATCGTTGATCGAAATTGATAGATCATCAGCCTTAAGAGGCTGGAATTGATACATCGATCAGGATGAATCATCGATCAAAATTGATAGATCATCAACCTTGAGAGGTTGGAATTTTCTTGAAGTTTTTTCCTGCAGAATATTTTCCATTTTTTATAAACATGGATTATTTTTTAGGGTTTTGTTTTTCTAACTTGTCTATCGGATGGCTGCGATCGTGAAGTGTTGCCAATTGATGCTAGCTTTATTTGTTGTCTATCGGATGGCTGCGATCGTGAAGTGTTGCCAATTGATGCTAGCTTTATTTGTTTCTTTTCTTATTGATAGCTGGCTGGGCTATTGTTGTTGCGCTATACTGCGATGTCCCTCCTTAGGGGGTCGATTGCTTCACTTTGTAACCGCTATGAGCCGATAGTTTTTAATGATATGGTCAAGGGGAAAACGAAGTTACCTAATGGGATCGTTAGTTGGTCAGTGCTTGTGACCATGGTTACACATTTTTCAAAGAAGATTAGCAGCATGGTGATAAGATTTTAATCGCAGATCAGTCTTTCAGCGATCTGTTTTGTCAATCAATCTTTTTGACATTTTCAAGCATCGTTTCACTTCTCTTAATTTAATGGTAGTCGCACTTCCTTCCATTTTCTTCTTATGCTATCTTTTGCTACTTCTCCTTTTAATGTCTGTTGCTTCCTGGCTATTAAGTTTGATCATGAGACCTCCAGACCTTTTATGTCTTACCATCAACTTTCCCATTTTAGGAAGATGAATGAAGAAAGGGGCCCTTGACTTGTCTAGATATAGCTTGTGCTAGCGAGTTATGCGACTTGATACACCAGTGATGCTTCTCTCTCAGCTTAGGGCTTTCAATTGATCGTGGTTGAAGATACATATATGTATTTTTTTCCATTCTTCTTGATACTGATCTGTCGATAGAGGACTGTAATGAGAGGTGATCCCATCGTGGAGGTAATGGTTGAGGCGGCGGCGAGGCTCGTGTCCTCTTTTCTCCCTGTAGTCTTGTTTTTTCTTTCTTGTAGTCCTGCTTTTTCTTCTTGTAATTTTATTTTTTCTTCTCTTCCTTTTTCTTCTGCCCTCTCTTTTCCTTTCTGTTTTTGTTGTTTTTTTTTTGGAGGGGAGGCAAGAAGCTTTAGCCATGTGCTTTTTATAAACAAGAAGAACGTTATATATGTATTTTGTAGGAAGATTGTTATTTATGTACGTCACAGGAATAATATTATCTACATACTTTGTACTTTTGAATGAATAAAATTCCTTGAATGTTCTATATCTAGCCTTTCTATGTGTTTGGTATTTTCGTCGATTTCAAGCAAAAAGACATTGCTAAAAAACTTTGTAAAGAAGTAATGGTGACTAAGTTGTACTTATCTTTAAGGAGACTGGGTCACTCTGATCGGTCTGCTCTTTCAAGATCTGAATTGTTAATACCAAATTTTGCTTGTCGATCTTCAGAGTAGATAGGCGGTGACGAGATATGAGGGAGGTGAAATATGCGAATTCTACGGTGTGTCAGTGGTTTGTGGAAACTAGAAAACTCGTCAAATCGATCGGCTATCACCTGCTTCGTTGTCCGCCATGCTTTTCTTTGAGTCTTAGATCGAGGTTGGCTTGGGCCTAACGTCTATATAGATCATTGTTCGACTGCATCTTTTGGCTATTGATTGCAACCAGCTTGTCTTTTTATAGTCTTTTGTGGCCTCATTGTAAGGCCCCAACATATAACCTAGATGTAATCGAATGTGTTTAGGATGCATTAGGAAGGTGATACAAAGAGATAAGTGTTTAAAGGGTAGGAAAGGACCTTGAGGGAATTGTTTTAAAAGAGAAAGGACAAAACGGTCATTTTAGATTATGGCACACTTGTGTCTAATTAAGAGGAAATGTAGAATAGGGGCCTAATTGAAATGAAAAAGAGAAATTTTTGGGTTAAGAATGAGGAATTGAAAAGAAAGAAGGAGCAAAGTGCAATTCACTTGGGGACCAATATAATAAAGACATATAGCTTTTTCTAGATTTCTCTTGAAAATAGAGGAAAAGCCAAGAGATTTATAGGATCTTGATGGTCAGCCACTTTAAGGGAGAAAAACAACCATTCATTTCTTAAAAATCTGCCATTTCACCTTAAAAGAAATACCCTAATTTCAATTGTAAAGTTTGTGAAGAGAGAGAATTTAGAGGTTTGACAATTTCAACGTAACAATTTCTTCTCTTCTTTTTCTATTTGTTTTATATGATAAAACATGAATTTGAAGGTTCTAAATGGATCTTTGTATATATGATTCATCCCATGAAGAAAGAAGAGCAGGAAAGAGCAAGGAAAATGAGGTAAAGAGAGAGAGAGAGAGAGATTGAAGAAAGTGATTTTAATGCATCAATAAGGTATGAGAACTTCTAAACCCTTGTGTATGTGTGTTTACTTTTATAAAGTATATTAAGAGAGTATTTAGAGGTATTGTGAAAATAAAAAGTATGGATTTAATGTTTAATGGGACAAGAGAACCGAAATTGAAAAGTTATCTTCAATTAGGGAAAAATCGTCCTAAGACTCTTTGGACCTAGTCACACTATTTTGGCTATAACATGAGCTATTGAAACTCAAATTGAGTAATTCTAGTTGTACTAGAAACTAGACTCAGAAGCCCTTAATTCATATGAAGAATTCAAAAATTAAATCCCTTCGTAACTTGATGAAAATTGAGCTTGAACTTTGACTGTATATGCTGCCCTGTCAATGGGAGCAGTTTGTGTTGTTTTGTGAATATCTGAAGATTGACAGTTTTAAGTGGAGTGATTTTTAATATTTTAAAAACTAGAGACACAGGGTAACAACTTTATAGAAGGCCATTTTGGCTAAAAGTGACATTTTTTAGGTTAAAAACTGGATAGAACTTAGAGCTGAAAAACTGTCTCTGGACAAGACAGGTCTCACGGTCATCAAAAAATAGCTAATGATTGTGACCCCTATGAAATACCATAGGTCACGATCATCGGATATTATCTAATGAACATGAGGTAATTCACTTTCAGTATAGAACCAAAATGCAACCTGTAACACCCGGTACCCGACTTAAATGAAAGGTCATAATGATAACCAACTAGCTTTCTAAAAATCCAATTTATCTTAATATTATAATTCATAAAGAAAATTCGAACTGCCAAGATTTCTGCAGAAAAACGGACAGAGTTTTTCCTATATAGTTCTCTGTTCCCCCCTGTTCATAAGAAAGCAATTCGTACTTCTACCATATTCAATACAATTCTCAACCTCTCTGACAACTAAATAACACTATTTTTTTTATCCCAATCTCCTCAACCACTATAAACAACAGTAAATCCATCTTATAAATATATGTATAATTAAGCGTTTAATATATATGTCATTACAACAATAACAAAATATCTCCCTTTAATACAAAAATTTTCTCAAGAAGCCATTAAATTCTCTATAAATAATAGATCTCCCAAAACACCAAAACAAAGCCAACTTCTAAGCCAAAGCATCCATCCTAAAGTAGGGGAAGACCTCTTTACTTTTTGATAGATTTTCGGCCTGCTAAGTGACCAGAAAAGTCCTGTACCTACGCGCAGAAATAAAATTTTCACGCACTAAGCAAAAATACTTAGTGGCAACCTCTAAATTTATTTTCTTCTGTATCATATAAGAATCTCAATTAGCATTTTTAATTTATAACTTATAATATAAATACATATATAACTAAAGGTAGATAACTGATTAAATAAATAAACTAAGAAACGGTAAATTTAATAATTATCTAACAGCATGTGCTTCATAGTCATACAAGTAAACATACTCAAACCAATATATATATATATATCCTCAAAACATAGTAAATTTCCACCATCATGTGACATAAAAAAAATAAACTATATTGCCCAAAGTAATTAATGGAATTTATCCTAGTGATATATGGGACTAAGGCCTTTTTAGGCCTACGGGCCCAAACTAGGCACAATCCACAATTCTTTCTTAGTAGGTCCTCATTAACCTACAATACAAGTACAAATGATATATCACACCTGGGATACTGCCCAACACACCGCTACTACACACACCGATATACCACCCATCACACCATTTTACCATCCATCACACCAAATCAAATTTCATTCCTTTGGCCAGCCAATTGTATCCTACTTAGAAACTTGCTTCATTTGCTAGGGGCAATTAGATGTTTTCATCAACGTTCCTATTGGCATCTTATAATATGTATAATAATCGACATATAAAAAAAAAAAAGAAAAACTTCAATTACATTACTTATAAAGCTGTATTTAAAATTCCAGTCCAATATCACAAGACATAAAACTCATAATTAAATACTCTTCTTATCTGTCTTCTACCTCTTTCTATTTACTTATGATAGCATTCAATAGTTTCATATATATATATATATATATATTAATGACGAGTTAAATTTCGAAACTACCTGTAATAAGGAGTTTTACTCACCTCTAACTTTCATTTTCTATGGCCTCATGCAATCATTAGTTTTATTACTTACATATCCAATTAACCTAGGATATGTAATTTCAAACTATCAACTAGTCACACTACAATCCAATATAAAAACCCACATGTGCATATATTTTCAAAATGTAATTCTCACATCAACAAGCCTTTTTCCATTCCAAAAGCATGTATCTTTAATTATAATCATCAAAAATCACACAACCAAGACATATTTGTTCATTGAAATACTTTAATAATTTCAAATATATCCTAATTTTATAAGTCTTAAATTAGTTCTATTAAGACTTTATCATACTACAATTTATATGTTAAGCATAAACAATTAAAATTTACGAGAAGATAAATTTAGTGGTTGCAAACCTTAATTTGTGACAAAAATGACTTCAATGGCTTCAAAATTCCCCTTCAAGATTAAAATCATACTCCCACTTCTTTTCCCTTCTCTTTCTTCCTCAAATCTTCCTCTTCTTTATAAGCACATTCATTAATTCAAACAAAAAACTCAAACCAAAATAACATATACAAATTGGGAGTAGATCTAACAAATAGGCATGCAATTTAACTAAATCTAAGATTAATTTTCCCCAAAGAAATAATAGAAATAAAGAAAAATTAAATTTAAAATCTCTAAATCCCAAATCTAAAATTTTCCTATTTTTTCTTCTCTCTCTCTCTCTTTTTTTTTTCTCTAGCTATCACTCTTACCTCCTAGGCACCGATCAAGGAGGAGGAGGCCAGTGGCTGGAGGGAGGCGGCAGTTGCTGGGTGTTGGTGGCTGGAGAGTGGCTGAAGGTGGTGATCGGGAAAAAAAAATAAAGAAAACAAAAAAGAATGGAGAGCAGGTCGTGAAAAGAGAAAGAAGAAAAAGGGAAAAAGGTGACTTTTGTGTAAAAATTTCACTTTAATCCCTTGCAAATTCCTATTAGTCCCTCCATGCTACCCTTTAATTTCCTTCCTCAAAACTTTATATCCATGGGTCTCCATTAATTAAATTTTTAAATTCCATCCTAATTATTTTAAATTCTTACTTAATTTATCCAAAAACTTCATTTTATTTTTAAATTGCTAATTCAATATTATTATTTGGTTGTCCTAGATTAGAACTTAATTTAATAGTCTCAAAATCTTTTCGGGTCACAAAATTCGGGGTGTTACACAACCTATCTTATAGTTACTAAGTTTTGGCCGGTAATCGTGACCCCCTATATTGATTATAAGTCATGACCATTGGGTATTACCTAGTGACCCTCCCCTGTTTCACTTTCACTTGGCTTTTTGATTTCTTAAAGCTTGTCAAACTTGTTTAACCTTACTAAACCACCTTGTAATGATATTGTACATGAATTATAGATAAATTTACATGATGGTAATTATCTTAACCTCTCATTAATGAAACTCCATAATGTGATTAAATGTGCATGTTATAAAAAGAGAGAATAACATAGAAAGGAATGAATGTAATGCCTACATTAGAACTTGATTGTGGATAGATAGGCATGCCTATACGGGTATTTTGCAGCTGCTATAGTACGGATTTGGACCTTTTAGGTCTATAGTACAAATTTGGTCCCGTTTGGATCATTATTAATCCCGTTTTGGTTGTAGCCGATCCCGTTTGGGTCCGCTTGACTGGTTAGACGGTACAGTTTCATACCTTCAAGTATTACAGTTAACCCGTTATCCACACTCTCAGCGAAAAGTGTAGGCTTATTACAGGATATAAGTAAAGTAACATAAAAAATAACTTAATCGTAATAGTGTGATACACCATGATTTGATCTAGACAATTATTTTATTCAACCAATGTATAACATATATAGAGCATGAAATCTATAATATTATAGTAACTCTTGCATATAATAAAAATGACTATGATTACCTTATGTTTGCTTCACTCAAGACTATTATTTTTATATGCATGTTTATATACACATGTGAGCACATATAATTTAGATAATTAATTACGGTATACTCTTGCAAGCTTAATAATAAGTCTGGTATTGTTGTATTGCAAATTTTATATTGCGGTTCCAAATTGTATTTGACTAACATTATGCCTATGTGTGTAAGTTATTAGCGACTACGATAAGAGATTATTTTCAAATATATTCTTCTTCGTTCCCTACTAAGCTAGTAAGCTTAGCTCAGATATTTATCCGTGTAGGTAATTGAAGCTAAGATTTTTCCTTGGTGGGACAAGATCTGTTGCAACAAGGCCTACACTAGGGATATAAGAGTTTAAGTATGTAATTATATTTTTTTGTTATCCTTGTAATTATTCTATTGTATTAAATAGAATGTAGTATGAAAAAAAAAACAAGATAAGAGCCAGTGTAAAGTAACCTAAAGCTTCCTTCGTAAATCTTCTCTATGTGCTGATGCATGCTATACAAGATAGTGTATATATATGTATGATGTCAGGTAATAAGAGAGACTAAGATAGTCCTTACACTTGTACTATGGCCATTGATTTTTTCTTAACAATTTTGCTGTAATTGCCATGTATGTCTCATATTTCCATAAATGAAATTGATTGTTCTTGCTTCTTTTGTGGCTTGCTTTGCTTTTCTCATGAGGTCTCCTTATTGCTGCCTTTTGTTCCTAGGTTGTGGTTGGTTCCCTCTTATTTTCTTTGTTCCAATCATAATTGGGGGATGTTCATAATATCTTGATTGAACGCAATGCTTTTTGATAGATTGCCTGTTTCTTTTTTTTTTTTTTGCTATTTTCAACGTACACATCAACTTATAAGTAACAACAATTTTCGTCAATCTTTCAATTGGGATAATAGTGATTTTTTAGATCTTTCAATCAAAAAAACTGAGAATTTCATCAACCTTTCGATCAGAATTATAATGATTTTCGTCGATCTTTCGATCGGGAGTGCAATAATTTTCATCAACCTTTCGATCGAGATAAGAAAAGCAATTTTGTCGTCCTTTGCATTCTTTTCTTGGAAATTGACGTGCTTTTAGAGTCTTCTTTCCCTATCTGATGTCCCTCCCGTTGTCTTCATTTGCAAGGTACAACATCAGTACTGCTTCCTTTTTGGGATCTTCTTTCTCCAATCCAACTTCCTCTTTTTAGTGTCTTTTAAACTTGTTGAGCTTGTAGAAAGGAAGGCGTTCCTAGGATAGTCTTTTAGCCCCGATGTTGGACCCTACTTGATTCACCTGAAGGCATAAAAGGGGGGCGACTGTTTCAACCTCCCCAGAATGTTTCCCAGTAGGCTACATTTTCCAGTTCCTTTTGGTCTTGACGCTTGACTTTTCGCTTTCTTTAGTCTCTTAGTTCGCTTTTCTCTCCATGATAACCTCGAGAATTTTCGCAAGATCAACACATTTTACCTTTTTCTCTGCGATGCTCTATGTAGTCTCAGGGACTTTCATAGTATTTGTGCGTTTTGTTTTATGCCCAATGGATCATGGGAGCTAAATGCTTTAGCACAGTTATCGCCTCTCGATGAAAGTAGCAAATGATAAATTATAAAATTTTATAGAGAGGGAGCATCTCTATGTTTGGGCGAGTAAAAGGATTGGCTTGAAAATGTAGGGGAGATCCGATCAGAAGGTTGCTGATGGAACGTGCAAAAAGATGCTTAGCCCGATTATCCCGAGCTTCGACACTCCAATACTTAAATTTGCATTGGGACTGAAAATTCTTTAGAGAGATAATTAACAATATCTTTTAGAAAAGAGCCTACTTTTTATAAAGCTGAAAAAGTTTCGAGCAGTGTGTCAACCAATTGTTCTACTTTGCGGCATATATGACCTATTTTCATAGGTTACGACGATGGGATGAAGGCATATGTCAGATGATTTCTGTCTGTCAGGAAGAGGTTCGATTCAATCAGATAGTCTCGAGTCTTGTATCTGGTCCCTTGATTGATGAGGCTTTTATGGGCCTTCGTCTTGGGCCCTTTGGGGATTCTTGGACCTTCAGCCTTTTATATTTTTAGATGTTATCACTAATATTTGATCATAATCATACACTTATATTTATATATATATATATATATATATCCTCAAGAGCGGCAAATGGTGAAACAACGAATGATTCCCCATAATTATACAACTTTTAAGATTAGTTTAGTAGTATAAAATTATTAATAAACTCTTTCATTGTGTATATATATATATATATAATTGAATGCCCGCAAACAACCTCAGCATTATGCGAAGTCTCTTTCGAAAATAACATTTTAAGCCGCACTACTATTTCCATGAAAAAAAAAAAACATGTACTATAAGAAATTAGTAATAATCATAAATTTTGTCACATTTTTGGACTACTAAATTGGATTCGTAACTCAACTAACATCGAGGAGTTGATTTCCTAAAAATAATCATCAATTATGTTAACAACAGTAATTAAGTGCTGATAAATGACCTCCTAACTGTTAGGAAATTAAAACAGACAGTTGAGAATTTAGAAATTAATTAATTATACAAAATTTTGCATTAATTTAATAAGCGCACCCTATGGCCGTCCTTGATCAGTCATTATCCACTTTACCTAACATATGAACATACAATTAATACTGAATTTTTTGGATCAGTATTATAGTACATTTTATTTGCCAATATGTATAGTCCATATTAGCGTGAAGCTGTAAATAATTATGGATCTCAAGGTCAAGTTATGAGCATAGAGCATTCTTAAATAGTTTGTAACGAACAATTTGCTTGCTTTGTAGCTATATTAGGCATTAAATCCGGATTAATCGAACCAATAAATTTCAAATATATATATTAGCCAGTCTGCAACATGTAATCACTTGAATTTTAGAAAAGACAAATTTATTTGGTGTTACCACTATATGGTATTATATGTATGCATATAAATGGGACCGTTTGGCTCAAGTATTTTGTGATTCATGGGAATCTAGATCCAAAATATGTGTAGGACTTGATTGTAGGACACTATCCTAAATCTAGTGTTTGTAGTTTGCACTGAATCAAACAAATCCATCTTCTAAAGATATGGTGGCCAGGTTATTGGCCCTTACTCACTAGCATATCCCAACAACCTTTTAAAATTGAATATATTTACAACTATTCTTTTTAATGGAAGGTAATAAGGGTATATATTTAGAGAAATCATTCATAAATCATAATGTATTGATTTTATTTAGATAAATTATTCACCAATCAAAATATATTGAATTTTATTTATGAATCGAGCTATTTCTTAAGATTCTGCATCTTTATTTGACATTCAAATAAATTATATCGAAAGCATAACAGCATTTTTTTTGTTTATGAAGTATTCCAAATATAACGATTTTGTCTTTAAAATTTTTGATATATAAATATTTTTTCATATATTGTATAAAATGAAAAATTTTTGTTGCTAAATTTATCGAATTTGATATATTTTATTCTTAAAGTAGATGAAATACATTATTATGTGATTGATTGCATATAAGACATTTGCAAAATCACCTTATTATCAATATTTCGTCAAAAAAAAATTATAGATAAAATTGGTCAATTTTAAATAATTTAAAGATAAAAATTACATTTTATCTCTATATTGAATCTAGAAAATTTTTCTTTTATTAATGTATTGAAGGTGACACATGGCTCACCCTTTTCTTTAGGATGATATCTGGATTTCATGTAAAAATAAAAAATAAAAAATAGAAAATGAACAGGTTGGATTTTGTCAGGCTTAGTCTAATCCATGGCTTCTGAATTAATAAGCATCGATCTGAGAAAAATCTAATTTATTTGACCAAATTTCTTGTCAAGTCAATTAGACTTCAGAAATTTTCAGTTCAAAAGAATGTAGACTTGAAAAATCCATCACTTTAATTACATTGTCCTATAAAAATTCTATCCCTAAAAAACTTCACCTAAATATTCAATGGTTATTTAACATTATAAAATATATTTTTAAAATGTAAAAATTGAAATTAATTATGAAAATGGCATCTTAATACGAAAAGAAAAGAGTTTTAAATTGAAAGATTCTTCTATTAGAAAATTAAAAAAAAAACTTATAATTTTCACAAATATTCCATGTATGAATCACAGTCGTCATATAATTAAATAATTTGAAGAAAAATCTCTGTTTTATTTATTTTTTCTCCCAACATATGTGCTCTAACTTATATTTTCTTCCAACATATTGGAGTCAATTTGAATTGGCAATACAATCAGAATAGATTCTTAATGACTACTACTAATTAGTAAAAATTAAATTAATTATTCAGTGTCAGGTTGGATATTAATTTAATTAATTATTTTAAACTTATTATGGTGCTGCTAAGTTAATTAATGACCTGTAATACAAATTTATTATCATAATCCGTATCTTTAGTAGAGGAAGCAGCTGGACTTGATTCAGACTTGAGAAAATGTGCTAGATTATAAAGAGCAGCATGTGCCACATAATCCAAATAAATTGCTCATAATCGTGGGCATCACGAAAAACTTAGAAATTTCAATCAAAATAATCGAGTTAATTAAATATATGTACCATGATTACATACTTATTAAATCGGTGTTAAGGAATAATCAGTTGATTAGACTACTAATGACTTCGTTCCGAAACCTTATATTCCATGTAATCTCAATCAAAAATACAAAAAAATTAATTCTCAACCAAATAACAAAATTTGTAAATAATGATTAATCTGAATAATTGATTTTAACAGATAAATTGCACGAATTCAAATTGATATTTGCCAAAAAAAAAACAATAATAATAATAATAATAAAAACTGGTTAAATGATTTGTAGAAATATATGATTAAATATCATGTGCACTAGGTTATGTTATCCGAGGAATATAGGCGCATAAACTCTATAGTTAAGGAATTATTTTTAGATACAATAAGTCAACAAAAATTTTAGATAAATAATTAATATTTGAGATGAAAAGGTAATTCAATTACAACAATTATAATAATAATAATGTTAATGTCGTGATTTGCACAATATATATATATATATATATATATTGATGATGATTGAGTAAAAAGGAACATGTTATTACCTAGAGTATGCAAAAAAACACATGTACACAGAACTAAATGTGCTTAGGTTGTGAGATTCAAGTAAATTCCATTTGCAATTCAAGGTCAACTATGTAATTAAAGATGCCACGTGTGACTGAATTCACATAAGCAGAAGTAATTTAATTATGATTTTCCTAAATTGATGAAAGTCAAATAATGTCTAATTCCTTAATTAAATTATCGATGACCGTCCCATTAATTAGAGTTTCTTCTTTTGGTCTTCAAATTCGTAATTAAAAATAAGACTAGTTTAATTAATACATCAACTATCACTGCTACATTCAAGGTCACCCCATTCCCAACCACATAAAATATTAGTAGCATGAGTATAATTTATAAATTATTTAAAAATAATTGTGAAATTGCATTAAATATATTAAAATATCCCAACAAAGGACAAAGGCACGAGTACTCACCAAAAGAATTGGGAGCCTTCGTTTTCTTTGCTCTCGCATCTTAGGATATTCCAGCTAGGCAATGGGTAACCTCACTTCCATGTGTTTTTATTCACTTGTATATATATTCAGGTTTTTCTTATCAAATCCATAAATATTTATATATATATTTTGTAACGTTGAAGTTTTAGATTTTTATTATTTTTGTTATTAATCATTTCATTAATCGAATTTGTTAGTATAATATAGATGTACTGTTTATTTTGACTGAAAATATTTAAACGGCACATAAATAGAGTGTTAAACGTCAAAAATAACAAAAATTTAGATATTCGGTGTTTCAAAATAAATGTATATATAAATTTATTTTGTATATATAAAAGTTTGTGGTTGTAGAGGAGAGAAAGGATATGAAAACCATCGGAACAAAAATTGTGATCCAGATTTTGAGCAAGTAGGGATGGTTTGATTGCTTAAATAAGTACAAAGAGATTTGTGGGGTATTAAGGGGCCAAATAATGATAATAAAAGAATCCGGCAGCTACCGTAGGACAAATTTGAAAGCAAGACACTTAATTTCCAAATCATTTGAAAATTTCTACAGAATGTTTTAAAAAAATACTCATTTTTAGTTTTGTGTTGGATGAAAAATTATCCGAATATATATGAAGTTAATTTATATACTAGTGACTGCTATGGACTTTCATAGCTGAAAAGAAAAAAGTTCGATAAATTTTCAATATAAAACTTTTAACGGTGAAATTAGTTGAAAAAAAGAAAATACTAAAAAATAATTTAAATGCACAAAAAGCTTTTCAAACCTTATTTAACGGCGGTGAGAGTTTATATAACCGTATTACATTAAATGAGTTAATCTCTTACTAATACTTAATAACGTTGCAGTATCAATAAAATACTGTTTGTCAGTCATAATTAATAATATTTCGTCTAGTGTAATATAGGCTTAAAGAGTCCAATACGTAGATCAACTATCAACCACTGTTATTAAAACCGGACCGGTCCGTCGAACCGGGTTAATCACGAACCGATAGCCTATTTAATTGGTTCAACTAATAAAAACCGAACTGAAAAAAACAGAATTGAACAGAAAAAACCGGACAAAACCGGGTTTTTTCTAAAATGGCAAAACGACGTCGTTTAATGTGAAAAAGAAAAAAAATATTGGCTGACACTGCATAGAATTGAACTTGGAACCTCTTAATAGTAAAACTAATATGATAACAACTACACCACCACAACTTTATGCGTTTTTAAATATTATTAATATTATTTGTAATATTTAAATAATAATATTAATTCACTATATATATATATTTGGAAAAATTAATATTTTAAATTTTAAGTATATCATTTAATAATTTCATATATTTTTTATATTTTTTATTAATTGTAATCAAATATATATATATATATATATATTAAATTTTTATTATTTATTTATTTAAAAAAATTAGTATTTTAAATTCTAAATATGTCACTTAATAATTTAATATATTTATGATCTCTTTGGATCATTGTAATAGTATATTAAATTATTAAGTAATATCTTTAAAATTTAAAATACTAATTTTTTTAAATAAATAAATAATAAAAATTTAAAATATGCATATATATATATTAAATTTTTATTATTTATTTATTTGAAAAATTTGTATTTTAAATTTTAAAAATGTCACTTAATAATTTAATATATTTATTATCTATTTGAATTTATTGTAATTAAATATAATTATACTCATATATACAAGGTTAATATTTTTTGTGTTTACTTCATTAATACTCCATCTAAATATGAAATTATTTTTATGATATGATTGTATTTTTATATTTCTAATATATGATATTCAAAAATTCATAATTAATTATTTGTAATAATAAAATTAAAATTATATTTTGTAACTTATTATTAGAATATTTATAATATATATTTAATGTTTGATGGATATTTTTTTAATTTTTATACAATAATATTTTAAAAATAAAAAAAACTCAATTAAATCGGTCGAATCATAAACCTTCAACCTTATTAATTCTTTATTCGATTCGATTTTAATAACATTGCTATCAACATCTAATTTACTTTTTCACCTTTTCTTTAACAAATTAAAATGTATGACGTACAGGATGGTGGTCCACCTCCCTCTCAAATTTCTAAATCAAACTTTTATCCAAGAAATTCAATATTTTTTTTAAATAAGATTAAAAAAATAATCAGATCCTCAATCGTTTAAATTATAAAATATTTCCATTTTAACAACCTTTTTATAACATATTATTAACATGATGTTTAAATTAAATCATGAAATAAATTGTATAAAATATTTAATTGCCTACTTCTTTTTTATAAATTTGACTTTCTGTTTTTATAATAATATTTGGAGTCAGCTAAGATGGCTTTCGAACCTTGGTCAATTAAAAAAAATAGATAAATTTTAAACTATTTAAACCATATATAATTTTCATAAATTTGATTTCTGAATGTTAGGCAACTAGAGATAATTACCAGATTAAATCTGGTTTGCATAAATTTTTTTCCTGAAAGAAAATTATTTTATTGGTATGATTTGAAATATTTTTGTCCAATTCTTTTGGCTATCAGTTCGTCTTGCTTGCACTTGTTTTATGTAATAAAGGATGAAAATAGTGCATTATACTTTTTTTTTTAATTTTATTTTTATAGTCACATTTTTTTTCAAGATTATTAAAAAGAGTCTCAAATTAATATATAACGAAAATACTAACACCAATAATTTAACCAATAAAACAAAAGAAAATCTTAATGACCCTACTAGTGAAAATCCATTTATATACTATATATATAGGATCCCATATCTGAATTTAATTTTCTTGATATTATTTTATTATATGATTTGCGATTATAATGAAAGTCATACTTGCAACTAGTAATATAATATATACCTTGGCATGCTTGAAAATCTATTATATTATATAGAATAAAAATTGCACAAAATTAAAGAGAACGTGCATAAACACAAATGTAATGTACAATGAGGCCATGCTTGGCATATGGTAGTTGAAAGGCAATTGTCAATGGAGTATAAGCCCATCCTAACAAATAATTATAGAATAGTAGTACTAGCATATAAATATTTTATACAATATAAAAAAATAATTTATTGGCTGATTGAAAATATTTTATTTATTTAGGCTATTGAATTTGTAAATAATTCCCAATCTTTCATTGTCATAAGCATCTCTTCACTGTTCAATAATTAACATGAAAACGGAGATGGCCAACTGCATATAATTATCAACATTACACAAATTCTAGACAAAATAATTTCTCAGTTGGGAAGTGAATTGAACTCTACCTTGTTAGAATTAGGCAGCCCTTGAATTTTCCCTTTTCTAGAAGCAGACAAAGCAATAGAATTGCCTTATTTTTCATGCTAATTATACAGCTAAAGTCCCTAGATTAACAAAATCCATTAGTTTCATAAATATTTAATGAGTTTTTTTAGCTCCTGGGTTTTTAATGTTAACCTTAAATCCTTGACCATTTCATTTCATAAAAGATAAACTGAGATATATATAGATTATATTATAAGTTTATAACTCATCTTGACAAGTAATAAGACAGGTATTTTTAGCCCTTCAATGGGGAAAAAAAAAAAAAATTGAAACTGGGCTTATCACAAAATCCCAATAAACAAAAAGAAAATAAAACACACACCAAAAAAAGAAAATGGGCTTAATAATAAATTAAAACGTTAATTTTCCCACAACAAAACCTCAAAACTACTATTGACGACACTTTCTGGTATTATTGACAACTGGTCACTAAAATACGCACCGCCTCCACAGTAATCCTCGTACCAAGGTGGGTTATATAGCCACGGATCGCCGAACACGAACTCGTCCCTTAACTCAGGCGATTCCTCGAAACTGGTTCCTAAACTCGGTAACTCCACTATCTCACTCAGCTCCTCTGGTGTCGCCACGTCACACGGAGATGACGTCACCTCCGCAGTGGAGGATGATGATGACGATTGCTGCGTCGCAGTTGACGACGATGGCGCAATGTTGTTGCTAATATTGAAGTCCATTGAAGCTGCTTTAGCGGCCGCGGCTTGGACGTCTCGGGGTGAGTTGGAGGCGGGTCGAGGCAGCGAGTTGGCGAGTTCAGGGAAGTTAAGAATCGCTGAGTTACCTTTAATGCTGAGTGCGGCAACGTCGTGAGCACGTGCCGCCATTTCTGAGGTGGAGAACGTGCCTAACCAGATCCGATTCTTCTTTCTGGGCTCCCTGATCTCGGATACCCACTTGCCCCATGTCCGCATTCGGACCCCTCTGTAAACAGGGTGTTTACTGTTGTCTCTCGGCCTCTTATTGAGCTTTCTGGGATTCTCATTCGGGTCGGGCTTATGAACTGGGTTTGGAGATAACCCGGATGAGGATGGAGAACAAGGAGGCGGGGAAGAGGAGTTAAAACTAGACTCTGTTTCGGAGTTTGAGTTATCCGGTGTCGGGTCAGCCATTTTTGAGATAATGAAGTTAAAAAGAGAAAGAGAAGTATAGGCTTGGAGTGTGTTTAGTATTAAAACCCAGAAAGCAAAGCAAAGTTTCTTTCTGACTCTTGTGTAATATATATATATGTAAAATTATATGTACATATATTTATAAGTTACAGAGCAGCAAAATGCAGGAAGAAAGATGGATTCTTTTCGGGTCTTTATAGAGGACAGCGTCTTTATATGATGATATAGAGAGAGAGAAAGAGAGAAAATATTGGGTCACCGGTCAACAAATCAAAATCACTATTCAACCTAAACGTGTAGTTTGTTATATGTAATATAAGTGAATTTATATTACTATTGTTAATTATGTGATGACGTATTAATTCATTAATCATTATCAAGATTTTAATAGTGTTAATTGATCAACGATCTCTTTATTAGAGAGTGTAATAAATAGAATAAATTATTATTATTATTATTATTATTATTATTATTATTATTATTATATATTTTGCGTTAATGTAAAGAGAGAAAGAAGGGTACACAAGTCGCCCTAAGAAGAGAGGAGGAAAAGAGTTGGGGTGGTCACATTCACAGCTGGCAGAGAGCCGCCTGGAATTAGTGGGATTTTGCAGATAGTAGAATGGGCTAAGGCTTCGCTGTAGTTCATAGTAATTAATATACCATTTCTTTGGTTATGTTTCCTTCTCTATATACATATTAAAAAATAAAATAAATTAAATTATTGAAAATAAGATTGGATAACAAAAGTTCTTAAATTTAAGATTTCAGGTTGAAGCTTTAAAAATAAGTTACCTTTAAATATTTAGGAGAAAGTAGATTCAGACTTTAAAAATAAATTACCTTTAAATGTTTAAGAGAGAGCATTTTATTATTTTTTTTTGTAGATCTGTCCAATTCGAATTTGAATTAATTTTAAGAGTAAATATCAAATAAAACCAATAAAATAAAATAAATAAATGGGTCACTATTATAAATTAATATTGCTATTTTCTGTTTATAGTGGAAAGTGACTAGTTTTACCAGTTTTGTTAAGCCAAACACAACATACACACACAAAAAAAAAAAAAAAGTTTAATTGAAGATAATTTTGTGCAGTTTAGGTTTTGTTTGGTTTGATTGTATTTTGGGTTGATTCTATAGTTTGGATACATAAAAGTCAACACTAAAAAGTTTTTAGGTCTTGAATTCCTTTGTTTAGGGTTTTGCTAATTCTATGTTAACTGTCTTTTATTAACATGGGTTGTTCTTGTTTTTTGGGAATTTGAGTTGTCAGCTTAGCTTAGTTATTCTTCTTCATTAACTACAAAAGTTGAGATTTTTTTTTTTATTATTTTTTAATTGATTTTGGCCCCATCTGCCAAATAATAGCCTCTTATAAGATACAACACCAAAGATTGGTCTTTTTTCAATGAACCCTTCAATTGATAATATTATTTAATGCCTTAAATTTACTATGGTTTTTGGAACCGTTTCGGACAAAAATTTAGTTGAAATATATAGAAATTTACAGATTAAGAAGTTCAATCAAAATAATACCGGAATATAATGTTTACATTAACAAAGTAATTATGTTCAAAAAAATTATAATAAAAACAAGCAAATAGAGAAAAAAAAAAGTAAATAAAAACAAAAAAAAATCGTATCGTACTTTAAAATCCTGTTCACAGTTTAATTCGGAATACGAATGGTTTTTTTAGTATTAAAAAAAAGAAGTTTTTACTAATTATTGTAAATGGTTCGAGATTCAATTTGGTGTAGGTACCTATTTTAACAAGCAAGGAATATAATACCAATTTTATAATTTTTAACTTTTTCTTTTGAGATGCGAAAATTGGAAAAAATAAAAATAAAAGTTAGCCAATAAAATCCATATTTGTTTCGTCACTTAAATAAATAATTATATAACTCAGTAGTAATTGCCTTATTATGACAACTTAGATATATATTGAAAATGATATTTACGCTTTTAACCTTGAATAACTTTCACCCCAGCCATAAAAATAACCTCATAACAGAAAAAACCCAAAATTTTAAATATGATATATTAATAATTAGCATTTTTCGGAAAAAAGAAAAAGAGAAATAAAAGGTAGCCTATGTATTTAAGCTGGTCCAACTCGGTAATTCTCCATCATATGTAGATATGATATTCAACTAATTAAATTAATTATAACTATTCCTTTTATGTAAATACAGCTGCGATCTTAATTTTGTCATTTATGTTATGCATGCTTATTATTATTATTATTATTATTATTATTATTATTATTGTATTTTTCAATATACTTGCTATTAGTTAAAGTTAATGTGGTTTTACGTTTAATATACGCAATGAGATGATCAAAATTATTTATATTTTAATTAAAAATTTTAAACTTAAATTTTAAATATAAAATATTTTTTAGACAAGATAATTTCAAAAGCTAAATCAATGGCCCTTTAAAATTCAGTGGGTCAGTTAAATTGTACTAAAATTAATAAATAACGTACAGAATATTATTACGACTTGGATTTGGAAATTGGGTCCGAAATAGCTAGAACTTTGGTTCTATGAGTATGGTAAGATTTTGACAAACAGAGAAAATAATTACTCAGCAACGAGAAAAGAAAATGAAGGAGTTTGGAATACGTCTGTTAATTATGAAATGATAAATTGATTTCGATATAATAAAAATAATATCAAAATAAAAAATAATTTATATGAAATTAATTTAATATTAATTTTTCCTTAATTAGAAAATTTATCATTTATATATGCATTAATATAAATAATTACCTATTAATTTTGTAATTATCATATTTATTATTTTTTTATTAATATTGTAACTATCAATTTAATTTATTATTATTAAAAAAATTAAATATTCCTTAATTAGAGTCCTATATAAGAGCTTAGTTTTTTTAAAGATACCAAAATTCTGTCAGTTTATCTTCTCGCATATTCTCTCTTTGTCTATAGGGGCTTTTAGTTCGTGGATCTATACTTTCATCCAGTAGTTCGTGATACGTGGATGATATGCTTTGCCGGTAACGTGAAACAATCGATTTCTGCTTCTTCTTTAACGATCTACATTTCGAAAGGTATTTATGTCTATTTATTGTAATATATCATGATATATATTTATTTCATTGGTATCAGAGCACATATTTTTGCATTCCGACATGTCTATAATGTAGATCTGATTTTTTGTAAAAATTCAGATATGTTTATAAGCTGAATTGATATGCATATTAGATATGTTCTATATGTAATTTTTTTTTAATTATGGTCTAATTTTTTTTTTGTGATTTTTGGACACCAAAATAAAATAATTATTTTAAAAATCTGTAATTAAAATTTTTTATTTTTGACCACACCATTTAACTCAAGGACCTCGAAAACCCCACCCTAGAAAAATCCGACGGCTTGAAACCACAGGGAAGGCGGCGCATGGCTTGCACGCGCCACTAGTATGCTGGGCGCGTCTCCAGCATGCGTCTAGCCATGCGCGCTGAGTGAAACGTCACTCAGCCACGTGGCCTTATGGTGAAGCACCATGTGTCAATTAACGTGTCAATGGGGGGTTTATATGATGCCATATGGCACCACATAGACCAACCACATGATGAAACGTGGCAAGGGTCCTGCCACATGGCATGACGTGTCATTCCACATGGCATCCTATGGTGCAGCCATGTGGCGTGCAGCCATGTGGCGTGCATGTCTAGACACACGGCTTGATGAGTCATGCCACGTTTCAACACGTAGGCTAGTGATTGTATGACATGTGGCAGATTGCAGTCATGCCATGTGTCCATTTTGTCTGTCTAGTGGCCCAGTAAGGTCGCACCACGTGGCAAAATGCCTCAGCTGGCGCGTGGTTCGTCTGTTGCGCGTATGGCGCATGAGGCCCACCCTCGCCCACCAGTGTTGGCGCGTGCGGCTTTCTCCGACCTCCAAATTAGCTCAAATATTTTTTAATCTGAATTTCTCAATTTTTCTGATTTTTTAAAATTTTTTTGAGAACCATAAAATATTTTTTGGATTTTATTCCTATAAATATTATTTTAAAATTGATAAAAATTGAGAAAATTAATTTTTTTTTGCCTTCTTAAATTTTCAAATTTGTTTGAAAATTATATTATGTGGATATTTCATTGTTTGTTGATTGAAATGAGTTTCAATCATATATATGTTTGTACATGAGTGTACTGACCATTTATATTCTGTTATGAGTAACAGTTTGTCTTTATCTTTTGGATTGAAATGAGTTTTAATCATACATGTTTGTGCATGAGTGTATTTACTATTTAATTTTATGCTATATATAATAGAAATGGTAAAGATAAGGACTCCTAGATGTCCATAAATTTCTCAAGGAGTTGTAGAAACCGAAGCAAAAATGAAAGCGATTTGAAAAATAAGGATGCATAAGAAGGTTCGAGCTGATGACATTAATGCAATAGTGCATCATATTTTGTGTATGCATAAAAAGATACAAGAGTGAATTTGGGCTGATGGCCTGGACCAAAGAGGTGTTGACAAGACCTTGTTTAAGGTGATGAAAGACTCTTTTGATTGCCATCCAGATATGAGAAACTGGTTGGTTGATGCCTGGATCAAGAAAAATGGAATTTATAAGAAAATCATTATCCAATTTTTGTATTTAGTGACTAAAAGAGGAGTGTTGAGAAGCAACATTAAATTTGAGATGGTGCTCAGAAGCGGACCTTGTGTGCATCGTCAATGGCTTCATCATTGATTTAATGGCATACCTTTTGATTTGTTCGAAAGGGTCGAGAAATCATTTTCAGTGACGAGACTAGTTTTGTCACATTCTAGGTTCCCTGAGTTATTGACATAAGTATCAAATTATTAATGGTTAACGAATTTTTGGTTAGGATTTATATTTTCTATTACTAGATTAAAAACAAGTGTATTTTTTATCTTATTTTAAATGTTTCCTCTTTTTGAGATTGTTGGATATTTAATGATTGATTAAATAAGTGAGTTTATTTATCTTTTGGATATTATATTGGCATTTAACATTTATTATGAATGTGCTTATTTTATTGTTAATCGCTTAGCAATATTTTTATGAGTAAAATGATTGCATGATAATTGAGTTAAGACTTAGATTATCTTATGTATAATATCCTGAATTAAGTTTAAGAACTTAATGCCCAACAATCGATATTTACTATGCATAAAATTTTAACCGGTAATGTTAGACATTAGGACTTAGAGGGTAATTGAAAAATTTAAGTAACATTTTCGAATTTGAGCCTAATAGACAGCTTTATTGGCTAAATTTTTCATATGCATAGTAAATAACATGTATTGCTTGATCTTCTTAATATTGTGCAATAATTACTCTATTAGTGATCAGAGGATCCAAATAAAATATATACATCCAATATATACTTGAAGAACAAGAGGTTTTAGAAACCTTAAGTTTGATTATGATTGAATCTAAGCATGGCACCATAGTCTAGAATAAGCAGGATCGAGATGCCTATGTGGCATGAAAAAGAGATGTTCCACTGCTCGTACCATATTGCTAAGTGTAAATGGATGATGATATCGCTAAGCAAATTTTGCAAGTGTCAAAATGCAATGGATCTGTGGATTGCTTTGCTGAAAAATTTGGGGATATGTTTCTGACTCAGTTTCGATCATTAGTGATCAAATTTTGATACTAATTAGATGAGTCTGATCATATAATGCGAAAACATCTAAAAGAAATGGATAAGATGATATGTGAGCTTAGTGAATCTAATTATAAGATGATCAATGAGCAACAGGTTCAAGTTATTATCCATTCTTTATCCTAGAGTTGGGAGTATATGAAGATGCGACTAACTCATATGGATAAGATTGAAATATTTAGGAATGTTACTTGTCATTTTGAGCTTGAAAAGGACTATATGGTGGAGATTAAGATCAATGTCGTAGTGCATATGGCACAGTTTTATTATGGTAGAATAAGTTCTAACCAGAATAAGAATAAAAGCTTTAGTGGTAAGGGTAATGGAAAGGCTCGAGAGCCTAAAAGGCAAAAGATAAAATAGAATTACATAAGGTCCAAAGGTAATAAAATGATAAATATTTCAAGAGTGAAATATTTCTTCAACTGCCAATAAAAGGATAATTGTGTAAGAGACATCAATGTATCCCAATAGGTACACCATCTTGACTTATGAGTGAGTGAAATCTGTGTATCTAGTCATGTCTTTTTTACTAAATTTCATTCTTTGTGGGTGATAGATCCAAAAGTAATGGACCTTGTGACAAAAAGGATCAAGATTCTTTTGTCTGGTTAGTTTCTATTTTTGCTTTAATGAAACTAGGTTTCATTTACATTTTAAGGATAACAATGCACACTTATATTTAGATGATGTTTAATATAGTTCTGGTTTTATTTTGAACATTTTCATTATTATGGATATTGATCCTGATTATTGAATACTACTAGTTTTTCGTTAATTTCTTCTTCTTTTTCACATTATTATGAGCATAATGTGAAATTATGGCATGCCAGATAATACCACATTGGCCAAGACTGAATGAGTCAGTTAGCCAAAGTAGGATTGATAGGTGATTTGAATAAGCTTAAATTACCTACCTATGAGTATTGCCCAAAAAGAAAACTAGTGAGAAAACCGTTCAGAAAAAGAGAACTAGAACCAAAAATCTATTGCAATTGATTCATTCAGATATCTGTGATTTAATAAATTTTACGGCAAGGTATAGGCCTATTATTATTCATCACTTATATAGATGACTATATTAGATGGTCATGTCCATTTGATTTCTCACAATTCTGAAGCATTGAGTTACTTTAAAACTTTTATAAATGTTGTTGAGAATCAATTGGACAAGAAAATTAAAGCTTTAAGAACCAACCGTGGTCAAGGATATCTTTCTGATAAAATTTAAAGGTTTATGTGATGAAAAAGGGAGTAGACATCAGTTGTCTATTCCTCGAACTCCATAATAAAATGGTATTCTAAACTATATGCCCTCCAAGTTTGTTGCTTTCACTTCTTATGAGTTATGGACTGGTCGATAATTCAACCTAAGACATTGATGACCTCAGGGTTGTGTTGCTTATGTCCATAATACCTCAAATAAATTTGGTAAATACGGATCATAAGGTTAAAAAGAGTATTTTTGTGCGATATTCTGACATATCAAAAGGATACGTGTTTATGGGTGAACAAGCAAATGGCTCAGTAACAAAATCTGAATCATGAGACATCATATTTTTGAAAAATAAGTTTTCTAAGTTGGGCAAAGTAAGTTGAGACTTTACTTTTATGAAACTCAAAAAGATAAACTAATCGGATCTCTCCATTCGAGTGGGAGCAAAATTGAAGAAAAAGGTCAAAACTTTCTTCTTAACGGTTTGGATGTTCGGGATCCGTTCTCCAGTGAGAGAATGAGCATGCCTAATTCCAGTAGGAGTATGGATATTCAGGATCTTTATTTGAGTAGGAGCATAGAGCTTAATTTCAATGGGAGCATTCCGAACTATGAAGAATATATGAGACATATTTATCAATAATTGAAATTATAAAAAATCTAAAAGGAAAAGTGTTCCATGTCGATGATTTTTTAATTATCCCACAAGAATGTCCAGTCCATGAGATCGAACTATGTTTGAAAACTAGTTAATCTACCTGAAGGACACAAACTAATTAGGAATAAGTGGGTTCTCAAATAAAGCAAAAAGCTGATGGTAGTATCGAAAGATACAAGGCTCGACTAGTTGCTAAGAAATTTACACAACAAGAAGAAATTGACTATGAAAAGACTCTTTCACCTGTTGTTAGATTTACATCGACGAGGTTAATTCTAATTTTGATAGCTAGTTTGAACCTAGAGCTACATCAAATGGATGTAAAGACTGCTTTTCTCGTTAAAAAAAAGGCAGCGAACATAAGATTTGCCGATTGATGAGATCGAGTCTTTGAGATAATGGTATTTGAGATTTTATAAAACAATAATGTCAAATAAGTTCAATATGATTGATGAAGACCATTGTATTTATCATAAAAGCTCTAAAGATAAATTTATCATTTTGACTTGGTATGTAGACAACATACTAAAAATTGACATAAAGTACATAAATCTTATCAAAGATTGGCTGTGATCCAATTTTGAGCTGAAAGATACGGGTTAAGCAGATTATATCCTTGGAGTTAAGATTTCAAGGGATCGCTCAATAAGATTTTTGTCATTGTCTTAAGAGACATACATTAAAAAAGTTCTTGAATGATTTAATATGTAAAATTGTAAATCCATTGATAACTCTATTACCAAAAATCAGTTTCTTAGTAAAAGTAAGTGTCCTAAGACAAATAAGCAGATTGAATATATGAGGAATGTTCAGTATGCTAGTGCCATGGATAGTCTGATGTACACAATATTGTGTACTAGACTTGATATATACTATATTATGGGCACAGTAAATAGATATCAATCTGACCCAAACAAAGGACATTGAAAAAAGAATACTTAGATACCTCAAAGGTACTGCAGCTTATTCTCTTTATTTTTTAATGAAATGATCTGCAATTGAGAGAATATTCAGATGTTGATTGAAAAAGTAACGTGGATGAGTGAAAATTCACTTCAGGTTATGTATTCTTGCTTGGTTAGGGTGTCATTTAGTGGAATAGCAAGAAATAAGTCTTTGTAGCCCATCAACATTGAAAGCTGAATTTGTTGCTTTCTCAGCTGCAGTACAAGAGGCAGTTTTTGGTTGAAACGGTTTGTGAATCATTTGGCATTAATTGTCTTAGAGGAACTAATGACAGTCTATGGTGATAGTCAGTTGTTGATGGATGTATCAACATTAAGTATCAATAAATCGAAAATATTGTTGTACTAGGAGAACTGAACTTACAGTACATTTACTCGATAAATGTGATTGCAGGGCAACATTAGATCTTAGAGGTTGCGTAGGATTTGATTTGTACTGTTTATTTGATCCCTTAATATTATTATTTATGAATAATAATAAAGTTCATTATTTGGCAATACATGAGTGTGAATATTTATATATGAACATTTACTGTTATTTATTATATGATTGAGCATATCGGACAGAGAAGTAGCCTATTCACATGGGTGTTTACCTTAATTTTGATAATGAATTGACAAAGACTAAGATGAGGTAATTTTTTAACACAGAGTGAATTTCGAGAACCTATTCAAAATAAAAGTACCGTCTTACAGAAATTACAATATGAGTCTTGTTAAGGTGCAAAATAAAGACATACATGAGGTTGTATGCTTTGGATTGAGATCTAAATTGGATTAAGTGTAATATTATGATAAGTTAAACGTAACTATCATGTTCTGTCTTAAAAGCCAGAAGTAGTTCTAAAGTGGGAGAACTAAAGTTGAATGCTTTGGTGTATTGCAAATTTATGCTTCTGTATGATATTAAATAATGATAAGATATGCGCTCCTTTTAGTAAAAGAAGAAAAAAGGGAAAGATATTTTTCGATCACGTTCCGTAATTTCGTGGTTCATCGATATACCTATTGTAATCTTTATAAGTAGAGACACAATAGTGAATATGAAAATTGTTTTTAAGAGATCATGAGATAAAACAACGAATGTGAGAAAATTATCTAGGATTTGGCATACAATTATGAGAAGATCTTGTTTCTCGAGACGCTATATATCCCTAACATGTGTATAGCATTAGTGTTCTCGACGTATGCCGGTCACACAAACTATCTATCTATATGATAGGAGAGAATGATTGAAAATCGTTTCGTCATATGCGAGTTGGAGATAAAGGAGTTTGGGATATGCCCATGACTCACGAGATGATAAATTGGCTTCGATATAATAGAGATAATATCGGAACAAAAAATAATTTATATGAAATTAGTTCCATATTGGTTTTTTCCTTAATTAGGGAATTTACCATTTATATGTGCATTAATATGGACAGTTACATATTAATTTCGTAACTGTCATATTTATTATTTCCTTATTAATATTGTAACTGTTAATTTAATTCATCATTATTAAGGAAATTAAGTATTCCTTAATTGAAGCCTTATATAAGGGCTTAGTTTATTCATTTGGAAAGAGAGAAGAAAATTAGAGATACCGAAACTCTGTCGGTTTATCTTATCGCATATTCTCTCTTTGTCTAAAGAGATTTTTAGTTTGTGGATCTATATTTTTATCCCGTAGTTCGTGACACGTGAGTGATAGACTTTGCCGGTAACGTAAAATAATCGATTTCTGCTTTTGCTTCAACGATTTGTACTTCGAGAGATATTTATATCTACTTCTTGTAATATATAATGATATATATTTCTATCAAAAAATAAGGCTGAATTTTTATTTTTTCTATTTTTTATTTTATTTTATTTTTTAACTTTGTGCTTTTTCAAGACAATAACGAGAAGAGAATTTAATCAAGATACGAAATATTATTTTGGAATAAAAATGTGTAAATGAGCAATTATATGAAATTTCTAGTTATAGCTAACAATACTTTTCTCATTCACCTACTTACATTCTCTGCGTAGGTGTAGCAAAATTATTCTGAAATGACAATAAAGTAAACACATAATCGAGTTAGGAATGATTAAGGAATAGCTTGGAAAATAAAATTAACATGTATTATTGTATGAATTACTTTTTTCATTCTTTTTTATCTGTTATTTTTAAGTAAAATTTAAATTATATTTATTTTTTATTTTTAGATTTTTAACGTAATTTAATTTATTTTTTCAATAAAGTTAGAACCAATTAATTTTGATAATTTAATTTTAATTATATAATTGAATACTAAATTTAAATATATTTATTATTTCTTAATTTTAATGAAAATAATAAAAGTAACAAATAAAAAAAAATAGATGGAGTAATTGTTTGATTATTCAATCCATGCTGATAGCTATCTACACACTTGTTAACACTATTTTTGTTTTACCATCTATTTTTTTTTTGAGATTTAATAAGTTTTTTAACATAGTATTAAAGTAATTAGTCTTATAATATCGAATCACCCTCAAATGTTCAACCTTACAAAATTTTATATTACAAATTTTTATATATTTTTCAGTTCTGAATGTAAAAAAATTGTGTAAAGTATATCAAATCGTTTGTTATAACTTTTAGAAATAGTTAGAGTTAATTTATTTTTTTAATAACTTGATAATTTTAAAAAGAGAACTGTCTTTAATTACTTGAAAAAAATGAATATTTTATTTTATTTATAAATTTATCCCATATAAATTTAAATTAATCTGACTTTAAGACGGTTATAAAAAAATAATTGTATTAGCGTATTTTTTTCTTAATATAATTTTATTTTTTTAAAACTAAAGTGATCAATTAAAATAAGTGAAAATAGTGTTTGGAGAGTATGAGATATATAATCCCTGGGTTTCGATTTATAAAATGTGATTGGTTGAAATCTTCTATGGGTAAATTTAATTTATACGCACACGAACGATTTGTGGATTTAATTTAAGGCCCTCTGATTTAGTAGCTACGGTACTTAAATTTGACTGGAAATTAAACCACGTTTGAAAGCAATTTCGGAATTACGAGTAAGCTCTTTTTAATTGTTTTTATATTGGTAACATGCCCCAAACCTGCATTAAATTAACATAATTTCGTTGTTCACACGTAAAATTCAAAGGAACTCTGCCTAATTAAGATATTTCTTCGGATTATTAGTTTGATTTTTATTATATACTTTATAATACAATTCGGTCCACGTTTCTGAATATAAATTGTTGATTTTGAAGCATTTAGCATAGTGTAATAAAAAATCTTACAATTGACGGATGTTATTTCATTAATAATCGGTTGTAATTTAAAATTAATTACTCGACGCATTCAGCATAGTGTAATAAAAAATCTTAAAAGTTTACCGGGTAAGGTAAACTTGAGCAGCCCACTAGTTTGAGGGAGTTGGGTTTCAGGTGGGTACATGGTTTCAATTCCCACATGCTATAATTGAAATTACAGGAGAAGCAACATAAGGCTTTCATGAGGGGAATGGAGGCATATGAGATATTTGGTATTTTCTTGGAAAAAAGAAATAATAGGTAAGGGATTAATTATTCTGGTGGGTTCACATGCAAGTCATGTGCCACCCATACTCCAAGGTGTTGATCCCCAATTATTCAGTAGTAATATATAGTAGTAATGACAATAATAATTCTCTCAAGAATATAACAACAACAACAACAATATTATTATTATTACTATTATTATTATTATTATTATTGTATTTTGCTGCTGCCCTATGGCATGACAGACATAATGCTCACACTTCATAGTTCATTCTACAATTCAAACAGAAGTTTATTAATATATATATATATATATATAGACACACATATAGTTAGATACCCCTCTGATTTTTTTAATGTATTACTTTTGAGTAAAATTTAAATTTTATTTATTTGTCACTTTTAGATTTTCAATATAATTTAATTTATTTTTTCAATTTATTTTACTTTTTTAATAAATTTATAATCAATTAAATTGGATAATTTAATATTAAATTTGAATTTATTTATTATTTTTTAATTTTAATAAAAATAATAGATAAAAAAGAACGAGGAGGAAGTATTAGATTTGTAGGGAGAAAAATTAATTACCAAGAAACAGGTTAGCAGCTGGAAATAATTGCAAAAATTTCTGCCTCGTGGAAACACTAAATACTTGCGTATTTGATTTGATTGCGACTTCTGGTTAACTTGCCATTATCAAGGGAGGGACTTTACGAGGTAATTGGCCAATGGGCTGGGGCCATTTAGGCCTACCAAAATTAATTCAATTGTGACTGCTGAGGTTTATGGGCTTTAACTTGAATGAAAATGGGCCCCAATAACGATGCTTTTACTTAAACCTTTCATTAATATTTGTACGTGATTATTTACTAGGGACGCACCATATTTAATAAAATATGTACAATTCACAAGTAAATCTGCTGAGATTTGTGGGTTTTAACTTGAATGAAAATGGGCCCCAATAATGATACTTTTACTTAAACCTTTCATTAATATTTGTACGTGATTATTTACTAGGGACGCACCATATTTAATAAATATGTACAATTCAGCATAAGTAAATCGACCTGCCAATTAATTACTTCTGAATATTCCAATACAGACAACTATTGAGACAGCACAAAAATTTTATCAATGTGCGCAGAATTATTCATCTCCAAGTAAGAAAATGAGGCTAAGAATCTTTCCAGGGATAAGGAGGTTTTTTTTTTGCCCGAGGGTAAAAATATCCTCAAACTTTTTTTTTTAGCCATTTATACCTCTGAAGCCACAAAAATAAATAAAAAAATCCTTAATTTTGGACAAAAAACACAGCTGACAAATGAATTTAACGACAAATGCAAAAATAACACATTAGCATCCCTGTGGCAAACATCCATTCTTGAACCAGATTAACACAGCTCAAGTAATATCCTTTGCTTTTCTTTCTCTCTCTAACCACTATTTCATTAATGTCATCTCGCCACCAGCCGTTGTCTCTGTCGGCATCTCCACCATTGATCAATACCACCCACCACCACTTCCATGTTTATCTCCACCCTTTTTTCTCCTCCCTTTTTTACTTGCTGAAATTCTATCTTTTGCTTTGTTTTGTTTATTTATTATTGTCTTTCTTTTCTACCTAAAACTATTGCAAAGGCATACAATTTAACAGACCTTAAGTCTCCGATTCATCGCCGCCAACAGCTACAATGCTTCCATTTTTCATACTTCTAACTGGCTTGGCCATGGCATCAAAACAATGATCAAGAACAAATTCACTCCAATGATAAACTCACATTAATAATTAATTGTTACTTATCTAAATTTATTATCTAAAAAAAGAGAAAAAAATAGTTGAAACCCAGCAATTGAAAAATAAAAAAATGTTCAAATCTAAAAGTTGGAAATTGTTTGTTTTTTCCTTTTCCACAAAAATGCTACTTAAATAATCCAAATAGAAAATTCGAAAATCAATTATCCATATCTCAAAGGCAACAACTTAGTGCAAAAATCAAATTTTTTTTTTTTAAAACTCACAACTGTTGCATGCGATAGTAATGGTTTTCTTCTTTTGGTTTCTATGGAAATAGAGGTTGGAGAATGGAGGCGTTTGATGGAGCATGGCATGAACAGGGCATTCATGGCTCACTCCAAGCTCTCTCTTGGTCCCTCTCTTAACTCTCTTTACATCGTCTCTCTTCTTGGATTCTGGTGTCTTCTTCTTCTTCTTCTTTTTCTTCTTCTTCCTGGTGTTTGAATTTTTCTTCCTTTCATTGAAGTAAAATGAATCAAGAGGCATTTTTGGATTAGCTGCTGTTAAGTTCATTTGTAAGTTGTGTTTTCCATTCAAAATGAGAGTATTTTTCACCTATTTTCGTAGCTTTAGGGTTATAAATTGCTCAAAAAAAAGTTGGAGGGTATTTTCACCCTATTTATAATAATTTAAGGGTAAAAAACCCCCTTATCCCATCTTTCTACGATGAGCCAAAATCACTTTTTACCTTAGTTCTGCCAAGCTCCACAAGCATAGTCAAAAGCGCTTGGCACATCTGACTGCAATCAGGCTCATTTGGATTCTTTTTATCAGAAGAGTAAACCATCCAAGGATGATCAAGCTTCATGTCCGGTCTGACCACGACTGAACCTGGAACTTCAGCATCACGACGAGTTACTAATCCATCACTCTTCTCGCCATACCTAAGCTGCAAGTGGAGAGCGCACACTGCCATGGCAGCAGACAGTGGCATCACTACCGGCACCTGGTATCCTCCCTGATAAACATCATCAGGCTCCGCAAGTCCTAGTCTTGGAAGGGGAAGCCATGGAAGTTCTGCTTGAGCAATTCGTGTCATTGTAGCAAGGACGCCTGGACCAATGCTTGCTTCTGTGTGGAATGAGATAAGAGGTATTTGCTCCGGGAGCTTGTACTTCATTATGAACTCCCTCCGTTTATCGTATGTCAAATCTTCCAATGCTCGAATGTCACCCTAGAACAAGACAGTGAATTGAATATTTTACTGGAGTTGGAATAACGGAGTAGCCATCATGATCAATATGTAAGACATGATAGAAAGTCTCGAAATAAGCAAAATCCTGCAGAAAAGCTTAATAACAAACTCTTGCCTACATCAGCTCCTCTTCTTAAGTTATGTTGCCACAAAAATGCATGTCCTGCCCAGCCATTAGTAAAGAAATACCTTAATGAGCTTGCATATCACAAGTTCCATGATTTTCCGGGTTTCTTTATCAGCAATCTGGCCTTCACGAAGAATATCAGAAGCTATAGGCGATCCACCATACGGACTTTGCACAAGCGCCAGTCCAGCAACTTTATATTTCAAGTCCGACCAGTACAAGGCGACTGCAGCTGCAGCATCAACCCCACCCTTGCTGTGCCCGAGCAGCATCACACATTTCCGAGAACCCCAGTAAAGCTCCTCGATGTAATGCTTCAATACATATGCATTATGTTCCACTGATGCCTTGTATAAAAAAGACAAACAGCAAGAGGACTAGTGTTACTCATGAAGGTATACGAGATAAAATGATTATATACAACTATTAAAATACCAAAAAAAATGGAGACTAACTCCTGAGAATATCAGCTCTGTTGAAGCAAAGTCTTCATTCCTCGCATAATTTTGTATACATATAATCCACCAAGTAACATCAATTACCTCACTGTGAATTTTTGCAATATGACAAACGAGACCCATCTTAGAAAAGAATCTCTTAGTGCTCACGAAATACAAGGGACCGTGATTACTAAACAGGCCTGACAATGGTAAAAGCCATATCAAAATTGGCTTTTTTTTCATGGTAATTCCAAGTAAACTGAAACAGATCTAGACTTGGAAATCAAAAAAGCGATCTTGTTATACCTGGTATTAATAGATAAACAAATGAGTCAGGAAGTGTTTGCTCTCCATTCCTGAAGGATAAAACCAAACAGTGTTACGGGTTCATTGCAAATGAGAACTCTCCGGGAAACATCCAAAGTTCTGAGCCTTTTGCAAAGGGTAGTCACCATACAAGTGAATATATTTAGCAAAAATATCAAATAAAAGCTGAAAATAAAAGCAATTAAGTTCAAAACAATAAAATGATCAGTAACAAATCCAACAATCTGCAGTCAAAAGCTTCTTAGGAGACAACCAACATAGATAAATAGATAACTGGGCAGAACTCGTAACCAACACGTGAACAAAAGCTCCATTCTCATAATAATCTCATTCAACTTTTATGCATTAAGGTCAAATGAAAAGAAGACTTCTTAGAAGTGCAATCACAGACATTCATAAAGAAGGCAAATGCAACACAACCAGAAAGTGCCGTCATGAAAATTACATCATAGAGCTACTATGAATTATCTGGTGATTCACAAATATAGAGGCAGAAACTGTTACAACAACTACAGCAACTAAGCCTTAATCTCATACTAGATGGGGTTCGCAAAGAGGCAGAAACTGTAAGTCCCAAAAATTTCCACCCAATATTATACATAGTATCGCCTTTCTTTCTATCATCCAGCAAAATACTGAAATAAAATGGTGGCTAATTCTGCTATCGGAAGATGCAAAATAATCTGAACTTAGGAAGACAGTGTGATTATTACAACTACTTGCTCAGAAGCATTTTAGATAGTAATTGTACCACATGCCAGACATGATGAGAGGGTGTCACGATTCTAGGGTTTGAGTTTACTATGGCAATATTTTAGTTATGGTAATATTTATTTTTAGCAGTATTTGTTTAGTTATAATAGGATTTATTCTCAATTAGTGATTTATTTCCCATTGAATATTTCCTAATTAGAATGAATCTATAGTTCCTGGTTAGAATATAATTCCTATTTAATTAGTTATCCCTAATCTTGTAACTTCTATTTAAAGAGACAAATTTAATCAATAAAGCTAAATCAGAATTTCCAGTACAAAAGTACAAGAAACGGGCAACTCTCTCTAATGAGTTCTAAAGTCCTTACTCTCTTTAATGAGCTCTTAGGTACAAGCTCCCTTTGATGAGCTTGATTAATCGTCCAGTGTTCCGATCCACAGCTCGGGACCATAACAGGGTGCTAAATACCATCAAAATTGAGCAATGGCATCCATGAAAATACCTAGCTACTGTAATTATGTTGCTCATCCCGGTTACAAGGTTAGACTATAAAATACCTTGACTAAATTAAGGGCTAGGGCCATCCCCAGATCAGAACAGTATTTATGTAACAGGATCCCATACATATAAAGAAGTAACAAACTTAGTTTCAAAGTCACTTGGTAATTGGTACAACGTAACATATTCATACAGGAATGCAGAACAAACTTTTGTGCAATGTTCATTGAGTTTTTCCATAGTCACATGACACTCAATTTCAGGGCCAAATTTTCACATGCTACAACAAAAAAATAGCTGTAAAAAGGTAAAACATTAATGTAGATGTCGAGTCAGTCACATAGCTATTATTTCAATTTTTCTGAAAGGCAAAAGTATTTTGTGAAATTAATATTTGTGCATTTCAACTTCCATTAAAGCAATCAAGAATCTGCAAAATGACATATTGAACATGGTAAAAACAAATCCCCATCGCAATTAGGAAAATGAAATTATATTCATTGATACCTTATTTTTTCAAGCAGCTCTAAGAATCTAGCTGTACCATCCTCTGTAGGTGCCATTTCAGGTGTGTTTTGCAACCATCCAATATCATCAGATGAACCACGCAGCGTCTTGTGAACTCGAGATGTAATACTGAAGATGACAAAATGAACATATGGATAAGTGAAACTGATAAAGCTGGAGTTCAAATAACATCAACACTTATACATAAAAGAAATTTCATAGTCTATCCTACACCGATAAATAACATTCAGCTCCAGAAGATATAAAAGAAAAACATATAAGATAGGCATTCTGATAAAATGTTTCTAACCGTGTTTCCCTAAATTCACCATATCAATTACTGCTAGGGAAGTGGAGGAGGGATGCCGGTTTTGGGGAAGGGTCACCCTTGGAGGATAATGGAATTCATTTTAGTCAATTAGACCACCTCTATATTTGCAGCCCAAAGTTAAGCATCACATACTAAGTCCTTTTACCTTTGAACTTTAAGCTGAGCACATCTGATGTAATAGAATGTGCATCTCAAGGGGGCCAATGCTAACCTCCAGGCAAGGCGAAAACCAAACAATGGGAGCATCAACCTACATCCATATGAAGCCATTGTGGTATGGAATAAAAAGAAGAAGTAAAGGTATAGCAAAGTAGCGCATGGAAGGATAGCATGTTGAAGGAATCTTGATATAAAAGAGCATTTTAACATTACAAGTATGCTACTAATTCCACATTCTGCATTGAATTCAACACTTATGCATCAGAACGTCGACAAGCACATACCAGAAGACACATACAGACATTAAGATGGTGCTTTCAAGTTATTAAAAAACATCAATAAAAAGAACAGCTGGACTCTAGATACGCTGAAAATAAATACCTTCTGCTGCTGGTAAATTTATGGGTTTATTATAGGAATTTTAAATTGAAAACTGGAAACAAGGGCACAATGTCCAATGTTTGGTATTATGGAGAAATGTTACCCTTGAAAAATAAAGGAGACACCCCATTGACTATGATGTCTTGTATTTACATGTAGTTCTTCCCTGACATTCAAGGTTCTTTCTCCATGGATTCCATTAGGATACGATGAGCAACCTCCTCCATTGAACTTACAAATACTGTGGCTGGGACATCTAGAATGTAGTGCAGGCTCCAAATTTTCCGAGTATCCATTGGCATCTTGGAGTACAAGATCCTCTATATAAATAATAGTTTTGTGTCAAATGCAGCCATCCATGCCCTCAAGTACAAATTAAACCAGAATTGTCACTAAGTAGAACTTAATGGAGGAAATGCCAAAGTAGTACAAATAAAACGAGAATCATGGCTAGGTAGAACTTAATAGAGGAAATGACAAAGTAGTTTGGATGGAAACTGAGTAAGTAGAATTTAGAATCAAGCAGAAAAACACAAGCAATTTAGGCAAATGCGAAGAGATGCTATCAAAGTTTATAACTCACCAATAAAATGAATGAACTGATGACTTAAATAAGTGGTCAGTGACACCAGATAGGTGATGAAATCATCCAATGACGAGCAGAATTCAAAAGAATCAGCATGAAGACTTGTGTCACTCACAGCATCATAATGTGCTGGAACCACCTAACAAAAGAACCTAGGATTAGAC